>VDFB02000002.1:50781787-50993813 GCA_007258455.2 Sequoia sempervirens
ATATATATATATATATATATATATAAAAGTAAACCACATATTTCTAGGTACATGATACTCAAAAATTTCATAATAATACAAATTATCTAGATCATGGTGCTATTCCATTTTGATTCGTATAGTTACAAGCTAATTCATACATTTGATTATCTCTACCAAGATGATATAATAGCCAAGAAATGTTCAAATATAATATATCCCTTAAGTTTGATATAGGAGGATCCTACCATATCAAATTTGTTTTTGTAACTCCCGGCCAAGGAACCCCAGAGGACAACACTAAACTAAGTTAAATTAATGAAACAATTTTTTTTTAAACAACTATAAAATGCATTATATAACATGATAATCTAAACCTAGGTCCTCTAAGGTTGATCGATTGTGCTACTCACAAATCAAGATTACAAGAAACAAAGGTTACATGGTCGATCTCATATTCAAGGTTCATTTTAAAGCACCACATTAAATGATTCTACATTAATTCTTTCATAACATATCAACTGATAATCAACATTAAAGATCATTTCTAACTAACTATCATATGATAGATGTATTACTTTACAATACTCTTTACAAGATGAAATCATCAATAATTGTTACATCATTACAATATTTACAACAATGTTTCCCCTAATACATGTGGGAAGATTACACCAGATTACATTATACAACAAAATTATGATCCAATATACAAATACATGATGGAAGATTCCCTCAAACAAGAACAAGAGCTAGAGTCCACCATGCAATGATCAATTTCCATGCACACGAATATGCAACAAGAATACCCAATGAAGAAAAAGCACCAACCTCCTGGCCATGTGGAACCCTGAGGTCCACCCCCATACTAGGAGATAATACAAGGTCCCACATCCAATAGACAAAAAGGAAAGCAACATGCTAACATAAACAAGGGCTATACATGAATCCAAAACAACACTACTAACAACACCAACATCACTTACAACACTTACTTCACTTCCAGAGGAACTCACACAACAAAAGAGGAAATACAACTAGGGAATGCTAGAATATAATAGGGAGGAGTGTTATCACATAGCTTGATATGGGTTGTCTTGGTAGATCTTCCTAGACCCTGACCCACAACCTGGGTTATCTTGGTAGCCTCTCTCGATCCCCAACTCCCATACAAACTCATGTGGAACCAACGTACCTTTCCTGAGGACAAGGCAATTGATATTTCCATTCCAGGCCTTCTCATCTCACCTCAAGCCTAAACGAGCACTTGATCCATGAGTGATACATATCATTATCTTGTTTAATGTGAATTCTACCTGTGAATGGTGATCCTAGATCTGCACAAACACAAAGAAAAAACACATTATTAGTCCAATATGCAAGTTAGAAACAACATTCCCCATGAAATTCATTTGAAACATGAAAACAAGAAATAAGTGAACACAAGTAAAAACGCTATTAAATCCTATTTTAATGTCAAACTCTCAATCCCATGGGGGAATTGGTGTCATTTTGATGTGTAAAATGGCCCTTTCCCAATTCCTTGCAAGCTTGATGATCAATGGTGAAGATTTGATGCTCCTTGATGAAATTTCTCGATAACCTAGCTACGAAATTATGAAAATAAATGAAAATGGATGAACTTGATTCAAAACATGAAGATGATAACTTTGCACAAGTTGTGGATGAAAATGCCTAAGATTGTGGATCCAAAATCAATAAGAGAGCCTTCTATTTATAGAAGAGAATGATGGAGGATGAGGAAAAATGGATGAATGTGGGATAAAACACCAACCAATAGCACAATGACACTTTTCAACATGTGAGTGGACAAAAGTCGAGCACATTTTGATGAATGTGCACATTAATGCAATTAGGTGGAAATTCAAACTTGGAGAAATGACATGTTGGAGGGAGAGAAGAAATGAATTAAATGCCACTTGGCTCAAGAAAATGACATGTAAGAGGCCTTCAATTCCTTGTTGGATGGACAAGTACTTTTGGGAGGAGATTTCAAATTTGAGGAATATTCCATCATTTGATGCCTTTTTGAATGAAAAGGGAAGATTTATAAATTAATTAAAATGATTTTCATGAGCAAGTTGCAAAATCTAGAGGATTTGAGTGATTAAGATTAGGATTAATTAGGATTTGATTAATTTAAGAGGAGATTAGCTGATTTGACAATTTGATTTAGCTTTTAGGATTTAAATAAATCAAGGGAATGTGCAGGATCATCATGGAAAAAAAAAAGCCCTTAAGTGGCGAAAAATTCAAAAAAATCAGAGTTAGGCAACTTGACATAAAAATTTGAATAAGTTACCTATATTATTTCAAAAATATGTAAGAATAGAATCTGTAGCAACTTGAATGTAGTTTCTAAACTACTAGGTTTTAAAAAAAAACTATTTTGTGAAAATTTGAAATTTCAATGTAGTAGTAATTAAATTTCAAGGAAAAAATAAGAAGTGTCTATCTAACCACCCTAACCACAACAAAATGATAATATTTTTTTATAAAATTTTAGATATAAGTAAAGGACTCATATCCTGATGTGATGCATATTTTTTTGTAATTTTTTCCAAGTAAATAATTAATTATGAATTTTTTATTACAACTTTTAAAAAATATAAAACTTGTATGTCTAACCATCTTAACTTGATTAAAACTTCATGAAATTCATTTTGTTTTAATCCTATAGTATGTGAAGCATAGAATGTGACACATGTTTCAATTCAAAAAATGTGATCCGTTTAAAAGCTATAGATGTTTTCAATCAGTCTATAAATTAGGACTTTAGTCATAATTCAAATAGAAAATGAATAATAATTATTTATTAAATTCAAAGTAATGCATAATTTATATTGGTGGAAAGTTGAGAATATCCTTTAAAAACCCTTTTCATTTCATCAATTTTGGGTAAAAAAAAGTCGACAGCCACATAACCTACACATACCCATCATATCGCCATTTTTTGGCCCATCATGATCATGCACATACCCTCAAAGTGAGAGGAATAGTAAATTTAGACTTAATTAAATAAAGTTTGATTTATTTTAATTAAAGAGGATGGTGTTAGATTAAATCAAATAAAGATTAATTTATTTAATTTAAGGGAGTTGACTTTTGAGCTTAATTAAATAAACTGAATTATTTAATTAAAAGAGGGACTATATGATTAATTAAACAAAGTGAATTATTTAATTAATAGGAGATGATGACTTAGATAAATTTGATTTATTTAATTAAGAGATGAAATGTGATGAATTTAATTAAATAGAGATTATTTAATTAAATGATTAGTAAAGGAGATGATTTAGGATGAACTGGTGTTAGTAAAATTAGGATCAGGTGTAAAGGATCAATCGGTATATTTTTTGTGTCTACATTTTGCCCTTCTTTGAAGCAATGTACCTATTGCATTGGTTCAAAGAATAACCTTTCCAAGATCAAAATTCAAAAAATTCTCATTTTTTTCAAATGTCCCACTGCTTCCCTAGCGAACAAATTATGCTGGTATACTACCCCCTCGAGAGATCAGACAAAAAATTGGATTTTTGGGTGATCTAGCAAAAAAAGAGGACAAGCTACCCGACGGGTCTAGAAAGGATCTAGGATGCCAAAAACGTACCAAAACGTGAAAAAATGATGCAAAACGATCCTCGGTTGGACGAAAATGGGATCAGGGGTCTAAAACCCTAGGTTGATGGCTAAATAAGGTCAAAAACCCTAATTTTCATGCATAAATAGCCCTCGAGGGGGTCACTTTCAACTCATTTGCACACTCAACCTTTAGAGATTTGAACATTTTGAGCTCTAACCTTCGTTCGAGATGGTGCAAATAGTGCTTCCACAACATATTTCGGAGCGAGTCCAAGTGTACCAATGACTACCAGGCACAGGACCACTGGTATGTGACCCTACCTCACCTTGTCTTTTTGATCTTTATGCATATTAATTAGGGTCCAAAAGTCAAACTAGTCAAGCAGTGCTATTTGGCACCATTGAAAAGGTATAGTCGGTGTCGATTGGCCTTAAATTGTGTCACTTTTGAGTCCTGCGATGTGGCGTCGCAGTTTGGAAATTAAGGGTCAAACTCCAAATGGTGACGCATATGCAAATAGCACTGTTGTAGGCAGTTAGGAGATTAGGGTTTAGGGTAAAACAAAAGCGCAATAAAACAACACAATCGTAGCGGAGTTTGGAATTTAGAGGCTTCCAGTGACATAGTTTAGAGCTTTCAAATAGTGACACAATTGCAAACAACTACGCCTTCATTGTTTCGATTGCGAAAACTTCAAATGGGATCTTTATTTTTTACAAAACTTGACGTTGTGTCTTTACTAGTGTAGGAGAATGTAGAGTCGGTAAATTCACATGAGCATAGGTCCTCAATTCTTAGTAGACTAACTAGATTACATGAGTTGCTTCAAGAGCACCTTGGAGCGATTGGCCTATGGTACGTTGCATATGCTCTCACCATTAGGACACATTTAGGCATGATGATCGCACTGGAAAAGGGATGACACAATGAGACATCATCGTTTCACTTCCCCATAGGCAAGGCGGCCATCAAGCTAGAGGACGTCTGGCGTATTCTTCGTTTGCCCATCCATGGAGAGCAGGTCATCTATGACATGGACAATGGGAAAAATGCTTGCTACAAGGTTATGGAGCTGGATGAGATCATTTTTGTCGAGGATCAGATCAAGCTAGAGTGGTACAAAGGTTAGGTATTGACATTCTAATTGATTGTGGCCACTATCATCTCAAAGCTTGTGGCACTAGATCGGCACGACCAATATTTCACTCTATCATTATTTGCACGAGTTTGCTTACTGTGACAATAGGGCCATCGAGGCGAGAGTTACTCTCCTTCACATCTAGGTTGGGAGAACATTGTTGTGCTTCACCCACAAGTTACAATTGTTGATGTGGAGCCAGATGACCTAGTGGTCTAGAGATAAAGAGGTGGCTTGACTTTCACCCACATAGGAGCAGCTGCAATCCCTCACCAAAGGAGGGTGATTGATGAGATAACCATCTTTACGTGGAGGCCTTAGCTCAGGATGCCGCTTGGTATGATGATGTTCAAAAGATTTTCTTTGTGAGGCAGGACAAACTTATGCAAGGTAGGGAGCATACTATGATTGAGCATTATTTTCCAGATCGGGTGGCCAGGTAGTTTCACTACTGAATTTGACTCCATTTTCTAAAAAATGTTCGTCGGTCATTCGACAAACATTTGTCGTACAATCGACGAATTGATGAAAAAAATTCTTCGAACTTCCAATGATGAATTAAATGTCGAAATAATGGCGTAGATTCGTCGGTCATCAGCATCATAAAATGACTCAGATGTTCATCGGAATATCGATGAAAACTTCGTGTATCCACCAATGAATTACAAAAAAAATGCAATTGCAATGGCTCTTCCAAAGCATCGAAACAACACCAGAAGTTCATTGCCATTTCGATGAAATGGGCAAGGAGTTACAATGAAGCCTTCTTTGTAGCTATAGCAACTTTGTCGGACCTTTTCGGTGATTCGTCGGTGGCCTTCGTCGAAATTGTGATGAAACAATGCAATTTAAAAAAAATATATTCATTGAAATGTACCATCGCCGAGACTCTTGGTGATGACCACCGAAGCCAACCCATCGATGAGAGATCAATTATCGGCACAGGATAGAAAACTCACTCTGATAGTCCATGTCTTGCTGATGACTTCCGTCAGCGAGATAGCTCCAATGTCACATCGATCTAACCTCTTTAGGAGTTTTAAATAGACCTACACCATGTCATCACAGAGACTCTTGGCGATGACCACCAAAGCCAACCCATCAGTGAGAGATCAATCATTGGCACAGGATAGAACACTCACTCTGATAGTCCATGTCTTACAGATGACTTCCGTCAACAAGACAAATCCAATGTCACACCGATATGACCTCTTCAGTAATTTTAAATAGACCTACACCATGTCATCACGGAGACTCTTGGCGATGACCACCAAAGCCAACCCATCGGTGAGAGATCAATCATCGACAAAGGATAGAAAACTCACTCCGATAGTCCATGTCTTGCTGATGACTTCCATCGGCAAGAAAGATCCAATGTCACACCGATCTAACCTCTTCGGGAGTTTTAAATAGACCTACACCATGTCATCACAGAGACTCTTGGTGATGACCATTGAAGCCAACCCATCGGTGAGAGATCAATCATTGACATAGGATGGAAAACTCACTCCGATAGTCCATGTCTTGTCGATGACTTACGTCGGCAAGACAAATCCAATGTCACACTGATCTAACCTCTTCAGGAGTTTTAAATAGACCTACACCATGTCATCGCAGAGACTCTTGGTGATGACCACCAAATCCAACCCATCGGCGAGAGATCAATCATCGACACAAGATAGAAAATTCACTCTAATAGTCCATGTCTTGCCGATGATTTTTGTCGGCAAGATAGATCCAATGTCACACCGATCTGACCTCTTTATGAGTTTTGAGCACTGCTGGTTACTAGCAAGACATTCTAAGGGTCTTGCCAATTAAACAAGTGTCTAAGAGCCAGTAAATAGATGGAACCTATTAATTTTCTTATTTTGGGGTTCTTTAAATCATAGAATAGATACCATCTTCTTGTGTATAATGTACTTATATTCAGATTTGAATTCGAGACCAATTGTCATTGCACATTCCATTTTACTTGCACAAAGTATTCTATAAGCAATATATTGATAATGCCAAATGATTTATGGTGTTGTACAACTCTACCTATCATCATAGTTTTGTTGTTCCCCCCTAGAGAATCCTGCAAAGACAAGTTTACAATACCAAGTCAAATAATGTGAAAAAGACTTACTTCCATACAAATTAAATGATTATTCTCATAATGGCAATTGTCTAATCACAACAACAATTCGATGAAAGGTTATCCATGCTTCATAAGAGATGATTGATCATACATATAGACTGCAAGATGCATATAAAAAGCATTACACTTGAGAACAACGAAGGGCTAACAAGGGAAGGAGTTAAGAAATGTCTAGATTGAAGAGAAAATGTGTAGGGAAAATGTTGACCAGTTTCAAGAGAACAGAGCTTGTAGAACATATTATTGACCTAATCAAGCTCTTGAACAACTTAAACAAAATTAAAATACTAACACATACATGAGACATGTAATGAACTTCCAATATCTGCTCTTTTTTCATTAATGCACGTAGGTAAAGGAGAAATAATTATAATTGTAACACTATTCATAGTCCAGTAAATTATGTTCGTAATTTGTGTTCAATGGACCTCAGTTTTATCATTATACTACCCATCTAATACCATATTTTAATCCAGGGTTCAACTATCTCAGATCTAAAGAAGCACCTTCAATTAACTATTTAAAGTACTATAAAATAAGGTAAGACTTTTACTTGAGAAAGATTGGGTACACTTGTAGGATTAAAGTTCTCACAATCATTAGGATTTATTGGCACACAAACAACCAACATATGAAGTAATGGATGACTACAAGTTAGTGAAATGGTCCTTAATATGTGACTGGTTTGCAAATTGATTGGTAGAAAATAAGGTTACAAACAAATCTACATGAAAAATTATGAGGACAATCTACTATAATCATCAAAATAGATGAAAAGTGTAAAGGAAAGAGTCGAGCTACATCTCTAGAGCCTAAAAAAAACACATGCAAGAAACATAAAAAAAAAGAATAAACCAGTTTCTGGATGAATACAAAATGGTTCCTTCAGTAAGTGATTCATATGCTTTCACACCTGACAGGACATTAAGAAGATTTTAGTCTTCCTTTGTGAAATTAACTTTACAAAACCAAGAAACCAATATTATATACCTCCATGTCTAGCCGAGGGTAGGTATAAGAGAAAAAAAATTTCCTCAATGCAATGCCAAAAAATATCAATGTGTGTGTAGGTTTGTATTACTCAAAATATCATTTCACTACCTAAGGAAAAAATACCAAAGTGATGTTTTAAATTTCTTCACATAGGCTCCTTTATTGCTACACATGCATATACAAGCATTATTCGAGCTCTAAACTATTCAAATATTAAGGATTTAATTAGCTATAAGATGGAAAGTTGTTGTTTAGACATAATCCATCATCTTTTACATATCTTTATTCACTCCTAGCACTTCAGATAAATTTGTGTAAATGAGATAGAAATGTGAATCTTTTATGACAAAGAAAATTCTTAAAAGGAGGGGGGAGAGAGCAAAGGGTAGGGGGCAAGAGAATGCTTGAATGTATAGAAAGTATAACATTTTGATCATTATAACAATGAAACAAATCTTAAGTTTGAAGCATTAATATCATTTACAACATTTATGATCAAGAATGAATGTAAGTAGAGAAAATTTTGCATACCTGCAGATGGTACAAAATTTCATGGTTAAGTGGAGCCTCCATCAACAAAAAGATCCAAATATCTATGTATCTATCTCAATCGAGCCTCTAAACCCTTCAGAGTGTCAATTTTTCCACTAACCTGTTATGCACAAAAGTCAAATTTTAGAGTTATGTCACCACTAAAAACAAAAGAAACAGAGCTTTGAAACCAAATCCACACACAACACAATGTAGTATTCATACAAAGCCATACAAACAAACTAAACTCAGAACATTGGAATGGAAACAACTTCAAATTATGATGCAGAGCATGGATTCAAGGGTATAAAGAATCATTTTTCTACCACCATAGTGAAAAGTTAGCACTTTCTTTCATCTTTGCATATTGGTTTGATGCTTCAAACGATGCATTTCTTATATTGAAAAGTGCATTACCTTATTGAGCTTCTTTTTTTTTTAGAATAGTTTAATATTCTCTACTTAACAGGGCCAACCACGTGGCGGTGGAAGCTCATTTGGCCCCTCCCCCCTCCCCCTCACATCACTCTCAATTCCCCATACCCAATCATATAACATTAATCATTCATTCATCCATTAATAACATATAACATTCATTCATTAACATATAACATTCATTAATTAACATATTCTCATTCATTCATTAACATATAATATTCATTCTTTCAGTTTTTACATATCAAAAATATGGTTGTCATGATATGATTACAATCACTTTTTTTTTTGTTTCTTTTTTAAAGCTAAAAAAATATGAAGTGGAGTATCATTTTCTAAATCATCTATCCCCCCTTTATTTGTTATGTCCTCTGCTCGTGATCTTAATGCAGCCTAGTAGTCGCTCACGACGTGTACACCGCCAAGGGGGTTTGCTGCAGTAATAAAAATGTTAAACTGATATGTTTTATTATTATTGTTACAAGTATTTCATTAATTAAAAGAACATTAGAGTGGTTATCTTTACCTGATGGGTCCACATCATGTTCCTAAACTTCTTTATAGACTCATGCTCAACATGTTGAACACCCTCTAAATCCTTATCTGCAGTTGAAACACGAAGGTTTCATTAATTAATACACCAATTGAAATTAAATATGTTTAAAAGAACATGATAGTGGTCCTCTTTACGATGGGGCCACATCATGTTCCTAATCTTCTCTAGCCTGATCATGCTCAACACATTGATCACGCTCTACATGCTCTAAAGTTGAAACATGAAAGGTTACATTAATTAATACACCAATTGCAATTAAATATGTTTAAAAGAACTTTAGACTGGTCCTCTTTACCTAATGGGGCCACATCATGTTCCCGATCTTCTCTAGCTTGATCATGCTCAACATGTTGATCACGCTCTACATGCTCTAAAGTACCGGGATGCACACCATGCCCTTCATTTGCAGGTTGTGCTCCACCCTCACTAGGATGCATTCCAATGTCATGTGCAGTATTATCATTGCTTGAATGTTTAAAACAAATAGGCATGTAATTACTTTATGGTGGAAATTAATATTGAATATATTGCACAAGTATTCAATTTTAAATAAACTTTATTGAGTTTATTTACCTATGTGCTAGATGCAGTGGAAGATTGTGTTTGCCCAGTCAAGACTCTTAGGCGTTCAGCCATGACTCCATAGCCTTGCTGGAAGGCAATCTTCTGGTTCTCTTCTGGGGGAACTCTGTTGAATTCAAAGCCCTACATTTTTGCATCAGATCATGAATTTTGCTTCTATGGTGGGATAACACCAAAATTGTTTTCAATTTATTATTTGGATACAATATTTCATTTATTGATACTTACAATTTGTGGGGATAATTTCATATAACCACCAGAGCCAAGTTTGTGCTACCCATGTTTTTCTAGTCTTGCCTTTGTTGCCTTCGATTTGTCAGGAAACCTATGAAAAGTTTGAAATATGTTAGATTATGTAAAAAGAAAGAGTAATCAGTATATAATTACATTGTTGATAGTATGATCACATACCTTCCTTGGCCCAATGGTGTCTTTCCTTTTTCTTTTCAACCTTCTCCTTTCCATCTGACACCAGGTCCTTCCACTCCCTCTTCGAAATCATGGGGGGATGCTTGTACTTTTGTTCTTCTCTAAATGTGACCTATATTGGTCCCTCACATACTTTAGATAGGTACCAGCTTTCTTAAGGACCTTGGTTCGGCTGAATGTTTTATCACCGAAGAGCACAACTAAACAGTTAATAAGCTCATCTTTTAAATCTTGATTTTGGGCGTTCCACCATGTACGTATGGTGGGCCCGAAGAGCTCCAATGTAATATCACTTAGATGTTTATAAAAAACATCATTTCCTACAAAATGATCATGGGATCAATAGTCTAAAAAGAGTGATCAATAAGTAAATTTCAATTGGATTGTATATAATAATAATTAAAACATTTTAAAGTACTTGGGACCTTCTCTATCTTTATGGGAACGAAATCCTCAGTCACCAAAAATGTGACTAGAAATGTTCCCGTACTAGTAATATGGGAAGATCCAAGAAATGCTACTAAAATATCACTAGTACTAGTGGCCTCTGCATCCCTAGGTACATGTCCTGACATATGTTCTGGCATGTGTTCACTGCCAGAGGGTGCACTAACGGATGTCTGCATGGTATGTGTTGCAAACATTTCAAATGACAATATAGGAATGGATGATGGGGTCAGATGATGTGATGTATGTGCAAGAAGATCAGGATGGACACTTGTACCAACCCCTACTCCTTAGGCAGCACTTTCAGTACCCTGATCATGGCCAGATGCATCATGAGGACGCAAAAAATCCTATAAAAACAACACATATTTTAGTTCATGACATAAAAGAGTACAAAATATAAAACCATGAATGAACTTATGTTATAATTAAAGACCTCATGATAGCTTACTCTCAAGTTTTGTGATCTCTCATTCAATATTTTAACCCTCTCTCTTATCTCATTTGTTTGAGGCACTATGAATAACAACTTAAGGATTTCTTCATTGCATTTCTTTTGGGTCTTCCTTATCATATCGAGAGGGTTTATTGAATAAGCGATGTCATCATCACATAATATTGACTGCACCTCCCTATGGATGCTCTCGTCTACTGCTGGTGCCTTTCCCCGATCAGTCAACTGCAACAAGAATATTAAAAACATTATTGAAATTAACCCAATAAACTTATGAAAACATAATAATAATAAAACATTTTGCTTGTATCTAATTTGTACAATTGTAATGAGTTAAACCTTTCGGGTAGAAGCGCCTAAAGATACATTATGATCTGTGCTCTGGGCCAGAGCCTTCTCCGTACGATCAATGTCCCGCTGTGACAAAAATTAAATATAAAAAAACATTACCGAAATGAAACCAATAGACTTACGAAAAAAAACATAAGAATAAAATGGTATATTGGAGTCACTAATTAGAGGTTGGGTAAAATGGTACATAGTACGTACCACCCCCACATAACTGTGTTTGTAACTAAGCGATTCAAATTGTAATCGATTAGCAACTCTTCCCCTGTAGTTATTGATTTTATCGCACATACGAACACATGGTTTCCCTCACGTGCCTCGAATATGCAATTGGGTTGCTTATTTTTTGACCTAGGTCGTGTACTATTTATAAACCCTGCAATATTCACTGATGCTTTTGGCCTTTCATCAATTTACATAGCCACTACTTTATTTTGATCCTTATCTTTTAGTTGTATATAATTTGCTGATAGTGCATACCTACGCATACTCTGTGTAGATCGAACTAGTTGCATCCAATCTTTGTAACTGTAACAGGGTCTGACATACTCCATCAATTCAGTAACTTTGTCATAACAGACCTTTATGTCGTCCATGCAAAATAGGCCCAAACCATGTAATGACGATGGTGCTATGCGATATATCCTCTCGTTGACACGAAAAATCAGTGTTTATTGGAGGAAGTTCCTTAGGTACCCATTGTTTCCATAGATGTTTGTACCTCAAGGGCACCTCGACGTTGCATATGCTCTCATCATCATAAGAACATGACCCGCCTTTAGCAAGAAAAAATTCCATGCGTTTACAAAAAAAATTTCTAATCTTTTGACCTGTAGTTCATCTCCCTCTTTTAGAAATACTATATATCTCGCTTTCCTCTTCTCTTCCTGAATTTCCCTTGCTCGAGGAAGACAAATCTGACAAATACCTATTTGGTGGTACCTGCACTCATAAGGATGTTGGATGAATTTGTTTCATGGTGATGTGATCCTAAGGTGACATTATGATTAATCTATCATTTCATCGCTAGAATTTCACAGGTTATAAGGTAATCAAGTCTTGATAGATTGCAAGTTATTGTTACTACCTTCCAAATGAGTCCATCACAAATCAAATCTACTTAACATTTTAACTCCCAAACTTTGTAACAAGTGTTAAATGTGACTATGGTCCACCAGTTACACAACCAAGGCCTCAAATGTATTCTCTAATTGTAATCAAAGGAATTTTTCTCTTCATTCACGTAAATAAACTTGAAGGGAAACACCACCAAGTGGTTTATTGGACACCTACATGACTAAAAATAGCAGCAAATTTGCATTTAATTTCCATATGTCTAAGTGGTTAACAAGGAGGGAGTGTGTACTAGGCCTGGTTAAGTCATCATAAGTTTATGCTTTGGCAATAAATTTTTTTAAGTCATCTTAAATCTTCCTATGTCTAATTGCTAGGAGACTTTTGGTATGTTTTAAGGTAGGATGATTGATGAAAGATCCCAAAGAGCCTTTCTCCATGGTATCCAGGTACACATAGCAGTGGTCTTCTCTTATACAGTTGGACATGATTTAAAGAACTTAGCTAGGAATTATTCATTTAACCTAAGGTTTTCTCATAATGCCATCATTGGAAAAGTATGATCAAATTCTTCTATTATGAAGAATTGGTATATGTGCCTTTAGTAATAACTATAAATGTTTGTAAGGATACAATGACTAATTGCATCAGGTAGGAGAGAATCAACTTTGAGTTCTTCAAAGATTATATTCCTCTATTCATAATTTTTAAGGGTTGTGTGTGGAGGAGGTTATCACTACCAAGAAGGGAGGAGACCTTTCCTTGTGATGGAAATTCAAAATTTTTCTCTTTGTGTTCCATTTTTATCTTTCCTTATGTCTCTGGTCATCTATGGTGTTTGATAAAAGCCTAAGGTTGGGGTTTTACCTTTGTCTTCATGTAAAACCCTAGTGTTTATCTTAGGCCTTGGGTGGGATCTTTTGGGCCGTTACTTTTTGGAATATCACAAGATGGTCCAATTGGCTAGTGACATGTGTGTTTTCTGGCCCGATGCTTGTTTTCTCCTTCTTTTTCTATAAGAAGGATTTCAAGGCTAGAAGTATGGGTTAGCAAGTTAGATATTTTTGGTCGAGTCTAGATGAAGTTGCAGAGCAATTGTAAAGTCTGATGGTTTTAGGGAAAATGCAATTTAGGTTTTGAGTCATTCTATAGTAAGTTTTGAATTCATGGGGATTTGATGTTTTATGACAGTACTGGCATTTGAATTGATATGATTTATTTGAACTCATGTCTCTCCATTGTACACGCATATATGAATTTTGAATAAAATGATCAAGGGTTGTTTCGTTCATCTCACTGTTGTGGTGTGTATGATTCTTGTTTTAGCTTTAATTCAAGGAATTAATTAAAATGCTTGAATGGGATTGTAGGTGGATATGTTCTGTATAAGGATTAGATAAATAGTATTGGGTTAGAATACATATTGATGAGATTGTAAAGCAATGTTATCAAAGATCTTATATGTTGTGTTAAATCTGTCATAAACCCTTAGATGTTTATAAATTTGACTCCTCCAATGGATATATGGCACTGATCTAAGTTGTACTTATTCGTATGGTTCAGTATTTGTTTGCCTTTACCTAGAGCTTGCTACAAATTTCAAATCAATGACTATCTTATATTGTGAAATGTTGTAGTTATCTCATGCTCCAAATAGTTGATATTATTGATAAACAACCGATTATATTTGGTATTATCCTATTATGTTGAGCTATTAAATGAGATTATCTATTGTTGTTAATGTTGTTTATGATGATGGTGGAGATGTTTTAACACATTAATGGATCACCCTCCGGGGTCTTGCAGAGCCCAAAGTGTAGGAGGTTTTTAAAATCCTCATCAGTTGGTCCAGGTACTTAGAGCTACCCTTTATTGGAATTGGAAATTCCATAGGTAGATTAGAAGATCAACCTGCTTACTGCAAAAACAACCAACACCTAGCATATGTTTGTGGTGGAGGTATGAAAGAATAATTGTATGCCTCTATTTCCATTCATTAGATCTACGTTAGCCTAGCATATACTTGGGCTAAGTCTACAATTGCTTCAGAATCATGCGATGAAGGCTATGTGTGATGAAATCCTAGACCTCAACCAAGATGTGGGTAGATTATGGGAGTTTTTCCAAGACCCGAGGCTGGTTAATAAAAATGTGAAAGACTAAGCTATTTTATTTTTTGTCTTATCTTATACCATTTTACGAGAATGGGGGTGCCAATGTATGAGAAGATCTTTGGAAACTAGGCATGAAAATTGTAGGTTAAAGAGAATGGGGGTGCCAAACTTACAATACGCATTGCCCCTTGGTCATCAATTTTCCCTGAGTTCCCTCAACCTCATCCTCGGCGCTGGTATTGACCTTGTTTTCACTCCTCCAAACTCTTCCTCGGAATTGATATTGACCTTTTTTTCACTCCTCCAAACTCTTTGTCGGCACTAGTATTGACCTTTTTTTAATTCCAAACTCTTCCTCGGCGCTAGCATTAACCTTGTTTTCACTACTCCAAACTCTTCCTCAACGCTGGTATTGACCTTTCACTTCTCCAATTTGATAAGCTACAACCTGGTTTCATTAGGTTTTACAGTATGTTAATTAAATTGAAAATTTTGGCGCCATTTAGCTAGGTTTTAATATTCTACAATATAGTTAAGTATATATTAGCTATATTTTACATAATAAATAATATAATTATTCAACTTATTATAATTATATATTATATTCTTTAACAAAATTATTATAATTAATAATTAATAATAATTATATTTTTATATAATACAAAATATAATTAATATAATAAATATTTAATATACTAGTAATATACATTAATATGAGAGAGAGAAACTAAATTTTGATTGGTTGTTTCATGTCAACAATCCAAGGATGGCATGTGTCCTTGGGGAGTTATGCTCAAGGTAGCATGCTATTTGATTAAAGATATGATAATTCTCCTTTAAGAGCTCTTTAATGTACCCATTGCACACTTAAGGAGACAAAGATAAATATAGGGAAGAAAATATAGAGAGAGAGAGAGATAATGACAAACATACAAATTGAAAGGGAGACAAAGAGATAGAGAGAGGTAGAGAGATAAAGAGATAAGGATGAATAGATAGAGATATAGGGAGGGTGGTTGATATATCTCTCCCTGTCGCTCTCTATATCTCTATATCTCCCACTATCTATGTCACTCCCTCTTCCCCCCTCTATCTATTGAGATATCTCTCCCTCTCCCCCTTTCTCTCTCATTCACTCCATCTCTCCATCTATCTCTCCTACTCTATACCTCTATCTCTATTTCTCTTTTTATCTCCCTCTCACTCCTCTCTCTATCTCTTTTCTATCTATATCCCTTTATCTCCCTCCCCCTCTCTATCTCCCCTCTCTCTCACCATCTCTCCCTCCCTATCCCCCCTATCCATCACTCTCTATCTCCACCTCTCTTCCTTTCTCTTCCCATATATCTCCATCTCTCTTTCTCTTCCCATATATCTCTATCTCTCTTTCTTTCTCTCCCCATCTATCTCCTCCCCCATATATTAACTAAGAATCCATGCAAGCATACAATAGTATATGTTGGTAAAACTATAATAGTGTTTTATTAAACTATAAGTAACACGTATCTTTCTAATGTCAAGCCTTCTTATAAAAATAGTGTTTTATTAAACTATAAGTAGATTATAGTCACCACTATTCATTCAACGTGAAATGCCAAATGTAGTAATTTTTTTGTTTCTTTTTTCAAGTTTCATTAACCAAGCTATTTACTGGGTTGAATAAAGTTGTGTTATGACCGTTCATCTCTTTAAAATAATTAGAAAATATTAGCGAGATCAGGAAGGGGAGAAAACTAAACTCCTTGAAAATAGGGGTAGTTGTGGGTTTGTTGGTTTTCTTTGTATACTATATACTCAGTTCCTCTAGGATAAATAAGTCACTTTAGATCATTTTCTTACTTATGTATCCTAACTAATATAGAGTAAGCTTTTTCATTTTAATGGACTACTACATAATAGTTTATGTGTTGAAAGAATTGTTTCCATTCTTTGTAGTTTTTACATTGGAATACAAATCATATTTAATTTCATGCCAATATACTTCTTTCATAAAGATATTTGTTTGAAATAAGTGCTTCATAACCCATCTAATCAAATCATAACCTATCAAAAAGGCAATAGGAATTTTCTAAAGAAAAGAACACTTGACCCAATCATAAGTGTATGGCCTTCAAGAAAGGAGTGAATCACCTTAGCAATAACAACTACCTAATTTAGACCTGGGTATGTGCAGGATCATGATGGGCCAAAAAGTGGCAAAATGAAAAGAAGCATTTTGAACTCACCAAAAAATGTGAAAATCTCGAGTTGAATTTTTTTTGGGTTGGGTGTTCCATACATTGCTCCCTAGTGCCCAATCCAAAGTACTACAAATTGGATATTCGATTCAAATCAAATATCTTTTTTTTTTCTATATCCAATTCATGTCTAATATCTAATTTGAAAACATTTTAAAATGTAATATTTTGGAGCTATAAATCAGATATCCAATCTAAATCGGATATCCGATTTTTGCACACATATACCCAAGAGTAATTAGGAGGTGGAGGGTGGGCGAGAGAGAGAGTACAGGAGGGAAGGAGAGATAGAAGAGAGGGGGAAAATGAGAGAGAGAGAGGGGGAAAGGGAGAGAGAGATATAGAGAGAATAATTAGGAGGGGGAAGGGAGAGGGGAATAGGGGAAGAAGGGGAGAGGTAGAGAGAGAGAGAATTAGGAGGGAGAAGGGAGAGGGGAAGAGTGTTGAGGGTAGAGGGATAGAAGGTTTAAAGAGGTTTAGGGTTTAAGGGTTTATATGGTTGAGGGTTTAGGGATGAGGGGTAGGAGGGAGATACTTGAGGAGAGAGAGAGGAGGGAGTGGGAGAGAGATAAAGGAAGGGAGGGTTAAGGGGTGAGAGGGTAGAGGGTTTAGGGTTAAAGGGTTTAGGGTTTAGGAGGTTTAGGGTTAAGGGGCAGGATATAGAGGGTAGTGAGTGATTGAGAGACCTAAGAGAGAGGGAGAGAATTGGGATGGTAGAGATGCTTTAGAGAGAGAGAGAGGGAGGGAGGGTTAAAAAATTGGGGTAGATGGTTTAAGGGTTTAGGGTTAAGAGGGTGGAGGGGAGAGAGATAGAGGGTGGTGAGTGAGAGAAAGACCTAAGGGGTTTAAAGTTTAAGGGTTTTGCAGGGTTAGGGGTTTGAGTTTGGGGTTTTAGGATGAGACGGGAGAGGCAAGGGAGAGACATAGAGGGAGTAAGGTGAGTGAGAGAGAGAGACCTAGAGGAGGAGAGGGAGTAGGAGGGAGAGACTTGAGAGAGAGAGAGAGGGTAGAGGTAGAGATTAGGGGTTTTAAAAGGGTTTGGGGTTTAAGGGTTAAGATTTTAGGGTTATGGGTAGAGGGGAGAGAGATAGAGGGATTTAGTGAGAGAGAGAGGGAGGGAGTGGGAGAGAGATGGAGAGTAGAGGGTTAAGGGTAGAGGGTAGAAGGTAGAGGGTTAAGGGTAGAGGGGAGGGAGATAAGAGTGAGTGAGTGAGAGAGAGAGACAGAGAGAGGGAGGGGTAGGAGGAATTGGAGGGAGTGGGAGAGAGATAAGGGATAGAGGGTTAAATGTAGAGGGTAGAGGGTTTAAGGGTTAAGGGTTTAAGGTTTAGGGTTTAGGGTAGAGGGAGAGAGATAGAGGGAGTGAGAGAGAGAGAGAGACCTGAGAAAGGGAGAGGGGGTAGGAGGGAGAGACTTGAGAGAGAGAGAGGTAGAGTGTTTAAGGGTTTGGGGTTTAAGGGTTAAGGGTTAATGGTTTAGGGTTTAGGGTTATGGGTAGTGATGGAACTGATGGAGCTTCAAAGTTTTATCCTTCCTTATGTCTCTAATCATCTATGGTGTTTGGGAAAAGCCTAAAGTTGGGGTTTTAACTTTGTCTTCTTGTAAAACCCTAGTATTATCTTACACCTTAGGAAGGATCTATTCGACCGTTACTTTTTGGAAGGTTTTAAAACATCTTAAGTCCCATCGCTTCATCTAGGTCTGGCCCCCTTTTGTTTTATCATTTTATTTCTTTCGCTTGACTTTATTTCTCCTAAGTCTTGGATGGTCTCATTCTCCCTCATTTAAGTGACAAATGGAGCTTCAATTTTTTCTCCTTGTGTTCCTTTCATGTCCTATCTTATGTTACTGGTCTTTTATGGTGTTGGGAAAATGCTAAGGTTGGGGTTTTGTCTTTGTCTTCATGTTAAACCCTATTGTTTATCTTACGCCTTGGGTGGGATCTATTTTGTTGCTAATTTTGGAGGGGTTTTAAAAACAACTTATGCCCCATCGTTTCATCTAGGTTGGGTCCTCTTGGTCTTATTGTTTTAATTCCTTCGTGTGATTTTATTTTTCCCTAAGTCTTGGATGGCCCCGTGCTTCATCATTTTAAAACAACTTATGTCGTTGTTTATCATCTGCCTAGTGATGTCCCCTTGTTATTTTAATAAATGTTTTATTTTGCACGGGGATAAATTTGTGTGACCATTGATCAATTATCATTTGATCTCAGCTGCTCCCCGCCATCCCATGATGACCCCATCAGTCGAAGGAACAATGAAATACTTTGGTCAATTAATTTGGCTTTAATACATTATGTAGTGGGTTACTAAAGTGTTTGTGAGATGCACATGTTTCAAATTAGTGGATATGTTATGACCTCAACAGGGAAGATGCTCGACAGTTAATGGAGAAGTTGGCGACTATATTGAAAGAACAAGATTACTGATGATCAAGATCTACGGTTGCCCACTATCGCATGATTGGAAGTTGCAAGGTCTTTACTGATCGCAATATCACAGGTGAACTCCACGTGGATTTCCTTGGTAGCGTATGGTATGGTGGGCCCTTATGGCCATGCGGATGATTGTGTCAACTATTTTGAAGGCAGTCATTTGATGATCTAATCAAAGTGAAGGATCAATGGCTAATATTTAAATCTGCATAAAATATGATTGGAGTCATTCGTACAGCGCACGAGCGAGCTTTAATGGCAGATGAGACACTTGTTGGCATGATTTGATCAAAATAAAAATAATTCTTCTGCTTTTATTGTATCATAAAGCATTCAAGTATCTTTGTGAATCAGTCTTGAAGCCGAAGACAAAGTTAAGAATTGCTACAGCAAGAAGTTTGAGTTTCTGCAAACACAAAGCCATGAGTTAATTTTTGTGTCTCCTGGTTATTTTGAACCTAAATTTGGGAAAATTTGTTGTGTGCTTGTTGTAGGGCTTGTTGCTAAATTTTTTACGGCTATAGGTTAATTGAATTGTGAGAAATTATAGGGTTTTCTTCTGTAATTTCATATTTCTGGTTAGTCCTAGTTGTTTAAAGTTTGAAATTGTAAAGAGGCCCTAGTTTATCTAAGATGGCACCACCAAAGCAACATTCTAGCCAAATTAATTATTTAAATAGGAACCTATATGATGACTTCCTAGATCAATTTCCCTTGTCAAAAAATGATAGGAAGAAGGGATTGGTTTTGATGTGAGGAAAAATCCTAGGGGAAGGGTTAGTATATAATTGTTCCAATATAGCCAATGCTAGGGTTCCTCTCATAGGTTTGGAGATGTTCAGATTGTGGTATGGAATGAGGAATTTTCCTCACCCCTTTTCAAATGGATGGATGTATGATTTGGGGAAGCTAGTGGTGCCAAATGTGTTCCCTGATGTAGACTTGCTTAGGGCAATTGTTGCATGATATGACCTTGTCACACGAGTAATCAGAGATAATGATGGAAGGGTTATGTTATGCATTAACATAGAAGAATTCCAACAGGTTTTTGATTTGAGTGAGCCTAGTGTGTACTTGGTTCTAATCAATCTTGAGGAGATGAAATAGGAATATGGGAAGTTGAAGTCACTTTTCAGAGCCAAGTTGCTCCCACCTCATTTGGCTAGGGCAGGAGGTTCAAGATTTAATATTAGCCCTAGTGACCAAGAACCTTTTAGATTAAACTATTTTGTAAATCATTTATTCGCCACTTTTTATTCATTATGTCAGATTCTAGGTTTCAATCCTAGTATTGTGATGCCCATTGCTTACATGTTCATGGGGGTGCAAATACAACACCCAAACTTCTCTATAACTTATGATTTTGCTTCTTTCTTGGCTGAAAGGATACATGAAGGGCTGTCAAAGTTGCAGAAAAATGATACAAGTACTCAATTATTTTGGTATTCTTTGTTAATGTATATGTTCTTGTTCAAGAATGCTAACTTTTTCTCTGAGAAGATGGAATTAAGGCAATTAGTTGATGGAGAAAGATTGTCAGTATAGATATGGGCTACAAATTTATCTTATAATAAGGAAAGCACCAGTTATGTGTAATTTGATAATTGTTTTACTTCTAGATTGAGGGCCAGACTGATGGTGGATGTACCTAGGATTCCTGAGGAATTGCATGATTTCCTCATACCAAAGGGGAGGAGGCCAAAATTGAAAGTCTCCCATAACTGGGGTGACATTATTCCATACCCAGTCAACATTGTTTTGAGGGTGTACGATTTTCAAGGGACCTCTCATATATTGCCATACAATGTGCCACCAAGAGTGGGGTTTGCAAAGGTTATGTGGCAGATTGGTTGTATCCATGAGGACAACCTTACTGGGAAGGGTAAAGGAACTTGTTTCCTAGATTATATAGTGGTATCAGATTTTGTATTTTCAAAAGGAGGTTGGGTGCATTTTGGAAAATTCTTTGAAGATTACCATTTGAGGTGTGGTCCAAAGCGGTAGCATGATCCTGAGGGTTTATTTTCCCTTTTCAGACAAAGAATAAAAGGTGGTAAGTTTGTGCATGAGTTCAACTTTCCTGAGGATTTGATTAGAAATGAATTTGACCTAAATAGGCAGGAGTTGAACAAGGAGAAATGCATAGCTTATGATAAGATATTGGATATTGTGCACAAAATGGATCCAAAGTATGATCTATTGTTGGAGTTCAATCCACACCATAAGAAAATTGACTTTTTGATGGAGAACTTCAAATAAATTATGGGCACCTTGAGGACCAAGAAGATAAACTTAGAATTGAGTCTGGGTGTATAGGAATAAGGTGCCAGGCCAATTGAGACAAGGGAAACATACCAACCTATAGAAAGGTGGCCCATTTACAGGAGGAAAAAGGATGACAACACTGATGAGGAGGAAGTGGATAGAAAAGGAAAACAAATAATAAAATTTCTTACACAGCCAGGTCCAAAATTCAAAATGCCTAGGGCAATTAAAATCATTGATTTGGAATCATCACCTAAGGATAGTCCCTCATCACCACCATCTAAGCCAAGTCGTAAGAGGCAAAGAAATGATCAACCACAAGAGGATTTGATGGATGGAATTGTTGTTAGTAATCAAGATATGCAGATTGGTATGCCTTCCCCTCCTAGGCCAACTGAGTTGGTTTTATCCGACTTGGATATGAAAGGTAAATATGTGCAAGATGCAAGGTTGGAAGCATGTAAGGAGTTTCTAGATGATGATTCATTTGTAAAAACTCCTGTCTTCTTGCAATTGGTATGGAGGATGAAATTTGAAGAATACCAAGATAAGTGTAAGAAGAGAAGAGAATTGAGGCCTGACAGGTCAGACCAGGAGAATGATGATGAAGTGAAAGTTGAATTAATGGATGAATTCAAGAACATCACTCCTAAGGAAGGAAGAAAACTGGTAAGTCAGGCTGGTGTCTTGATTTTACCTAAATGGGACATTGTATATGTTGTAGCTTTTAATGCTATTCTAAAGTCCAAGCATCCCTTGCAAGACTCTGAAGAAGAGGTCAAGGCAGCATTGCAAGATTCTTCCTTCAATGAAGAATATGAGACCTTGGAAATTTGGGCATTGGCCCCTCAAGGGAAAAAGCCAAATGTTACTGATATTAACCCAAATTTTAGAGGAGGGTTAATAATAAAGAGGGCTTCAGAGACCTCAATCACTGAGGCTACTAATTTAACTATAAATGTGGCCAAATTGGCCCAAAAGACTACGAAAAGAGAGGAGGCTGAAATGAAAAACCTAATAGAGAAATATAATCTTTTAATTGAGGAGTATAGTAAGATACATCAAAGGAATATTGAACTAAAAACTGAGGTGGATAGGTTAAGGTACAAATAGATTGGGGTAACATTAAGTGCTCCAAGGATCAGTACATTTCCTTCTACATTAGGGTCAGTGCCTCTTGCTTCTCCTATTGTTTCCACACCATGGTATCCTAGTAAAAATCCTTCTCTCACCCCTTCTTTAGAACAAATTGATGAATAGGTGGAATGCTCTGTTGATCCTACGAAGAAGCAACTAATGCACAAAATTGAAGAATTACAGGCATCATTGAAGGTAAGTGAGGAGGGATCCCTTTTAAAGAAAAAGGAGATTATTATTGTTGTCTTAAGGCATTTGAATGAGAAAGTTGATAATATATTATCATTTATATATTATTTATATTCTTTATTATTAGATGCAATAAAGAATATTGATAGGGATTAGGAGGTAGTTATACCATTAATTGAAAATTGGATCCCTAGGGCCAGTGATTTAGATATAATGTATAAGGCCTCAAGGTTTGATATAAATAATAGGCCCCAATCATTACGGCCTACTCAAGTGTTAGTTAAATCATTGCAAGGTTTTCAGACCTTACCAGATGACTTGAGTAGGAAGATCAAATAGTTGGTGAAGAATTTTGATGATTGGGGTAACAAATTGTTACCTGACATAATTGATGAGCAGGGGAATATCAGGTCACTCCAACAGTGGCAGGATCAAGAAAATGAGGTCATCAATGATCAAATTAAAATAATTTGTGATGACTCAAATTATGATTTATTGGTGAGCTGTATGGACAAAATCATTGGCACCAGCTCATTTTTGGAATCTTTTGAAAGAGAGGCAAATCAGGTAGCAGTTAAATACACACCTTATAATGTCAAGGTGAATGAGGTAATTAATTTTGACTGGCCAACTAATGAGGAATATCATAAATGGGTAAATAAGTATTTAACTGAGGAGGAGTAAAAGAGTGGGTTGTTAACGGTTGGAAAATCAGCTGTTGCAGTTACAACGGATTCCAATTTTTTTTTGGTGATAGTCTTGGCACGATATTCTTGAGGCTCTTTTTGTTGCTGCATCAACCTTTCTCAGTAGGCACGATGAATAGGAATATTCTATAGAGTGATGGTTGTTGTAAAAAATTTTGGAATATCACCAAGTGCTCCATTTGGCTGGTGACATGTGTACTTTTTGGCCCGATGCTTGTTTGCTCCTGTAATGCCCCATCTAGATAACCTAAGAATGTTGCAAAGGTGATATAAAAGTGTAATAATTTTTTTTTAAGTATTAATATAATGTTAATTAGTTGCATACATTCTTAGGTTACAACGACGTTACACTACTTTAAGTTCTCCATAAGCGACTTAAGTATTTCGTATTGCTCCCAATTAAATCATAACATAAGATAACATTGCATATAATTTAAAATTTCCATTCAAGATATATTAAAGTACATATACTTTTCCATACATTGCATTTATAAGATATAACATTGCTCATCCATCTGATGAGATAGTTCAAATAACAAATACTTTACAATTACATTGATCACCTCTTATACAAATGAGGGATGTTTTCAAATACATGTTTACAAGATACAATGATGAGAATATAGAAGAATTCCATGTGCGAGCTCTCCCTCATGAAGCGCTCAATGCTATAATCGAACTAGGGACCCAACGGAGTAAGGTGCATGTTCCAACCAACCATGTGGTACCCGTAGGTCCACCCCCATGCTAGGAGATAGTAATAAGGCTACCTAGACCAAATCTACTAACCCTAGACACTAGTACATACACACTATTGGTTACATTGCTTCCAGATTTGACATTTGATTTGATACACAAACACAAGGTTTAACTATTATTCTAGGTGGAGTGTCATCACAACGATGCAATGGTTACCCTGGTGTTTCTTCCTAGGTCCCGGCCCCCAATCCTTGGGTTACCCTGGTAACCTCTTACGAAACCCGGCCCCTATTGCATGCATTTGCGGAATCGAATGCCTCTTAAGAAAACGAGACACCTATTTTGCCATTCCAGGCCTTCTCGACTTATACTCAAGACTTAGGAAGCTCAAGAGTCATAAGTGAGGCATGTACCTCTTGTTACAAGTTTTAAACTAACTAATGTGTATTTTAATTTTCACTGAGTTACTTAACTAATCGTAAGTTACCCTGACACCACTTTGTGTGTCGGCCCTTACGACTAGCCACTCCCCTAAACATAACAAAGATACTAGATTTTCAGAGCTAGGGTTTACCATATGCACAATAATAAACAATTCATAACAGGATTAAACACCATTTTTAATTCTTTGCACAAACCCAAGTCAACAAGAAATATTTTGAAAACAATAATACCCTTTTTACCTAGTTGATCTGGAAGACTTGATTTGTTTAAATCTTTTCCCGACTTGCCCGATTATACAAACAACTGAAAATCAAATCAACAAATCATACAACTACAATTTGGATTTTCTAAATCCATGTATCAATCAATTTGAATACAGTTTGTTTACATAATAACTAAAAAAAAATGAAACAATCACTTCGTTTAATCTTTCTTCTAATTTTCACAATTTCATGATAAATTAAAATAGAAAATAATTATATATATACAATTATATTTCTCTATTATATCTTAATATTTACAATTAAACTTTCAAATTTATTATTATTATTTATTTATTTATAATACATTATAATTATATATAAATATATATTATATAATATATTATAAATATACTATATAATATATATATATATTATAATATACCAAATAAATCTTATAAATTTAAACCATATTGATATTATATTCTAATAGAAATTCAAAATTTCTATATTAAACATACTAAACAAAAATACATATTAAAATTTCCGGTCAGTACGCAGTACCGCAGGTACGCAGTACCTGCGCTGACAGAGCAGGTAAGGACGCAGCCTGCCAGGCTGCGCCCAACATTACAACTCATGGGGAGGGTTTTCAACCCTTCCCCCCCTCCAATGTAATTTTTTTTAAAATTAAAACACACGCATACGGAATATGTATATGTGAAATTTCGCCTGCGGAAAAATTTCCGTACGGCGATTTTTGATGGAAATTTACATTTCTTTATATTTTCGTTTTTTTAAATTTCACAAACATTTTCATATACTTTGGTAAAAGAAAAATTTCAACAGTATATAATATGTTGTTTATACATATAAATTTTCCAGAAAGAGTTTTTTTGGAAATAATTCTGGAAATAAAATAAAAATACACAGAAACTTTTCCTTTTAGAAAACTAAACAATTTTCTACAGATAAAATCTCTCATAATTTTATGAAAAGTACAGATTTTCTAAATAGAAAACCAAAACACAATATGCAATTTTGCAAATATACAAGAAATTACAGCTGAGAATTCTTTTCTTTCACAAATCTTTCCTACAGATCAATAATTTTGACAAAACTCCCAAAAAGATCACAGGGAATACAAAATAAAATTTTCCTCAAACTTTCTTTTAAAACAAATAAGATTCTAACTTAAAATAATTTATAAGAAAAATACCTGTTACTAGAAGATTTGTCTGTAATCTTGAAAAACTTTTCCTGATAAAAGAGAGAATCCTTCTTGCCCGTAACACACAGAGTTCCAAAACCTCTTCAACAAACACACAAGACTTTCCACCAAGAATCTTCCACCAAGAAATTCTACCAAAATCACAACCCCAACAGAGAGGTAACAAATTCTAAGAAAAATAATAATTTCACAGTAAAGGTATTTTTGCTTGTGCACAGAAGATTTCCCCGTGAGGAAATTGAATAACCCCCGTGAATTTTCCCGAGATCCACAATAACCTCTCCGTAACCAAATTTTCAACAACCTCATAAAAGCACTGGCACACTTGTCGAGAAGAGGTTATCAAAATATCTTCCCTTTCTCGGCAAGTTTTTTGCCAATTAATTTTGCATGCAATTTGTTAATTTATTTAATTTAAACTTTTACAAATTAATTTGCATGTATTTTATTTAAATACTAACACTTAATTTTCAAACACAATTTTATTATACATGCAAATTATTTCAATTTATTTTTCTAATTTTCTAATCTATTTAAACACAATATAATTTATGCATTTAATGATTTAATCTGATTAATTAATTTATTTAATTAAATAGTTAAATCCTTTTAAAGATTAACTATTTAACTAATTAAACTAACTAATGTATTAAATAATTAAATAAATAAATTTCAATTATATTTAAATATTAATTTTAATAAAATAAATAAAACACAATAACCAATATTAAACATAAGCAAATTTACCTTTTCGAAATAATTTTTAACCAACAGAAACACATCACAACTTACAAATCAAAACTGAAAAACTGACCTTGTACTAAGACTAGGGTTAAAGACCGGACTAGGATTAACCTAACTACTATCTCCCTTTCAACAATTCCGTTGAGTCTTGACACGCTCAGACCTGATTACACAGGTGGAGTCGGTGTCATGTACCTGCAAGTCCTGCAACCAAGCAAACAATGTACATGCATGTATATATATATAAAGTAGTAAACAGGCACACCGTGCGGAGAAAGTCACAGATATCGCAGGGCACTCGCAAGCGAGTGATGCGATTCTGTTCTCCACACCAATACACTCACAGAGGACTGACTCAATCCATGTTAGTCCATCATAAGCATGTGCATATCCATAAACAACTGAAAATAACCATCTACATCAAGTCTGAAAACAATAAACATCTCACAGAATATCATCATGTCACAATAATCCATCATCGCTCAAAATCAGCGACCCAAGTATCCAACAAAATAACAAAGTCTAACAGTGTGAGAAAGTATCAACAAAAAGCATAGCATAAACGGAGGGGTACTACAGCTCCATTTTCTATAAGAAGGATTTCAAGGCCAGAAGTACAGGTTAGCAAGTTAGATAATTTTGGGTCGAGTCTAGGTGAAGTTGCAGAGAAAATTGTAAAGTTTGATGGTTTCAAGGGAAATGCAATTTAGGTTTTGAGTCATTCTGTAATAGGTTTTGAATTCATGGGTATTTAATGTTGTATAATAGTACTAGCATTTGAGTTGAAATGATAAATTCAAACTCATGTCTCTCCATTGTACATGCATATTTGAATTTTGAATAAGATGACTAAGGGTTGTTTCATTCATCTCACTGTTGTGGTGTGTATGATCCTTATTTTAACTTTAATTCAAGGGATTAATTAAAATGCTTGAATGGGATTATAGGCGGATATGTTCTGTATAAGGATTTGATTAGTAGTATTGGGTTAGAATGCATACTGATAAGATCGTAAGGCAATGTTATCAGGGATATTATATGTTATGTGTTAAATTTGTCATAAACCCTTAGATACTTATGAATTTGACTCCTACAATGGATATATGGCACTGATCTAAGTTGTGTTTATTCATATTATTTAGTATTTGTTTTCCTTTACTTGGAGCTTGCTACAAGTTGCAAATCAATGACTATCTTATACTGTGAAATGTGTTGTAGTTATCTCATGCTCCAAATAGTTGATAATACTGATGAATAGCCAATTCTATTTGGTATTATCCTATTGTGTTGAGCTATTAAATGAGATCATCTGTTGTATATTAATGTTGTTTATGATAATGGTGCAGAGGTTGTAAACACATTAAGGGATCACCCTCCCGGGTCTTGCAGAGCCCGAAGTGTAGGAGGCTTTTAATGTCCTCGTCAGTTGGTCCAGGTCCTTCAAGCTTCCCTTGAATTGGAATTGTCAATTCCATAGGTAGATTAGAAGACCAACCTGGTTACAGTAAAAACAACCAACACTACCCTTAACCCTTAACCCTCTATCTCTCTCCCACTCCCTCCCTCTCTCACTGAATCCCTCTATCTCTCTCCCCTCTACCAATAACCCTTAAACCCTCTACCCTCTACCCTCTCTCTCTCTCTCAAGTCTCTCCCTCCTACCCCCTCTCCCTCTCTTAGGTCTCTCTATATCTCTCACTCACTCCCTCTATGTGTCTCCCCTCTACCCTTAAACCCTAAACCATAAATTGTTAACCCTTAAACCCTAAACATTTAAACCCTCTACCCTCTACCCTTAACCCTTTCTCCCTCTATCTATCTCCCACTCCCTCCCTCCCTCTCTCTCTTTGAATTCTCTCCACCCTAGCACCACTCCCTCTCTCAGGTCTCTCTCTCTCTCCCCTTCCTCCCCTCTTCCCCTCTCCCGTCCCCATCCTCTCTCTCTCTCTCTCTCCTAAGTATCTCCACTCTACCCTTAGCCCTCTACCCTTAACCTTAAATTCTTAAATCCTCTACCCTCTATCTCTCTCCCCTCCATCCCTCTCTCTCTCAAGACTCTCCCTCCTACCCCCTCTCCCTCTCTGGGGTCTCTCTCTCTCCTCCCTCCCCTCTATCTCTCTCCCTCTACCTTTAACCTAAACCCTAAACCCTTAACACTTAAAATCTAAACCCTCTACCATCTATCTCTCCCTCCTCCTCTCTCAAGACTCTCCCTCCTCCCCCTCTCCCTCTCCTCAGGTCTCTCTCTCCCACTCCCTCTATCTCTCTCCCTCTACCTTTAACCTAAACCCTAAACCATTAACCCCAAACTCTAAACCCTAAACCCTCACCCTCTATCTCTCTCCCACTCCTCCCTCTCTCTCTCAAGACTTTCCCTCCTACCCCCTCTCCCTCTCTCAGGTTTCTCTCTCACTCACTCCCTCTATCTCTCTCCCCTCTACCTTTAACCCTAAACCCTAAACCCTCCTACCCTCTACGCTTAACCCTCTACCCTCTATCTCTCTCCCATTCCCTCCCTCCCTCCCTCTCTCTCTCAAGTCTCACCCTCCTACCCCCTCTCCCTCTCTCAAGTCTCTCTCTCTCTCATTCACTCTTATCTCCCTCCCCTCTACCATTAACCCTCTACCCTCTATCTCTCTCCCACTCCCTCCCTCTCTCTCTCACTGAATCCCTCTATCTCTCTCCCCTCTACCTATTGGTTGTTTTTACTCTAACCAGGTTGGTCTTCTAATTTACCTATGGAATTTCCAATTCCAATCAAGGGCAGCTCGAAGGACCTGGACCAACTAACGAGGATTTTAAAGACCTCCTACACTTTGGGCTCTGCAAGACCTAGGAGGGTGATCCCTTAATGCATTTACAACCTCTGCACCATTATCATAAACAACATTAAAAACAATAGATAATATCATTTAAATAGCTCAACATAATAGGATAATACCAAATAGAATTGGTTGTTCATCAATAATATCAACTATTTCAAGGATGAGATAACTAGAACACATTTTCACAATATAAGATAGTCATTGATTTGCAATTTGTAGCAAGCTCTAGGTAAAGACAAACAAATACTGAACCATAAGAATTAGTACAACTCAGATCAGCACCATATATCTATTGGGGGAGTCAAATTCATAAGCATTTAAGGGTTTATGGAAAATTTAACACATAACATATAAGATCCTTGAGAAAATTGCTTTACAATCTCCTCAACATGTATCCTAACCCAATACTACTTATCAAATCCTCATATAGAACATATCGACCTACAATCTCCATTTAAGATGTTTTGAATGCTTTGTGATACCAAAAGTAGAAGAATAGTTGCTTTATTTCGATCAAACCATGGTAGTAGATGTCATTTCCACCATTAAAGCTTACTCGTGCATTGCATGAATAACTCTAATTGCATTTGATGCAGATTCAAATATTAGCCATCGATCCTTCACCTTGGTTAGATCATCAGATGACTTCCTTCAAAGCAAACTGGCATAGTCTCCATCATGGCAATAAGGGGCCCACCATACTACTTGTTTCCAAGGAGATCCACGTGGCGCCCGCCCATGATATAGCAATCAATAAACACCTTGCAACTTTTGATCACGCGATGGTGGAAACCGTGGATCTCAACCATCGGCAATCCTATTCGTTCAACATAGTTGTCAGCCTTGTTATTAACCATCAAGCACCTTTCTACCGAGATTATAACATCTTCGTTGATTTAAAACCGTGCATCTTATAACTGATTTAGTAACCCATGGCATAATTTATTAAAGACGCATCAAAGTATTTATCATTCCTTTGGCTTTACTGGATGAGACATGTGGTGCTCGTCCGTGATATCGCGATCAAAAAAGACAATGTGGTGGGGTCATCGCGGGATGTCGGGGAACAGCTGAGATCACACGACGATTGATCTACGAACATGCGAACTTGTCCCTCTACAAAATAAAAACATTTATTAGGGGAGAGGGCCCAGTAGTCATGCGGGGTCCAATAGTCGCTCACTTAATCATGATGATAATACCCAGTCTTACCATATATTTATACTATATATTGTAAATAAATAGTCCAAATGTAAATAAAGAAAAAACCAAGTGTTGATAAAAAAAATGGACACATACTTGAACACATGAGAACCTCTAAATTTTACATGAAAAAAACATAAATACATTCATGAAGAAGTGAAATAAGTATTTTTTTGTTTTAAATAAAATATCATAACTCTCCACTATAAGTATATCATTTAAAAAATAAAATGCTCATTTAATAAAATAAGACACTCATTTAAACAAGTATTGTTATCATAGTGAAAAAATATTGTTCTTATGTATACAACAATTGGGGTAGCAATGTACAAGCATTGGATAATTTTATATTAATAGTTTGTCCTATCACAAATATAAAAAATGAGCACAATAAATAACATGTATTTTACCATTAAATGTGAAGGATTTTCAAAAAGTTTTGGTGTTCAACTATTGGTCCATTTTTCTTCAATACAAGTTGTATTTTAAATAATTGTGTTGTTTTTATAACAACAAATAGATTTTTTGTGTTCAACTATTAGTCCATATGTGTTCAATATAAAAGGTAGAGATATCAAAGATTTATGGGGATCGATAAGTATTTGGTCCACTTAGGTTGTATATTAATTTTAATTTAAATAAAAATATGATATTCTACAAAAAACAAATGATATTTTTTTGTTCAACTATTGGGGGCTCCATGATTAAGTTTTGGTCGAACCTTTAAAAAGTCAAATTTTAGACACTTTTCAAAAGATCTTCTGATGTGGCGAGATGCATGATGAGTCACACCTCCAAACCTTAGTTATAGATAAATAAGAGACCAGTCTACATTTCAAAAAAAAAATGAAGGTTCTACGATATTCTAGTGAATTGCTACATGCTAAGAAAGATAGTCTGCAAGACTACTGGGCCCTCTCCCCTAAAGAAATAAGGGGACATCACTATGCCGATAAAAAACAATGAAATAATTTTTTTTTAATGAGGGAACACGAGACCAACAAAAGACTTAGGAAAAATAAAGTCAGGCGAAGGAAATAAAATGATAAAACAAAAGGGGGCCCAGCCTAGATGAAGCAATGGGGCTTAAGTCGTTTTAAAACCTTCCCAAAAAGTAATGGCCAAAAAGATCCCATCCAAGGTGTAAGATGAACACTAGGGTTTTACATGAAGATGAAGGTAAAACCCCAACCTTAGGCTTTTCCCAAACACCATAGATGACCAGAGACACAAGGCAGGATAAAATAGAACACAAAGAACAAAACTTTGAAGTTCCATCACTACCCATAACCCTAAACCCTAAACCATTAACCCTTAAACCCCAAACCCTTAAACCCTCTACCCTCTCTCTCTCAAGTCTCTCCTCTCCTACCCCCTCTCCTCTCTCTCTCTCTCTTTCTCTCCTCTATCTCTCTCCCTTCTACCTAAACCCTAAACCCTTAACCCTTAACCTTAAACTCTAAACCCTTAAACCCTCTACCCTTTCGTTTAACCCTCTACCCCTTATCTCTCTCCCACTCCCTCCCTCTTTCCCTCTCTCTCTCTCAGTCTCACCCTCCTACCCCCTCTCCCTCTCTCGGTCTCTCTCTCACTCCTCTTATCTCTCCCTCCCTCTACCCTTAACCCTCTACTCTCTATCTCTCTCCCACTCCCTCCCTCTCTCTCTCACTGAATCCATCTATCTCTCTCCCTCTACTCATAACCCTAAACCCTTAAACCCTCTACCCTCTACCCTTAACCCTGTCTCCCTCTATCTCTCTCCCACTCCCTCCCTCTCTCTCTATCAAGTCTCTCCCTCCTAGCACCACTCCCTCTCTCGGTTTCTCTCTCTCACTCACTCAGTCACTCTATCTCAAGTCTCTCCCTCCTACCCCCTCTCCCTCTCTTAGGTCTCTCTCTCAGTCACTCACTCCCTCTATCTCTCTCCTTCTACCCTTAACCCGAAACCCTAAACCCTTAACCCTTAAACCTTAAACCCTTAAACCATATACCCTCTACCCTTAACCCTCCCTTCCTTTATCTCCCTCTCTCTCTCTCAAGTCTCTCCCTCCTAGCACCACTCCCTCTCTCAGGTCTCTCACTCACTCACTCCATTCCTTTAACATATGCCCGACTTACAAAGTCACAACGACATGTTTGCATTGGCGGGAGTTATAGCGATATACTTGAGATTGAAGGGATAACTCTCGGGGAGACTCATAATGCCAATGAAACTACGAGCCATCTTAGCGATATATGATCTATTGATAGCAAAGATACATGTGAATCAAAATAACTCTCGAGGAGACTCAAAGTGTCGAGGAAACTACAAGGTGTCTTAGCGAATGTTTTAATGAACGTTGGTAGAAGCCCTAATAGAAGGATTGCCCAAGATTTGAAAATGTCTCACCGACAATATTACATGATGTGACAGTGAGGGTTTCGAAAAAAGACATGCTACACTTGTGTTTTAGCTAAAACATTAATGGTGCCAAGAAGCATAAATAACTTCATGAATTAAGGAAAATTCAATTGGAAACACTGTTGTGGAATTGATAGCGGAGAAAGCAGAAGGACAAATGAAGAACCAGGGAATTTTTTGACTCAAAAGTTTCAAGCAAAATACAGTAAGCTCTTTGCACCTTGACTTCTATAGTTTTGACTTCTGCAATTTTTGAAGAATGGAAGCCACTAGTTCATGAAAATTAAAGGGGAGAAAACATGGGGAAAGTAGTCAGTCTAGAGGGAAAAAATAGAAAACCGAAATTGAGCTAGAGGGCACTGAGGAAAAGCTAAGCCAAGATCTTATCGACCAATTACCTGGCTCTAGACCTAAAGTCAGGCAATTTGCACAACTTAGGGCAGAAGTGGATAAACTAGATGACAAATGTAAGCTCATAGGAGATATTTGGACACCAATAAGAGGCTATGAACTTTTTAGTTTTCATTACTATAAGAGAAATCATTTTGAACTAGTATGTAATCCATGGAAGCTTAATCTGAGAAAGTCGGTTTGCCCTAATGTATTTGTCAATGTTGAATTGGTGAGATTGTTGGCCCCTCATTATAATTCAAAACTCAAAGCCATCTCTGACCCATCTGGGAAACCATTGATAAATATATCAAAAGATGCAATAGGCGAGGTTTTCAAATTGGAAGGGGTTTACAATGAGAAAATCATATGTGAAGATTTAGAAAGGGAATTTGGGAGGATGGATGCAATTTATAAAGGTTGGAGGTTGCCACTGCACAGAATTAGATAGGGCAGCAAACCAATTGCACTAGAGGATAGTGATGGACCCCCTTCCATGTTGATTTTTTTGAACCCTATATGAAGTATACTTATTTCTCAGTAGGCCAAGTATTGGGAATGGAAGTCCCAGAATATATGTCAATCGTTCCTATGATAATTTCAGAAGATATTCAGTATCATAACTCTAGGGTTTATGAATTTGAGCTCCTTTGGAAAATAGGCTTTCATGCCTAGTACGTTGTGCTTTAGTGATTTTATTGTATTGGTGAAGGAAGGGTACAATTTTATTCTTGATAAGCTACTGCAATACAACATGAAAAGAGGACCACCTAGAAATAATTTTGATCCAGAAGGGTATATCAATTCTGTTAGACAAAAGATAAAATTTTGAGGATATCAACATGTACCCTATCAATTTGATGATATGATTAGGAACCTAGAAGCTGAAGAAGCAGAAATGGTGGTAGAAAAATATAATCAAGGGTTGCAAGATACAAAGTTGTTATCTTCTAGGAAAGAGGCATCTGAGGGTAATGTGCCACAGGGTCAATCCAATAAGATGTCAAGATTGAGAACTTAGGACTATACCCGCCCTGCCAGGGAATTAAATGTGGAAGAGAGTATAGATACAAATGCAAGGCATGTGGAGTATAAGTCATTTGTATCAGATAATGAATTTATAAATTCTCCAGAATTTAAAGCATTCTTATATAAAAAAAAATGAAAAGAGATAAGAGAAATGGTTGATAATGTTACACCAAGTAATGAGGAACAACTATTGAAGGACCTAAAGATGAGTGTGGATAGAGAGATGGCTGGTATGACCCCTGAGAAGGGAAGGAGAATGTTAGAAAATGCTAGTGTTATGATCTTTCTAGGGTTGGATCTAAATTTTTCATTAGTCTTTGATAGTTTTATGAAGGACAATTAATGCTACACACAAGCTCAGCTCAGATAAGGTGACAAAAGTATATGCAGGGTCAAAATACAATCTAGATGAAGGGTCATTGATGATTTGGGCCTTGTATCCACCTCACAGGAAATTAGTTGTCATTGATACTAAGAAAGCATTCGGGCATGTTATGAATCTAAAGGTTGGGGAGGCTAATCCTATGGCAACTGCAGAGATTGGAATCAATGTAGCAAAACTGAACAAAGCTCAAATACAGATGTTAATCAAGGAAAGAGAAATGTACAAAATGAATAATGAGAGGATGTTGAGAGAAAATGAGCGCCTGAAATATTTGTTAGGAGTTACAATGAAGTCAACCAAGCTGCTCACTCATGGTGAAAGTTCACAAGCAAAAGATCATTGGGAAAGATCAAGTGCATATTCTCAAGGGAAATATGATGCACTTATAGCAGTAATTAAGAAAAGACAAGCCAGTCTAACAACTTGGTTGAATAAGCTCTGGGGAACACACTCACATAAATTTTTTGCATTGCGAGAACATGAAAGAATGGATGGTAGTATTCTGGAGAAGCTTCAAGAAATAAACCAGAGGGATGTTTCCGATAATGTAGCAATTGAGGCTGAAAATCATCTTGTGAACAAGCACAAAGACTTCTTTGAAGAATTGTGAGGGGATGCGCAGGGATTAATTGATGCCACCAAAAAGGGATTGACTGCATTCTTTGATGATAGAGGAAAATTAAAAGAAATGACTAGGTGGAAAGGTGAAACTGAATCAATATTGCAAGAAATTTTGAAGATAGCTACCGCGAAATATACAACACTGGATGAAGCATGCGAATAGAATGAAAAGATGGTGAAAATGGAGACCGCGATCCAGAATGCATTGGGAGATGTAGATAGACATGGGTGCTGGGACTACTTGGACCACTTTTCGAAGATTCATTTGTGGCTTAACAGAACCTAATTACTTCTTTTTAATTATTTTTTGTGTTAACATAAGACATTTCTGAAAGGACATGTCCTTTCGAGCAGTTGATGTATAAATATCCATTTTTGGTAGCAAATAGCAAATATCGAATAGGAGAATGATACAGTAGATTACAATGTTTTGCAATTATGATACTATGATGCATGTTTGAAACTATGGAGATATCAATGAAAATCATTTAATGTGGTGGCATATTTTTGGTATCAGTTGTTTGTTGTGTTAATTGAAAGTATTACTAAATTTGTCTCCAAGGTTGATGTTTTCTAGTTATTTAAATTGATATAACAAGCTTATATTCAGTTTATCGGTGCACACTTGTTGTATCTGTATGGTTGATTAATTGGTTCTTTCAAGAAAATATTAAATCCTTTTAGTTTATCATAGTAATTAGGGAATCTCATTTGGATCATTAAGAAGAACTTGGTAATCATATTCTTGCATGTTTATACAAGTTATAAAATTAAATTTATTTTCCAAACAATTAGAGTATCTGCCAGAAAGAAGTTACTCATTTTAAATTTCTCATTTGACTCTGTATACCCAATAAGGCACTAGTCTATACATTTTCACCATTTAGGTTTCACTCATGTTTACATTTGTTAAATTGAACATATTAAGTTTTAGCCTTGATATTGCTATACAATCTATACCAAAATAAAATTCATTTATCCACTCCTATTTACCATTGTGGATGAATTATTTTAGGAAACAAACACAAACCAAGTCTACCTCATTCATATAGGTATACCCACCTTGGTCTAGCAGCACCTGAAGAGAAGAAGGTCTAAACTATTTTGGCCTTGTCTATTACCCTGAAACGTACCAAGAGATTGGCAACCTCTTGAGGCATTTTGCAATTTGCAATTTGCAGCAAGCGCTAGGTAAAGACAAACAAAATATTGAACCATACAAATTAGTAGAACTTAGATCAGTGCCATATATCCATTGAGGGAGTCAAATTCATAAACATCTAAGGGTTTATGACAGATTTAACACATAACATATAAGATCCTTGAGAACATTGCTTTACAATTTCATCATGTATTCTAACCCAATACTACTTATCATCAAATCCCATACATAACATATCCACCGCAATCCCATTCAAGCATTTTAATTAATTCCTTTGAATTAAACCAAAATAGAAATCATACACACACCACAACAAGTTGAGATGAATGGAGACAACCCTTGATTATCTTATTCAAAATTCAGATATGCATGTACAATGGAGAGACATAGGCTTGAATTAATCATTTCACCAAATGCCGCATTCTACATAAAACATCAAACCCCCATGACCAAAACCTAAAATTGCATTTTCCCTTAAACCATCGAATCCTACTAATTTTTCATAACTCACCTAGACCTCAACCAAAAAATATCTAACTTGCTAACCCATACTCTGGCCTTGAAATCCTTCCTATAGAAATCTCGAAGGGAGCAAACAAGCATCAAAGCGAAACTACCTCCTCATTCTTCACATGCTTTCACAAACCTTGAGGACAATAGCTATACCTTCTTTATTTCTCATCCTACGCCCTATTCATGCATCCTACAATTACAATAGTATCCATGGGGCCTCTTACACAAGATATAGTAATCAAAAAAAGTGTAAGAGCCCCTTTATATCATGTTTGGACTACAAAACCCTCAAAAATAGGGTAACCGGGTTGTATGCAAAGAAATGAAGTTTTCTAACTCAAATCAACGCCTTAAGCCCTCAAATCAGATTCAAATCAAAGCTAACACATATCTTCATGACCTGAATTGATTTCACATCAAAATATGGTTTCATGTGACCATACAGTGTTGCACATAACAGGAAAAATACATAAATTTTGAAGAAAACACGATTTTCGAATGTCAAGAGCTTGTATTTTAAATCCTCAACCATCAACAACCATTACAATGATCAATTTATGCTTTTAAAAGCCTTCCTTTACATGTCAACCAATGAACAACCACCTCTACAACTAACTTTTTAATCTTTTATGATCACATGAAACATAAAACACACTAATTTCAAGTTTGTTAACATCACTATTGAAATGTTTTAATTTTTTGACCTTTCAAACATTAAAAAGTACATCATTAAATTAATTATGTAATGGCATACAAATTTAAAACATCATGAATTATTTATGTAACCACATAATTCAAATATAATTCTATCAACAAATTAATATTAAATAGATAATATAATTGCATAACTCATACATTTCAATGTCATTGATCTTCTTCTTCATCCAACTCTTTTTTTGTATCATCTGATCCAGATTCGACATTGTAAGGATTGGTCATATGATCATCATTGCCATTGATATCAGTTTTGATAATATCATCATCCACACAGATATCATCTTCATGAACATTAACCCCTACATCATCATGATCTAGTTCCTCCTCTTCGACATCTTTGTCAGGGACATCATCAACTAACTGTTGATCTTAATCATCATCTGCATCATCTTCTAGTTCTTTGGTATCTTCTTCTTCCACCACATTATACTTTTCCGGCCTTCCTCTTGGATCATGTCTAACAACAAATGACCAACCCGGTTCACCTGGAACCTCTACGTAAAATACCTACTCACATTGGCTTGGAACAACATAGGGCTCATTTCTAGCTCACTCGATCAACCTTGTATTAACCATGGTAAATCCATTATCATGTTCAATAAAAATTCTCTTAGAATCATTTTCATTTAATCGTAGCCTGTACCATAAGACAACGAAAAAAAATTAATTTGAAGGACTTAAAGTCACCCTCAAGTATATCATCCAAAATACCATAGTATTGATTTTCTGAGACTTCTGGATGTATGTCGCTTCTAGATGAAACATTAGTCACCTGAAAGACTGCAGTTATACTAGAATCACAAGTTTTCTTCATGTCATCCAACATTTTGATTCAAAATTTATGACCATTGCACCACATAGCCTTGTGGTGTTTCACCTGCAATATGTCAAACTTGTAAAAATTATTGCAATGTCGTCAGTTGATAAACATATTTATTCTTGGCTGAATGTATGCAAAGAAAAAAATCTCAATATATATATATATATATATACATCAATATAATTGAAAATAATTAAATAATATGGGTGATTAATATATTTATATGTACCTGTTTATCTCTTAAACCATATGCTAAATCAATTTCCCTTTGTGTAACATTGGAATCTCCATTACGATGAGCTTCTTTAACCAATGAAGCCACACCTTTCCATGTTAATGCGTGACCAAATTGTTGACATCATTCAATCCATACCGTTATCTAATCAAGATTTTTTGTGATGTACAAATGTAGTGCATCCCACTCTCAACCAACTGTATCAAAAAAGTTTGAAATTCACAAACGACGTATAATTAGTTAAATACCACAGTATATGACCTTAATTTTTAATTGATGTATATTGAAGATTAAAAATTAAATAAGTACAATATACATAAAACCATATGTAAAATGTATTCCAATTAATCTCCATGACTATCTTATAATTACCTCTCACTTTCGTCAATCTACCTTTCCCCATCAGGTACTCCCCTTTGAATTTGTTAATGGAGTTGGGATCCCAAATGCGATCTACATGGATCTTTGTTGCAAACTTAGGAAGATATTCACTAATGTACACCATGGTCTGATATACCATATATCCCTCCACCATAGAACCCTCAGAATGTGCTCTTTGTCTAACCAAAGCCTTCAAAAATTTCAAGTGCTTCAACCATCCACATTGACCTTGTGTGTACAAATCCACACAATTCAATCTCCTCAACTTGGTGTATGAGGTAGTGTTCTTGTGCATTGAAAAATATCGAAGGTAGACACTTTTGCATTTCACACATTAGACGAGGAATTTTTCTCTTCCAATAATTTATATCTTCTTTATGGATTTCTTTAGATGACAACCATCTACAAGTGATTCAAGGCACAAATATATTAACAAGATTTAACAAAAATATACAGTATACATAACAAGTAAAAAAATGGCAATTATAAGATGTATACAACGAATTGAACAAATATCACTACTTACGTCATGTATTTTCCAAGATCATATATAAATTTGTTGACATTGTTGTCAAAGTTGTCTGGGAGAGATAGAGGTAGAACGCACTGCAACAATTATAAAATGATCTTTTCATTATTTTTCCAAAAGTAGTAAACATAATACACTGAAAATTACATGCATTATACAAGTGTATTTAATATACCAGAATAATTACCTTAATGAAGGTATTCTAATCATGTGTTTTCATCCCTAACCCAAACTCACCTTTCTTTGTTATTATATTGTTTATGTTTGCGGTAAATCTGTGGGAAATTGAATTTTTCGTGATAACTTCTTTATAGCATTATTTTGCTGCTCGTTAATAACCAAGGAAGGGCACTTATATTAATTTTGTCTCCATCGCTATTTAATTGAATGACATTTTTCATTGCATGATTGGCTTCCTGAATGTCATTACAAATTTTGACAATTTTTTCTTTGTCATGCCTTCCATCCAATATTTTCCATAACGTTTATGTTATATTCTTTTTGATATGCATTGTATCAAACACATGCACAATTTGTAGCTGCTCATAGTAGGGCAGCCTAGTAAATTGTCTAGGATAACTTTTCAGTGCCTATGGAAGCCAACCATTAATGCCTTGACGACCTTCATGAAGCATATAAGTTAAACAAATTAACAACGACAATCATTGTCAATTACAACATGAATAAAGACAACACAATATAAAAATATAAATTCAAAACATATCATATATGATAGATAAATAATTTGATCTAATGTATAACCTTGACGATTAATTCTAATATATTCCAACTTCCATAGGCGAGGTGTCATTCTTCTTGGTTTTGATGTAGTCTCTTCTTTCCCATTGAAAATATTTTTTTTAGTAGTTTGATACTTATGATTTCTATGGAGGAAGTGCCTATACTCATGAAAAACCTACTTTCCTAAACTTGTTGAACGACGAGATTTCATCTTTGGACCACAAATTGGACATGCAAATTTCCCTTTGTTTGAAGACCTGCAAGATCATATATAATTGGATTAAATATGTCAATTTTTATAATTATATATAATGAATAGATTATTTTAAAAAAATGCATGATATCTAATTCATAAAATTAAATATTGTTAAAGTTCATTCAAACGTTTTAATATACCACAAAAATTTCCTAGCCTTGGGGCATCATGAATTGTCCATACAAGCATTGCATGGAATTGAAATTATCTTTTTCCTATTGGTCTAGAGATGTCATACATAGTGACGCCATTCCATAACTTTAGTAACTCGTCGATAAGAGGCTCGATATATACATTCATATCTTTAACTTGGTACTTACCTAGTTGAATGAACATAAACATTACATAATTATTATAACCATTTTACTGCAATATATATAAATTAATGTACATGACTATTGAATGAAGAAAATATAAGTCATTATGCAAAAGATAAGACAAATGAGATGCTACTACATTAAAGAAAATTGATGTAAACAAATACCTAGAACAATCACTGACAACATTATGTGCTCCCTCTTTATTGACATCCATGGAAGAATGTTATTGTTGATAACAAAAATAGGCCACACCGAGTAAATAGATCTCAGCTCACCAAATGGATGGACACCGTCTGCTCCCAATGAGAGCCTGAGATTACGAGGTTCTTCTTTAAAGTGTGGCCATTTTTTCTCCATGTCCCTAAATGCAAAACCATCCACAGGCATTCGAAGAATGTCATCTCCACTTCTATTTCGTGCATGGTAATCCATAAATTGTACTAAGCTTTCACACCTAAATAATCATTGCATACGTGGAATAATGTGAATCTAACGAAGAACCTTGCGAGGCACCTTTTTTGTTAGTTGATCTATTTGATATCTACTGATATGACATTTTGGGCATTCTATTGAAAATTCATGTTGTTTATGATATATAATATGATCATTGGGACATGCATCTATTGCTTGATACTCCATTCTAATATCTTTCATAATGCCAGATAAATCTCGGTATGAGCGAGGTAAAATATTTGATGATGGTAACAAAAATTCACCAATCAATCTACAACAAAAACTAATTTGTTAATATAAAGAATATCAATGGTACATATTTCATCATTTATTTACTAGTGATGAACTAACAACAATTAAAATAGATGAAAAAATATGACATATATGACATACCTTAACATTCATGAGATTTCTATGTTTGATAAGCCATTCATAACCTTCAAGTTCAACAACAACAATATAGTAGAGAGAAGAGTTGTTTGGGAGCCTTCATAAAGGGGCTCGTATGCCTTCTCAAGTACAGGTAAATCATGAAAATTATCAAAGTCATCTCGATCATCATGATCAGCTCTGCCACTAAATGTGTCATGGATCAATTTATCTGTACCATCATCTTCAACTATTTTTTTTGGCGCATGATCATCTTCTTCTATAGGATCATTAACTTCATCTTCGATATTCACAACTCCATGTTCATCTGCTTGCAAAACCACATTCTCCGGGCCGTGATAATCCATATCATGTACCCTAGGGCGCCCCACCTTTATAATAATGATAGACACAAATAAACCATGATCATGATCAAGTGATTATATATATATATATATATATATAATTTTAAAATGATATAAACATTTACAAATTCAATCAATATAAAAATATATAATGAAAAACTTACCAATGGAAAATAATCATGCCCCCCTTCAACGTGACCATGCTGCCTATAATGTTTCTTAGCTGTTGTGATTAAAATCTGTCTCGTCTTTAAGCCCTTGAAATTATTGCAAGGACAATAACATATCCCATCACTCGTTCTTTTCAATCTAGCCCATAATCTATCAAGTGTCTCTTCATTTTGTTCTGGACTAATATTATCTGACATGATTTTTCTTTACCAAGCTTGACTATTTAGATCTTGAAAAAATATCAAACTCACACTCCAATAATTTTTATTCATAGACAGGTAACAAATCTAATAATTCTGATATTTTGCACCAAAAAAATTTGGCATGCAACCACCCCTGCAAAAGAGAAGATAGTCTGAAGTTAATGACCCCAAAAAACACTTTAAAATGCTAATTCCAAAACTTATTAAATTCTAATTTTACTATGATTTCCAACCGTTAGACTCCTAAAATCAGAATATTGAACTTGATTGCAAACTTCCTACAACGATGGAGGTAGCGAGCTAGTAAGAGAAAGTGACCCATTCCTAAGGAGCAACAAGTCAGAATCATCATTGCTAATGTCAATATGGATTTATCCTTTTAGTTAAAGATGTAATGTGTCACTTCTTATGACAAGCTTATCCCTAGGCCCTCAACATTGAGAGAGCCTTAATCACACAAGGAAGCACACACTAGTAGAATTTGGCAAATAAATGACTAGGTTACTAAAAAAATTAGTCACAACAACTAAAAATGACTAAATTCTTCTCATTTTTTGCAACTCAACTATAAATGAGTAAATAAATTACTAGTTTGGTCGTTGATTAAAAATTATTTAGTCACACAAATAAAAATAACTAAATAGTTAGTCATTTATTTAGTCACAATCCATTTGAATAAATCATTTAAGGAATCAAGAATATAGCCCAACAAAATACTCTAAAACTTTAATAAACATACCCTAAAAAAAAATTCAAAATCTTATTTTTAGGCGTAGCCCACCAAAATGGAGTTTTTATTTTAATAAACATACTCTTAAACCTTTGTCAAAACATTATTTTCAAGCATAGACCACCAAAATGGAGAAGTGTTTCAGTAAAGAATGATAGAGAACAGGTGAGGAGATGTGCGTGAAAGGAGGCATAGCATTCATTGCTTCTTATCTCATTCCTGCTCCACTCAACAAATCTTACATTGTTCCAGCTACTATTTGTAATCTAGGTATTTACTTGACATATATTTGCATAATCTCAAATTCCTTCAAAGGATTTTGAAGTATCAATGTATCCTATATAGGGTTTAGAATGATTTATTTTAATTAAAAAAATAAATAAATGATGTATTTCCATGTAATTAAATAATGTGGAGATCTCCTAAATCTGCCCCAACACACTATCCTCTTTGGCACTGTATTCATTACTCCAGCTACTAGGGTTTTGCATGTGAAATCTTTAATATCTTCATGACCATGGCTTTTAAATAGATCTCATTCTTTTCTTTAATCATTTTCATGGTAACCCTTGAGTTCCATAATCCACCTCCAATCTCTTCTAAGAATGTTGTCTTAAGCTAGACTACATAGTATGCATATAAAGCAAGTCCTTCATACCTACCATTGTTCCAAATCACCACTCACTGCCTTGCTTAAAATGTTGCCTCCATAACCACAATAGCATGTTTTAAAATCATGGTTGCTAGTGATTGACCATTAAGGTCACCACTTTCATCAAGATACAATGAGATTTTTGTCTTCAAACTCAAGGCATTATGCAAGATAAAATTTTGAATTGTTTGTTGTGTACGATTTGATTTTCTTGCACATTTACTGCTTTGCTAACTTCCTTTAAGACTGGGTATTGCACCCTCAACTGCAATCTCAAACAGCTCACTCACTATCACTTGAAGATTCCTTTCATGAGCATCCTTCTATAAAATAAAACTATACCCTCTAGACTACCTACTTACTACAGGGGACTCATTGTTTCATAGTATTGTAGTTCTTAAGATCCTTCAACCTTATTGACACTACTTCGCAGTCCACAAGGTATTATTCACTATTCTCCCATCTTTGATGAGTGTCAAAACACTGCTCAAACATGCAATCCACTACCTTCATTATACATTAATGGCTAAGAAGAAACATTAAACCTATGATTACCACTGTTACTTCATTTGGATAGTCATTCCCTGATTGCATTTTCCTTGTCTAACACTACCAAAAGCATTTGAAAAACCCTTAAGGTCAGCAAGGGGGTAAGGAAACCCACTATTAAAATCTCCACTTTACTATGTAAGGTTTGAGCTTTATTATCTTGTCACTACTCAGCCTCTTTTTGACTATCACATCTCAAGTGACTGTCATTCTTCTTACCGTAGATTGCATTTACAAATGTCACTAAGCTACATAGTGTGCTTGTTATTGGCTACAATCTTTAGATTGAAATATTTTGTTATTAGCTACAATGTCTCAATCTTTCTGGTATTGCAACCTCACTAATCCGATAGAGTTATTGTTTATGTTTCTACAAAGGCCTAAGGTTTGTACCCTAATCATGCTCTTACCAATGCTTTTGTTGGTATTAAAAAACAACCTTAAATCTTGGGTCAGAAAATTAGTTGTCTTGAAAAAGTTGTGGTATGATCTTTGATTGTATCCTAGAGTGTGTGGGAAGCTTGTGTTTGATCATTAAGGTATGTAAACCTGATCAAGGAAATGTATCTTATATAGCATGGGTCTTGCTTTAATACTTTCCATAATGGTTATTAGCAGATCACATTATTATAGTTTGCGATAACCCAAGATTGCATTCAAGTATGTAACAAACTTGGTTTGTAGTTTAAGCTATACACTTTTAAGTAACATTCATAAGGTTTAGAAAATCTTGATCACTCTCTAGAATAGCCCATTAAACATGGGTTGTGCTTGAATGCACTACATAATTGATATAACACAACCACTCTACATATCAACCAGAGTTATAGGCTCTTTATTGCAGCAAGAGGTAATCACTCTTGGATCATGCTATAATTACATCGTAACCTATTAAACTTGAGACAACCTGAATGCACCCAATGATGATTGACACCTACATTATACAACCTGAATTAACTACATTATATGAGTTCCTCCATTTCTATCACAACATAGCCACATTAAACTTGGGTCACACATGAATGCATCTTGTATTTGTTATAGCACAACTATGCCACATGACCAATAGAGTTATGGATCACATAATTACAGTCACAAGAATATGTTCCTTGGTTGTGATCTTATGGTGATTCCAAACAACAAAATATGGACATGAAATTCTCAAAACTCTAAACTTCTAAAAATGAAATCCGATGAGATGTTGCTTTAAAATATGATTTTAAAACCTGGAACTACAAATCTGACTTCACAACTAAATTCTGCAAAAAGACAATGACTACCCTCAACCTGGCGATATCTTCTTGAATCTTTTCTAATTTTTCCCAAGAAAATCATCCTTAGTTCTCCACAAACTGTCTCAAGTAGAGAAAAAAACTGTGGCAATAAATTAGCAAACTCACTTTTCTTTATGTCGGCCACAATTTGATTTTTTTTTAATTTTTCATGTTTGTCGATATTTCAGCGAAACTGCTAGTTGAAATTTTGACGAAACCCAGGTTCGTCGAAATTTTGACGAACGTCGGGGATAAACTTTTAAAAATTTGAAAATTACACATCAAATTTTACAAGCACTCAATGATACATCAAATTATACATATTTCCTCAAAAAATTTCATCAGATTTTGCAGTCAAATGAGTTGGTGTTTGGAGATACACAAGACAGGCCTAATGACCAATACGTGGCCATATTTGGTCGTACTATGAGGGAGACTACATGGGTTCAGACGATCCCTCCAAAGGACGTGGATAGCTTCAGATAGCTGGTTGTCAGGTCATGGCCATATGATCAGGAGCAGGTAGACCCAGGGACCACACAGGCATATCGTGATTGGTTCAGGTCACCCATTAGACTGATAGTGACAAGATGCAGAGCTTTAGTTAGCATAGGAAGTGGGCCACTGGTAGTAGCTCGAGAGTATGGTAGTCACAGCCTAGGGCAGGACAATCACGATATGGATGTACTGAGAAGCGATGAGAGAGGCAGAGTACTATAGAGTACACTATCATCAGGCAATGCCTTGAGTAGCCCGAGTGTCATATTTCTCGCAGTAGATAGAGAAGAGGCAGGATCAACTTGAGAGATAGTTGGATGAGGGGAGCAGCCATCAGAGCTAGCTCACATTTTTTATTAGACACCATTCTTTTTGTGATCCACAGGATCCATTTTTTATAGCCCCATAGGCATTTGTATATATTGATTGATACACATTTGATCTCGATTCTTTGTATCATGACAGTTGTATTATTTTGATGATATATGATATGATCAATTTGATTTGATATATGATGTGTTCTATTTTATTTATGCATGATGGATGGATGTACTTTCTATATGTGATGTTCTATATGCAATGCAATGATATGATGACTTTATTTTATGTGATATGATGCAGTGATTACGTAGATGTTTATAGATGGATGTATTTCTTTTTCAGTATCTTTCTATGCACTTTTTATGATGATGATGTGGATGGAAATGATTTAAAATTCTTCGACTAACATATCTATATGGATGATGATGCTATATGCTATGATTATGAGATGTATGAGATGCTCTCTTTTTTTTAGTACCTTTTCCAATATGTATGGATGCCATAATGATGTACATGATATGATATGATCATGCCTTTATGTGATGATGCAAATGGATAATATAATGATGTATATGATACGATTTAATAATGCCTATGTGATGATACTTTTATGTTTATCCAATGGATGTAAATGTATGGTTTATGAGATGCTTAGAATAACCAATCTCTATTATGCAATGATGAAATGCAATTCATGTGAGATGATTAATGTTTCCTATATGATATGTCATGATATGCATTATGCTGACGATTTGTGGATGCAAGATGGATGCATTAGTGATTTTTTTGATTAACTATCATGGTACCATGGTAGCACAGAAAGAAGACAAAAGAAATAAGATCCAACAAGCCTACCTTATTAGAGATGATGGTGATGATGATGATGATTCACTTATCAAGAATTGGGATTTTAAAAGGGCTATTTACCTTATGTTTGATAACACACATAGGCACGATGCATCAAGGTATAAAGAACCAGGATGGCATTGCACTAGTGTGATGGACTTTCACTTGACAATCAGATAGGAGTACTCCCAGTCACACCTAACATACATAACCTTATTCAAAATGAACTTCAGATATTCCAAACATCTCAGACCAAAACATAGAAAGGAAAGCCTTCCTATGTGGTCAACAAGACACCTAAAACACCTTCCCTACATCCAAACAAAGCACGCATGACCAAGGTTATATTACAAGAATATCCAACAAGCACAACAGATAAACATATATTGATCGTTGCCACGTTCCTTTCTCTCTAAATCCCTTTGTTTGGACATCATCGATCTAGGTCATTGGAATGAGCGCAATAAGATAAGTTAAAATACAAAGATCAAGCAAACAAACAAGCTAATGTTCTTCAATACCACTAGCCAAGACTAAACTATGGTGGTGCCTGATGTTGATGTCCATTGTAGGAAGGATGCATCCTAGGACATGATGTTATTAGATGATTTGGGACAAACTGGATGATTAGCTATTGATATGAAAAATTGACCAATTTGTTTACCTATTGACCTAGACTCAAGACTTTGGCATTTGAGTTTTCACTTGTAACCTGCTAAACTTGTTTCTGACTATTTCACCAAAGGTTGAGAATAATGATTGATTTATTATGAGTGAAAGTTTATTGTGGGTGAAAGTGAGATGGGATGGATGAATTTTTTCAAATATTTGGATTTTTTTAAAGTTTTTTGAAATGTTTTGAGGTTGTTTTTGGTATTTTTAAGATGTTTTACCAATGTTTTGATTTTCAAAATTTCCAATGTTTTTGGAATATTCTGAGATTTTGACCAAGAGACTAACCTAAATACCTATCCTAGGGGCCTTGAGGGATGATCAATAGATTAGCCTTGCCTACGTTATACATGCAAAGAGCATGTAGTTCGACTGACACAAACCTGATTATTGATGACGTGAAGAAATGGATAGCCAGCTTATTATGACAGACTTGTAGAGAACTGACCTAAGTGTCTCAGGGGATGATCGAAGATCAACCTTGCCTACATTCAGAGCTCAGAGACCCGTAGTTTGACAAGACAACTCTTTTTTTGACCATTTTTTACTGACCTTTTGACATGTTTTTGGATTTTGATATGTTTTGAATATTTTTTTGGATTTTTTTATTTTATGAATGTTTTTGGATTTTTGGATTTTTTGATGTTTTTGGGTTTTCTAATTTAGGGAAGACTTCAAGAATATACACTAATCCAACCTGATGAGACCATGCCCCCAGCATGATGCAATAGACTACTTTGATATAGGCAGGACAAACTGACCTTAAGAATGGGTCATGTAGTACTAGGAGGGCTCATGACACAAACAGAGGACCAAGCTATGATGAAGATGCGAACGGGTGACAGATGGAGATATGGAATGCGATGGATGATGGAAGCACAATGAATGGATGATGCAGAACAAGTCATGGAGATCTTGGTGGATGGAAAGTGCTTATTTACACAAGGCACCTGTTTGCTAGGTTTTCACCAAGGTACTTGCCCAAAGTGCCACCAAAGTGGTTTTCACTAGAGGATGATTTTTTTCTTTACATTTTTTAATCCTTTTTCTGATTTTTTGTAATGTTCCATATATATAAGTGTTAAACTCATCCCTCTAAGCATTAAAATTTAAAATATATATATATCATTTTAGTCCATTCAATTATTTATGAAAAGTAAACCATATAATAAATATTTATACAAAGTCTAACAAATACTCGTATTAATTTTAGAATATTGATTTGTGTTGACGTCCCTTTTGGCACAGCAACATGCAAACAAAATATTGCTACTTTGTTTCTCCTGAAAGAGAAAGATGATCACATGGATATCTTAGCTCCCAAGGTCTTTGTAGTTGGTTCTCAACTGTGCTAATGTTACTCAGGGGTCAATGTGATAGTAATATTCAAGGGGCCTGCTAGTGTTGAGCTTTTGGACTGTTTTGGGTTGAACATAAATTTAAACCTACTCTAACTGGGGTAATAAATAAACAAAAAAAGATGGATCAGGGCTTTGGAATAGAAAAGAATGATACTTCATCCAAATTAACCAGACCTGCTTCCTTTCAAGGAATTCCTAACTAAAAAACTACATAACAAAATTAACTTGTGACTAACACACAGTTTCATTCATTCACAGTGCTAATTTCAACAACAGATTGAAAATCACCATTTAAACAAAACATAAAATCAAACTCATTCCTTGAAAGCTTTCAAATAAAACAATTAACTCAAGACAAAGACCATTCTGAAACACAACATGAAATAGATTTTAATCTGGTTGCTTCTACTGTTAGTGAAACAGATAAGCAACATTTACAAAGCTAGCACAATCACTAGTGTACAGAAAATCTATGATTTAAATTTTTTTCCATTTACTCTAAGAAAATTGAAAGATACATTAGTCTATTCTACAAAATCTAACTCCTACTCCAAGAAGATAAAATAAGGTCCTATTACAAAGAATCAGGATCAGCTTCTATCCCCTCTATTCCTATTCTACTGGCTACTAACTGGAAATCCTCTATCTAGAAGTTTTAACTCTACCAGGTCTTACCTTTACAAAGAGGCAAGAATGCCTTATATACAGAATGTACAAGAAAGGATGCACTGTCCCCTACACTAGGGTTTTACAAAATATTTGCTGCCTGTAGAGTTGGCTCTCGGATCTTTTGAAGAAAGTCGGTTGTGCATTCAATGTGAATCCTCGTTATCTATGCTGATGAAAGATCACTCTAGAAGAGATATGTAGATCTTTTGTTACTACAGCATTTACTCTTATGTCTCCATGTCCATCTTTGAAACCCCTTGCAGAGTTGCCTTGAATGCTCAGGATATCCTTCCATTAATATTAATCTGCCTCTGTTAGCAGTTGCCATAGGTGTCCCTCTGAGTCACAGTTTCCTTCGGCCTCCTTCACGTCTTGGACTTCCCTGTTCGTTGATTGTCTTCTAGAAGTGCCATCAAGCCTCCTTGTAGATCTAAACACCGTCACCCGAGCAGATTCATCATCAACTGTTCTCAGTAGGAATCCATCCGGTCACCCTCTATTGGTCTTTCTTTCACAGGAGTGGTCAATCGGGCAATGGCTCATCTTAGCTCTCTTTGATTGGATGATCATAGGCCACGTAGGATTCTTTGGCATTCAAAGTGGTTTTCTTAGCATCACATGTCAGTAAGACACCCTTGGTGTCTCCCCGATATGATTTCATTGCTTGTATCAACCATCGGCATGACATTAGACAGTCGGCAAGATGCCTCAGTGAGTAGGAGAAGTCTTATCGAGCTCACAAAACTAATCAGCAAGACTACATGAACTTGGCAAGACCACATGCCGAAGTACCTCTTCTTTGGGTGAGCACATTTCCTTTCAGTGTGACCTTCGCTCATCACCAAGACCTCGTGGCGAAAGCATGACCCTTTGCTAATGTCGCTTCGTTCTTTATCAACGAGACCTATTTTCTTCGCTGGGACCTTATACCGATATCAAAACCTTCTGTCGATCTTTTATTTTGGGGAAACCTTGATGTAGTCACACCGACATGAATTCTTTCGTTGCATGCACTTCACTGTAACATCCCTTCATCGGGGAGACATCCTATAGATACCTCATGTCCCAACGAAAGCTTTACTAGTTCATCCTATTGTCGCTATGACATACTGGTTCTCTCGCCGAAGACCACTAATGGAATCCCCTAGCGCTGTGTCAACGTGACATTCCTTCCTCGCCGAGACTTCTTAGTGAGCTCCAACTGCTATGCCGATGCCCTTCATGTTTCGGTGAGACATCCACCGTTCGGCGAGACCTTCCGCTGACTTCATACCTCTTGGCGAGCTTTCCTTGTGTTGCCGAGACCTCTCTCATTTGTTGAGACTTCTTGGCGACACTATCCTGCTTTGCTGATAGGCGGACCCTTCCCATCAGTGAGACTCTGAACGTTCGGTGAGAGATTATGCCGAATCCAGAATCCTTGGGTGAAGGCCCCTTTAGTGTCAGCGAGACATGCTGATTCTCCTACTGAAGACATATTGATGGAATCCCCTCGCGCCATGTCGCTGTGACTGGAGCCACTCGGTGAGACGCCACCCCAAAGCAATTGAGTCTTGCCAAAGTACATTTTCTTTGTTGGCAGTCGGTGAGACCTTTTTTGAAAGAAACCCCTCATGCCGATAGGAAACACCCGTGTCGCCAAGACGACGACCCCTATCTTGCCGAAAGAGCCCGCATGTAAATTCCACTCGCCATGACAATCTTGAGGTCTTGCCAATAGGCAACATAGATGCATATCGATAAAATGCACTGGTAGTCGGAAAGACATCTGCAAGGTCTTTCCGACTTTCATCTTCAAGGAGAATTATGACCAACCGCTCTGAGGAAAGCCTTCCAAGTGGACTCACTTGAGAAATATCATCATGTGTGTGGCCTGTTCCTGCAAAATAGATGCTTCTATTAGTCATCAGAAGGACATAAGATACATTATCATAAGATACACTTTGGCTTGTGATTACTTCATTGAATACTTAGCAAGAAGGGAACCAAATTAAGCTGAAATAGAACCAAAGTTAACAAAACCAGAAGAGAAACCCAGGAAAAAGTCAAAAGCAACCCAAGAGAAAGGAAACTGACCCAAAACAAAGAAACCAAAAAGAGAAAAGGGGACCCATTTTGATCCAGATCAAAGTGGGGTGGTTATGCAAGGCATAACAATTTGTTAATATATGGATGATATTTGTTTGTAGCTTAGTCGTCTACAACCTAGATGCATGTGAAGTGTCGTGCCTATATTATGGATGTGATAAATGCTTACTACCAATGGAAGGGATAGAAATTGGGGGACGGATGAGGATAGGAGTCATTAGGAAGGAGGATAGAGAGGAAGTGCTGCTAGTTCAATCAGAAAATACTCTGTAAGACATCACACGATAAAAGGAAGGGAAGATCAAGGTAGCGACAATAGTAAGAAGAAGACTGAGATAGTTCTGCCATTGGGCATCACAGAAGGGACGTGAAAATCAGACAACTTCATAGGCAGATTATAGCAAGACATCTAATCGGGATTACATAACATAGAAAGGTGTCCACAAATCGCACCATAAAATACACTTATAACCACAACTCTATATTCATACATGATACATAAATATATTCATATCTGTTACATCTCATACATTTGCTCAAATATATTCATATATAAAAGGAAATTTTTCGTGGTTGTGTGCTTACATTATGTTACATTATCACAAACTCGAATCACATATACAGACAAAAGTATATATTTAAGTATTGCCTTGCATTGAAACAAACAATTTAGAGCAATGTTGGCCTGATCTAGAGTAACTGTTGTGCAGTTTTCGTACACACGTCTCGCTGGAAGCAGGGACCCTCTTTCTCTTCAGTTTTGGTTTCTTGGCCCTTTCTTTTTGAGGTTTTGTCATATCTAGGAATGTGCTTAAATGTTTATTTTTTTGATTGCCTAAGTGTCTCCCCTAGCTGTGCTTTGAAAAACCTAAGTTCTGGACAAATTTCGGGCTTTTGCTCAGATTCAGGATTTTCCACCCTGGTCGGATTTTCCCGGATCCTGCTTGGACTTCGGTCAGACCTCCTTGTTCGGGGATTTTCAATTTTTGCGGATTTCTATGTGGGCTGGATTTTCCTGGATTCTGCCCTGTCATCAGCTCCCCAGGTTTCATGACTGTCCTATCGATTGCATTAATGGCTCTGTGTGCACTCTGAAGGGTGTATTTTACTTAATTTTTGGGATCTTTGTGCCATCATGCTCACTATTTTCCATTGTCTGAGTTGAGAACTGCATCCTTAGAGTTTGTTCTTTGAGCTTTTGGTTGGTTTCATTTTGGGATATTCAGGCTAATTATTGATTTTAGTGGCGATTTCTTGCACATTCTCACCTCTTTTCTTTGTGGGCGCCATTGGGCTTCACATTTGCTGATTCCCGGATTAGTTTCTGCTTTATAATGGTATGTGTCTAATTGCTTTATTTTGAATTGAATTATGAATGGCACGTTGGTATTGGGAGAGCCTGTGGAATTTGAATTCCTGTGTATTTGTTTATTTCTTGCTAGGGTTGTTTAGTATTGCATCATTTGTCATCTCCCAGGTGAGTTTTGAGCTCATTTATCTATTTTCATTTTGATGAATCTTTCCTGAGAGTAATTAGTAAACCCTAGTGATGACTTAACAGTTGAAGCAACTAATTTCGAACTTGCATGTGCGCTAATGGCAGATGAGTAGGGTTTTAGACCTAGGACAGTGCCATATCAGGTGATTTCGTCTTAAAATTTACCTAGAATGCAAAGAAAATTTATGAGAGGTCCATCCCTGACTTTTCCTGATTTAAACTGTTGAAATTCATGATCGATTTGGTGTTTGAGTAAAATCATGACTCAGCGTTGTAGTCCGGGACTCTCCATCCCTTCTGAAATCTCTTCGTTGTGACCCTTCAAAGTCGGGAAGATGTCGTATTGGTCATTCTTTTTCTCGCCGAAGCCCTTCGTGGGTTTGTATTTGATCGCCAGGACACTATAATTCTCATGCCGAAAGCCTTTCTATTAGCAAGACAAACCCTTGTCGCCAAGTGCTCATGGCGAGCTCCTTTCATCTTGCTGATTTTCCTTTCTATCGCTGAGACCTTCCCCTTTCGACGAGACCTTTCACCGAACATATTCTGCTCTTGCCAAGACCTTCACTTTTGGCGAGACTCTAATGGTCACCAAGACTTCATAGCAAGGCCTTCTTTTCTTAGCGAGCCCAGATCTTTTTCGAGGAGACCACATATTGTCAGCCAGAGGTTATACCGATAGAACTCTACATCGGCGAAACATTACGTAGTCGTTGGGACCTCTAGCCGAACTTAAAACATTTCACCAAAAGCCCTCCTAAGTCCATATGTTCATTGTGATAGTGTCTTTCTCACACCGAAGGTGTCCCGTGTTTTATCACTAGTCGATGAGACCAAGAAAATTCACTAAGACCTTACCCTGACTACCTGCTGGTCACATCGAGATGCTTGTTACATCGACATTCGACAAGACTCTGTAGGTTCGTTGAGACATCATTTAGATAAACTTTAGTATGGCTGAAGTAATTTCTTAAACTCTGGTGGTCGGTGAGACAAGGGGGATTCACTGTGACTTTACCCTAAAGAAGATCTCTCATCGACATGACTCTCCTCATCACCGGTCGACATGACGTGCCCCACTCGGCGTAACCTCATCCTGAATAGAAGTTGTTTGGCCGAAGTTCTTGCCTTTGCACAGTTTGGTTCAGAGTTTTGCCTTATCTGTAGATTTCTGCCAAGTCCAGATTTCTCCAAAATCCGGTGTCTCCCTGATTCTCTGAAGTTTCCTATCTGGCTCGTTCTTCGCGGGAATCCATCCCTCATGGATTTTCCTGAGATCTGATGAAACTTAGAGGAACGTGAAATAATTGGATTTGTTTATGATCTGTGTTACATCTAATGATTATTTAATGTCATATTTTGATCTCCCATGTCGCTTACTGATTGATCATGCTCAGGTTTAATGTTTAAGTAGGTGTTTCCTAGTTATTCCGTTGGAATCCGATCAGTCTGGAATTTCCTAAAATTCCTCTCTGGCTCAGATTCCGTGGATGGTCTTGAAACCTAAAATTTGTTGTGGTCATTTTATATGAGTCTTAATAACACCTTGACTATATGAGATGCATTCTAGCGGTGTTTTGATGGATTAACATCCTCTTTCCTGTGGTTTTTATTATGTTTTCATGTTGAGTGTAGGCTAAATCTAGCAAGGCAGCAGCTAGGTCTTTATTGATTGATGCAGAGAGGATCAAGCTGGACATTAAGAGAAAGGTCCTTGAGAGTAAGATCACTTCTATCTCATTAGAAGTCACTGATACAAATGTTGGCCTCTGGGACTATGAAGAGTTTAAAGAAAAAATGGCGGCTGAGGATCCTCCTTTGGTGACTAGAAGGATGATGGAATCAGGCTTGTCCCATGTTGCTGGTTTCCCTTCTACAGTGTAGTGTTATGAGTTTGTCCTGGAGTGTGTGAGGCACTATGACAGTGATACACAGAGGATAATTGGTCAAGCGAGAGTTGTTGCAAATCTTAACCCGGTCTCCATTGCCCAAACCTTTGATATGCTAGATAGGTCTCATGTGGTGGGATTCACCATTGAGGCAGCTCAGCAGTTCTATGATGATTAGACTGTGAAGTCACAACAGCTTATCAATTCTTGGCTGGAGAAGCCCAAGTCTCACTATTCCAAGTTGCCTAAGCAGCTGTTCCGAGCAAAATTCAAGGAGTACTATGATGCCATCATGTTTCTTAGCAGGGTGGTTGGATTGAAGAGTGATGGTACATTTGAGAATTGGATGTGCCATGTGATTGTAAGGATGGAATAAGAAAAAATTAATTACCATTGGGTAGGGGTCATTAGCCAAGTAATTCACAAGCAATTGTCCAATGTATTGGAAACGAAGACCTTCACAATGACTTCCTATTTGGTCTATGCACTTGCAAGATTCTATCCCTACAAGGTATTGGATACAAAGGGAATTTTTAGACAAGACATTATCTATGAGGTTTACCCTCAATTGTATTTAGGGAGCTCGAACTACAGGAGGGAAAATGATGTATTTACCATGCATATCACCAGAATGCTTCAGGATGCAGAGCATGTCAGGATTTCAGACCTGGCTAAGGAACTCATCAAGAAATATGTGGCATGGTTCATTCAGTTCCCAACCTTCTCCTACATTCGGGTTGATGGATACTAGAGAGCCCCATACCGACTTCCAAGGTATCCCACTGATCACATTATCTTGTTGGAAGTAACTAGGCAGATTTGTGACTTTGATGCTATCATCAAGAAGGACAAACACAAGATAGGATTTGGTGGAGATTTTCCCCTGAGGATTGGCACTGGAGAGGTTTGTCCTTCCATTGGTTCCACCCAGACTTCAGAGGAATAATTGAGTGTCCTTGGTCCATCTTTCCACTCTAAGAGGTCCAGGTTTGATATTACAGGAGAAGCTCAGAAGAAGGCTAGTAAAGAGTATTGCCATAAGGTGAATTTGGAGGACTACTGGGCCAACTACAGTGATGAATTTGAGGTCAAAAAGAAGAAGTTCTCCTGGGTTCCTGTTGAGTCAATTCGGTTATACAATGTGAAGGCAGTTCTTGATCAATTGGAGGATGATGGAAAATTGATCCAAGATCATGCCTATGAGGCCATAAAGGATAGGACAATTGGTGATGTGGATTGGTTAGAGGAGGAAATGACAGAATTGAAACAACTAGTGGATCTAGTTCTCAAATTCACTAGGATGTGGCTAAAGCATAAGCTATGGGAGCTGGAGAACAATGGTGTGCAGTGCACCTATGATCTAATGGGAGATTTAGATCCCCATTCAACTTCTGAGGAGTCCACAGAGAAGGGAGATACTAAAGGTAAAGGCAGACTAGATTCTCTTGTCAAATTTAAGTCTAAAGGTGTTCCAAGAAAAGAAGCCCAAGAAGCAGAAAAATAGAGAAGGCCAAAGGCCAAGAAGAGGACAAGGACTAAGAAGTCCGAGTAGAGTCCTGAGGCTGATGATCCTGTACCCAAAAAGAGGAGAAGAGTTATAAAATTGTCAGAAAAGGAAAGCTCCAAGGTTGGGGAGGAAGTTGCCCCACCTGTGATAAATGTTGAAAGTTCAGAGAAGGCCAAGGTATATGCAAGGAGGTCTAGGACTCCTCCCAGGGACAGTGTGCCTGAAGCAGATCTCCCTTCCGGTGGTTTCTCATGAGGAACAACACGATGATGTGCCTTCTGCTCATGGATCTCAAGGAAAACCTGGTGAGTCAGAGGATGTTGAGAATCATCCTGATACTGAGGGAGAGGAGTTCCATGAAGGTGAGCTTTACAGTGCAGATGCCAAGATTGAGAAGGTAATGCAATCCCCTATGATTGTGCATGCAGATTCTCCTATTAGAACTGAAGAAGTTCAATCTCCTCTGAGGAAGAAGAGGCAGAAAATATTCCATCACCTGAACATGAGGAAGGACACATCGAAGAGGAAAGGAATAGGGATGAGACTCATAATAAACAAAGTGAGGAGACACCTGAGGATCAGTAGGAGGAGAAACAAAGTGAGGTGCAATTGGAATCCACTATCCCTGGTTGGCTGGACAAAGAGATATAGAGAAAGTAGGTGGTTGTGGAGGACAGTCCACCGAATTGGGATGCACTACTAGTTAAGATTGGAAAGGACAAGGGTAAAAAGAAGGCTAGAGTGATCTCAAAAGTTGAAAGAGATGAGGTGCATAACAAGTTTGTTCATATTGCTACCCCTATTCCAAATAAAAACAAAGATGATGTGGCTGGAAATGATTATAATGTGCAGACTTTTAATCTTGGGCCTACATCCATTGAGTAGGATATTGAGGATTACCAAGGTTCTAGTGCAGCTATTGTGAGTAGATTGAGGAAGGAAATGAAGACAAAGCAGGAACTAAAGAAAGAGAATGAAAATCTCAGGAAATGCTTGGAGGAATTAATGAAACCCCTACAATCCATTAACCCTTCTTCCTCTGCTACAAATCCTCTACCTCAAGAGGTCAAGAGAAGAGATTGCGTCCATTGAAAATTGACTTAGGGTTCTGCCTTTGCCACCAGTAGCTGACTTGGATGGGACACTTTTGAAGGTTCATGAAATGTTGGGTCAGAATATGGATGATAGGGAAGGGGGTTGATGATGGGCTGTGGCGCGATTTGTGCTTCCCTATTATCTTCCCGTGCTTTGGTTCGAGCTGCATTACGGATCCCGGGCTGACTTGGATGGAACTTGCATTTAATGCCTCCCTTTGACCTGTTTTGAATTTCTCTTAGCCGAGTTGTTGTGCCATTAACGCTGCAAAACTCTTGCTGGGTAGACGGGTTTTTTGGGGGAGTTCTATATATTTGGCATTTTGCCTCATTTGTAAGGGTTAAGAAGTTAGTAGAAGTTAGCAGATAGAAGTAGAATAGAGTAAAGCGAATCAAGTAGGGAAAGTTAGCAAGTAGCTGTTCTAAAGAAAATATTGTAACAAAAAGCTGGAATTGTTGCTACAGTGGATAATTTGAATGAAAATAATGACATTGTGATTTGGTGCCATATTTGTATTCTCTTGTCTTGCATGGTTCCTATTATCCCATCTTTAAAATTTATTTGAGTTGGTTAATATTTAGATTAGATTTGATTCAATAATGTTTGTGATTTGGTACTTGAATGTTGCAGCAATCCCTCAGTCCATACTTTTCGCAACCAACTGATTGTTAGTTGCTTTGCAAAGTTAGCCTAGACTTCAAACTCATTGTGCTTAGTTTGATTGTGAGGATTTGTTCATTTCAATTGCAATAAGGGTTGTTTGAATGAATGTTCATGATTTGAAAATCCTAACACCGTAGAAGATTGCACTATTTCTACAAGATTGCAGATTCATCTGGGTTGAGTAGAGATTGGTTTTGAAGGATTGGTCCATTTCAGTATTGGTTATTTTCATTGTTGATCTTAGGAGTAGTGTTAGATTTAGAAATATCTTTGAAACCCTTATCCTTTTTTATTTTCTTTGATTATTGGCTTAGATCTAGGTTTAAAGAATCATCAGATCGTCAAATCTGATAGAATTGATTCAGTATTTTGCTCGTAGTAAGGTCCCTTTGTGATTACCAGGATTTTCATATTTTATCACTGAGTTGTTTATGCATTGTCAAGACCTGACATTAGAGACCTTGGGGTTATCTCTTGAGGCTTGCTGATAGAGATTTACCTTTCAAGAGAGATAGGATTCTATATTATGTCTGAGTTGTTGCTATGCAGAAAACACCATCAATAGTAACTCCCTTAATTCTTGCTCAGAGTTGTCTTGAGTAATCAAGAGGCCATCTTAGTGGTATTAGAGTACTTTCTTTTCAAACTGTAAGAATATACAAACATACTACAAAAAAGGCACTAGGAATGACACACCTGGGGGCGACACCATGAAGGATGAATTCCAGACTTACATGGAACAAACCAACAAAAGACTTGAGGAAACTAATCAATTGCTACTTCAGACCCTGCAGAATATAAACAACAATCACAATTAGGAAAAGGTTGCCCAACGAAGAGAGATACACTCCCATCACTCTGATAATGAGAGTCCACACAAAGCTCTACACTAAGGCCCACTATGCCCCCTTTCATTCCAAGAAAAAATGGCATCGAAGAGGAAGAGGAACCCAATGCAACCAATGTGGAGGACATTGCTCAAGCATACACTACATTAGATTCCTTTGTTAAGAAGCACATATCATTCAAAGAATATTATGAGGTCAAAACTCAAACTAAGCCAAAGAAAAGGAAGCACCATTCTGATAAAGACCTAAAATCAAGGATTAGTAAGATGTCATTTCCCCTTTACAATGGATCCAAGAGATTTACAACACGATCATGGGTCCAGAAACTCGACACTTACTTTTCCCTCAACCCCATTATGGAGGAGAGTGCCATCAAATTTTCAATCCTCCACTTATCAAGAATCACTCACAATTGGTGGCATCATGGATTAATTACTCAATGCCATCAAAATGTGGTCACATACAATGAATTCACCTAGAAGCTCATCAATAGATTCAATCAAAAACACCCTGAGTGGTATTTCAAAGAACTCACTCAACTCAAACAACACAGTTCCATAGATGAATTTTCCAATGAATTCCAAAGACTGGCAGTCATGGTTCCCAACTTATCTCAAAGAAGGCTTACTTACTTATTTATCAAGGGACTCAAAGAACAAATCAAAAACATAGTGAACCTGGTGGAGCCTCAAACAATAGGTGAAGTGATTCAAAAGTCCATGAAAGTGGAGATTAATACTCCAAGGGAAAAAATGAGGAATGCCTCATCCAAGCCACCACCCAAACAAGATCAGGGGAAAGAGATCCAAGGAAGGACTTGCTACTTCTATCATGAACCATGGGGACAAGGGCATTATTGCAGCAAGAAGGAAGCCATCCAACTGAAGGAAGAACTAAAGAGGAAGAACAAATGTTTTAGGTGTAAAGAGCCAAGAGGGGAAAACCATCAATGTAAGAAAGGACAATTGCATAAAATAGAAGAAGCATCGAATGAGGAGAGTCCTATCAAAAGATCTGAGAGAGAATCAGAAGAGAAAGTCTCCATAGTAGTCATTTCTCAAGAAAATGAACATAGACCCTTTTTAATTAAAGGAACCATTAAAGGATAGAAAATTATTGCATTGGTAGATAGTGGGGCTTCCCACAACTTTATCATAAAGAACTTGGTTTTAAGAAGGAAGTCAAAGACTCAAAGCTTCGATGGTTTCAAGGTAGCTCTAGCAAATGGATCCATGGATCAATGCAATCAGATCATTCCACAAGTAGAAATCCAACTAGGGAATCATACCATTAAGGGAGACTTTTATGTTGTGAGGGGATGTCGTGGATAAATTCCCTAGGACAATTCACCATGGATAACCCCAATTTGGAAATTTGTTTCAAACATCAAGGGAAAGAGACCACATTAAAGGGGCTACCAGATGGTTCACCCAAAGTTGTGTCATGCAAAAGGATGGAAAGGATCGTGAGGCACAGGCAGGGAGAATGGATAGCTCAGTGCATGGTGCTAGATAAGTCACCTGCCCACGAACAAGCCGTTCACATAGACATTCAGCCTATCTTAAAAAGGCACAAGAAGATCTTTGGAGACATTCCCCCTAGCCTCCCTCCAAAAAGAGGATTCAAACACTCCATAGAATTAGAAGGAGCCAAACCAGTGATCACCACCCCCTATAGGCACCCCCGAAAGTTCAAAGAGGAGATTGAGAAGACTATAAAAGAACTACTTGAAATGGGACATATTCAGCCAAGCAATAGTCCCTTTGCATCCTCTGTGGTTCTAGTTAAGAGGAAGGATGGTACTATGCGAATGTGCATAGACTATAGGGCCTTAAATAAAAAAACTATCAAGAACCGATATCCAATTCTGAGAATTGAAAGACTTTTGGATGAATTACATGGAGCAAGATATTTTTCCAAAATTGATCTGCATTCGGGGTATCATCAAATCAGAATGAAGAAAGAGGATGTACCTAAAACAACATTTAGATGTCATTATGGGAACTTTGAGGTCGTAGTGTTGCCTTTCGGACTCACTAATGTGCCCGCTACCTTCCAATCATGCATGAATCACATTTTTTGCCAACAATTGAGGAAGTTCTTGCTAATATTCTTTGATGATATTTTGATATATAGCAAAACCTAGGAAGAGCACCTTCGACACATTGAAAAAGTCTTAACTATCCTGGAATCAAAATCTCTTTTTGCAAAGATGTCAAAATGTGAATTTGGACTAGAAGAAATACTCTATTTGGGTCACAAGATCAATGCAGAAGGGGTAAGCGTGGATGAAGGGAAGATCAAATCCATCAAAGAATGGCACATACCCAAAACCCTAACTCAACTTAGGGGATTTGTGGGATTGTGCAGTTATTATAGGCGTTTTGTTAAAGGATTCTCTAAGTTGGCCACCCCACTCACAAATTTGACAAAAAGAGGTGCCTTTTTGTGGAATGACCAAGCACAAAAATCTTTTGAATATCTTAAGGAAGCCATGAGCACTTTCCCGGTCCTTGCTATTCCTAACTTCACCTTACCATTCAAATTACAATGTGATGCTTCCGAGGAAGGAATTGGTGCAGTACTCATACAAAAGAAACACCCAATAGCATTTGAAAGCTACAAACTAACTAAGGAAAAAAGTCACTACTCATTCTATGATAAGGAGATGTTGGAAATCATGCACGCCTTGTCAAAATTTCATCAATATCTAGTATGTGGAAGGTTTTTCATCAAAACAGATCACAATAGCCTACGGTACTTCTTGCATCAAAAGGACCTCAATGACCGACAACAAAAATGGGTAAGCAGAGTACAAGCATACGATTTTGACATAGAGTACGTCAGAGCAGCCAATAATGTCGTGGCAGATGCCTTATCAAGGTGACCTTATCTCAACAGTATCACAATTATTTCAAGAGATTGGAAGAATGATATTATTGCTGAATATGCCAAAAATGCACAAACATCTAAAATACTGGAGGGAAGAGTGGCAAATGAGGAATACAAAGTATATGATGACCTTATCTTATACAAGGGAATAATATTGCTTGTTCCACATTCAAGGTTAAAGAACCGGATTATCAAGGAGTACCATGACATCCCTCTGGTGGGACAACAAGGATTCTACAAAACGTACAAACAAAGTTAGAGAAGTATACTCATGGAAGGGTTTGAAGAGTGATGCACTCAAACATATAGATGAATGTATGATTTTTCAATGAAATAAGCTAGAACAGAACTTTCCAGCAAGCCTTCTTTAGCCCTTGCCTACTCCCAATAAAAAATGGGAAAGTATCTCAATGGATTTTATAACAGGATTACCCAAGGTGCATGGGAAGGATAGAATTTATGTGGTGGTAGATAGGCTTTCCAAGTATTCCCATTTTCTCACCATATCATCAAAATACAAGCATCTCAAGTGGTAGAATTATTCTTCAAGGAATTTTTTCACCTTCATGGGATACCTAGAACAATCATCAGTGACAGAGACAATAAGTTCCTTAGTCAATTTTGGCAGGAAGTTTTCAGGTTGATAGGAACGAATCTAACTCCAAGTACAATTACCATCCCCAAACAGACGGACAAACATAAATAGTTAACAAGTGGTTAGAAGGATATCTAAGGAATTATGTGACAAGACAACAGTCAGCATGGATTAAATGGCTACACTTAGGTGAGTATTGTTACAATACCACCCACCATATGTCAATTGGAATGAGCCCTTTCAAAGCTTTATATGGTTACGATGCTCCTTCATTTGGACATCTGATCACTTGAGAAAGCAAGGTACAAAGTGCTCAAGATTTAGTACAGAAGAACATTAATCTCATGAAAGCTCTAAAGGAAAACTTGCAGCAGGCTCATAACCAACAAAAAAAATATGTTAATCGTCATCTCATAAAGAGATCATTTGAAGTTGGGGATTTAGTCTTTCTACGTTTACAACCATACAAACAAACATGAATCAAAAAGAATGGGTCTGAGAAGCTAAAACCATTTTTCTATGGTCCATACAGAATTGTAAGAAGGATTGGGGAAGTGGCCTATGAGTTAGAGTTACCTGAGCATAGTAAGATCCATAATGTTTTTCATGTATCCAGGCTCAAAAAGGTCCTTGGGAAACATGTTCTTCCTTGCACCGAGTCACTTCCACTAGATGAAGAGGGGAAACTCACCCTTGAACTAGAATTGATCATAGATACCAGAGGAAGGAAATTGAGAAATAGTGTCATCACTAAATTCCTAATAAAGTGGAGGCGTCTTCTCGAGGATGACGCTACATGGGAAAGAAAGGAAACCATTGAGGCTTTCAGAAATAATTAAAGAAAGGAATGACAAAAATCCCTGAAAAACCAAGGGGAAGACAACTATTGTATAAAATACTTTTTATATAAGTAATAAATCAACTTTCTTATTAAAGAAATATCAGATATTGCAGCAATACATGGCCAAGAGGGGAGAGGATACTAGTAACGATTGTTACAATCCTTTCCCAAGGGGCCAAGTAACCAAAATAATCAAGAAAGAAGTTGTAATGATTGTTGCAACCTTTCTCCAACATTAAACCAAGTATACCCCAAGATTGGATACCTAGAAGAATTATGAGGAAGATTAGTTATGAATGTTACAATCTTCCTCCAAATCAAAAACTAGGTATACCCCAAGATTGGATACCTGTCAGGTATACCCCGAGACTGGATACCTAGAAGATTGGAAGGAAATCTAGTTATAGTGATTGATGCAACGTTTCCTCCAAAGCTAGGTATACTCCAAGCTTGGATACCTGAAAGTTTAGTTGTAATGATTATTGCAACCTTTCTCCCAAGATTGGATACCTAGAGAATTTTTGGAGAAGTATAGTTGTAACGATTGTTTTAACCTTCCTCCAAGATCAAAAACTAGGTATACCCCAAGATTGGATACCTGCTAGGTATACCCCGAGAATGGATACCTAGAAGATTTGAAGGAAGTTTAGTTCTACCAATTGATACAACCTTCCTCTAAAGATAGGTATACTCCAAGCTTGGATACCTAAAAGAGAGAATAAAAAAAAATTCAAGGAAGTTTAATTTGTAACAATGGCTACAACCCTCTCAACCATAAGCACCTTAAGGAAGATAATACTACATTTTTCTTGAGGGAAAGCAAATCCAAGAGGGCGAGACTTGTAATGTTTCATATAGATAAGTGTTAAAAACAGCCCTCTAAGCATTAAACTTTAATATATATATATATATATTTCATTTTAGTCCATTCAATTATTTATGAAAAGTAAACCATATAATAAATATTTATACAAAGTCTAACAAATACTCGTATTAATTTTAGAATATCAATTTACTAATCTATGGATGATATTTTTTTGTAGCTTTAGCTATCTACAGCCCAAATGCATGTGAAGCGTCACACCTATATGAATGGACGTGATAAATTCTTACAGCCAATGGAAGGGATAGAAATTGGGGGACGGATGAGGATAGGAGTCATTAGGAAGGAGGATAGAGAGGAAGCGTTGCCAGTTCAATCAGTGAATACTCTGTAAGAAATCGCACAATTAAAGGTAGGGGAGATCAAGGTAGCGACAATAGTAAGAAGAAGATAGAGACAGTTCTACCATCGGGCATCACAGAAGGGTCATGGAAATAAAACCACTTCATAGGTGGATTATAGCAAGAAATCTGATCGGGATTACATAACATAGAAAGGCGTCCACAGATCACACCAAAAAATAAACTTATAACCACAACTCTATATTCATACATGATACATAAATATATTCACATTTGTTACGTCTCATATATTTGCTCAAATATATTCATATATCAAAGGAAATTTTCCATGGATGTGTGCTTACATTACTTTACATTATCACAAACTCGAATCACATATACAGACATAAGTATATATTTAAGTATTTCCTTGCCTTGAAACAAACAATTCAAAGGAATGTTAGCCTGAGCTAGAGTAACTCCCTTAATTCTTGCTCAGAGTTCTCTTGAGTAATCAAGAGGCCATCTCATTTTTTTTGGATTTTTTTATGTTTTTGATTTTTTTGTATTTTTGGTTTTATACCTTGAAATATTAGGCATAATTTTTTTTGAGATGGGAGCTATTCATGGGTTTCTACAGAGGTTCCCCTTCTAGTTTTGTTAATTGATATGCCCCTAACTTGTAGCTCACTGTGATGACAAAGGGTCCCAATCAATTGGGTTCAAACTTTCCCTCACTATCTGGATTTGGAACATTCTTCTGATTCCCCTTCAGCACAAGCTCTCCGACATGGAAGACTCGACTCCTAATCTTCTTGTTGTAGCTCCATTTGAGTTAGTTTTTGCAGACTTGTAAATGGTTTAAGGCATCCATGTGCCACTCATCCAGTAGTTCCAACTTGTTTAATATTGACACCCAATATTCTTCATTTGTGATGAGATTTTGCAATGATATTCTTAGGGACGGGAGCTTGATCTCAATGGGGAGTATGGCTTCTAATCCGTAGACTAGGGAGAATGGGGTGGCCCCTGTTGGCATGTGATTTCTTGTTCAGTAGGCTCATAGGGCGAGATTCAATTGGAGATGCCAATCATGACTAGCATCATTAACTGTTTTCTTGAGAATTTTTAGGATGGTCTTTTTTGGAGCCTCAACTTGGCCATTTCCTTGGGGATAGTATGGAGTGGAAAAGCGATGTTGGATTTTGAAATTTCGGCATAAGTCGCAAACATCTTGGTTTTTGAAAGGTGTCTCGTTATCTAAGATAATGGCTTAAGGGACACCATAGCAGAAAATTAGGTACTTTAGCATGAACCTAGATATTTGATTTCTTGTGATATAGGTCATGGGGATGGCTTCCACCCATTTTGTGAAGTACTCGGTGGCGGTGATGATGAACTTATGTCCACTGGATGAGGTGGGGGTAATTTTTCCAACGAGATTGAGCCCCCACTATGAAAAGGGCCAAGGTGTAACAATTGGGTGGAGCTCCTAAGCTGGTGCATGGATGAGATCCCCATGTTGCTAACACTGCAAAAACATTTTGACATAATTGTGAGCCTCCCTTTCCATTGTAGGCCAATAGGACCCAATTCTTAGCAATTTCTTGGCCAAGGTCATACCACTCGAATGTGAACCATAAATATCATTGTGCACCTCGGTTAAAGTAGTCAAAGCTTCCTCAACGTTTAGGCATCATAAAAGTGTACCTTCAATGCTTTTACAGTATAGGGTATCTCCTAGGATGAAAAAATAGGATGAATTTTTTACAAAGGCTCTTCTGAGGTTCTAGGTTATATATGCGGGTAGGACTCCTATTCTCAAGTAGGTGTATATATCATGATAACATGGACCATCGAGACCAACGATTTCGCACACAAATTCAGGCTCTAGTACCTTGAATATTGGTACGAGAAGTGTCTCTACGAGGAATTCTTGCTTTGGGACGTTGCGTGGGATATCTAATAGTGATCCAATTGTAGCCATTGCATCCGTCGCTTTGTTATTTTCTCTTGGTAGCTACTTAGATGTGATATCAATGAAGAACTCTTTGAGGCTTTCTACCAGCTTCTTGTATGGATTCAACTTTTCATCCTTTGTTTGATATTCATCATTTACCTAGTTAATTACGAGTTGTGAGTCTCTGTAGACCTTAAGTGCCATGATTTTCCATTGCGCTGCAATTCCCAACCCTATGACAAGAGCCTCATACTCTATGATGTTATTTGTGCATGGGAATGACAACTTGTATGATTTAGGTATGCAATCCCCTTGTGGAGTGATGAAGAAGATTCCTGCTCCTGACCTATGTTGTGTGTAGGATCCATCAAAGTACATTTTCAAGTGATCCATTACACTTGGGTTGAAGATTGATTCATCGGGAAATTCTGATACAAGTGGGTTTTATGAGTATATTGGTGCCTCTGCCAGTTGGTATGCAATTGCTTTTCCTTTGATGGCCTTGCATTCCACATACTCAATTTCCACCCTGTAAGTGTTTCTTTAGAAATTAGATACTTTAGTGAGTCTATCTTTGAAATGAGCTTTATTTGATGTGCCAACATATAATGTCTGAATTTATGTGCTGCGAACATGACTTATAAGAAATATTTCTTGATGGATGTGTAGTTTAGCTCATGTCCCACCATAGTTCAGCTGATCTATTAGATAGCTCTCTCTTTTACATTTTCATCATGTTGTGCTAAGAGAGCGCTAAGAGTTGATGGTGTTGCTGATATATATAAGATCAAGGGTTTACCTAGAATTGGCGACATGAGAACTAGTGGTGTGTAAGTATTCCTTGATCTTGTTGAAGGCCCGGTTGCATTTCTTGTCCCACTTGTAAGCTACCCCCTTGTGGAGTAGATGAGAGTATGGGATAGCTTTGTTTTCTAGTTGCGCTATGAATCAATAGATGGATTGAAGTCTTCCTTGTAGGCCTCTTAGCTACTTCAATGTTTTTGGTGCCTCCATTTCGAGGATTTCTTTGACTTTGGTGGGGTATACCTCAATTACTCTCATGGATATAATGCATCCTAGGAGCTTTCCTGATTGTACCCTAAAGACACACTTTTTTGGATTTAGTAAGACCTTATACTTTTCTAGCCTGTTAAAGATGAAGCTTAGAGATGATATGCGATCTCATCGTTTCTTTGACTTGGCCAATATTTCATCCACATAATCTTCCATAGTTTTATGGATCATATCATGAAATATTAATGTCATGGCCCTCTGGTAATTTGATCCTACATTTTTTAGCCAAAATAGCATCATATTCCAACAATATTTCACCCATGGGAAAGTGAAAGTCATTTTATGTTGGTCATCTTTTGCTATCATGATCTGATTGTAGCTTGAGAATCCATCCATTAATGATAGTGTCTCATGTCCTGTTGTCATATCCACAATCATGTCAATATTTGGGAGAGGGAAATCATCCTTGGGACATGCTTTGTTGAGGTCTCTAAAATCTGTGTAGATGTGAATTCCCCTAGTGGGCTTTGAAATAGGTACAAGATTTGAGACCCACTTTGGATAATCAATCAACCATATGAATCTTGTATCTAGGAGCTTTTGTAATTCCATCTTCACCAACAATGCTATCTAGGGAATCATTTTCTTTATCTTTTTTCTCACTAGCTTTGCATTAGGATATACAACTAGGTGGTGGACCACAACTTCTGGATCAAGCCCAAGCATGTCGGCATAGGTCCATGAAATTTTTTTATTTCTTTTAGGAATGTATCCAAGAGTTCTTGCTCTTTCATCAGAAGTGATTCCACATAGAAGGTGATATGTGACATTTCCTCTATTCCCAGGTTGACTACATTGCACTTCTCTACTAAGACCACTGACTTCTCCTGATGAATTGCACTGAGAGGAAGATTGAATCCTTCATCCTCTAATGCCTCAAAGAGGTTTTCACCACGGAATGTTTCCTTTATTTTTACTCTTTTTAGGTTAGAGAGTGCCATAGTGTGGTTTTCACTCAAAGACCTAGAGATTTTTCTCATATTTTCACTTTTGTGACTGAAGGTTTCAATCGTTTCCCCATAATAGGAATGTGTGTCCAATATGATGTCAAATATAGCTTTGTGATCTCCATATGGTATTGTATACCGCAATCCCATAAATTTTGAGAGTGCCTCATCATTTTCGAATGTGTCCAAAAATGGTGGTCCTCATTGGTCGTAATCAATGAATTGGGGATAGACTAAGTTTATTTCATTGGTTTGACTGGTTGACTCAAAAGATATGGTATTAATCATGAGAAGGGAGGAATCCTCAAATAGCATAGGCAAGTTAGTTATGGGGTCCTCATCACTACTACAGACAACATTTATGTCAAAGGTAAAGTTGTTTATGACTCAACCTGTGGATACTGGTAATTGAAGGGTGGATACTGATAGCTAAGGGCGAGTTTTGACCTTTCTAATCGAGGAACCTTTGCCAAGTATGGTCACCTTCAGAGGGGTACATCCAAGGCCAAGATTTCTCATACACTTCTCCAGAATGAGAGGTACTAGTAGACCATTGTCATTTTGTCCAAGTTTTTTGTTTCTATTATGGCCCATACCAAGCATCATTTGTAATCCTTTGCTGCTCTTATCCATGGGAATATCAAGCACGGGCCTTTCATCTTGGTATAGTAAGCTTGATATGTCTTTTTCACATACTATCTCCCGACTTAGATCTCCCTAACGCCTAAATATAGAAGGGTGCTCTGAAGGTTTGGGATGATGTTTTAGCTAGTTGAGGTTGCCCGTGAGACCTAGGAGATTGAGGTAACTCTACTATTAGAAAATAACTTTTCTTCATTTTATAATCCCCGCACTCATTGTCTTGGATAATGACCTTGATTTCAGAGATATCAGGGATGGCGGATGTCTTTGTCTCAGAAGTGGAGGCCAAGGTAGTTGGGTCTACATACGGAGTTGTAGGCCCTTCATCATTCTTTGGGACTTGGGGGATTTTATAGTATTTTGCTTCCAGGTTCTTACAGTAAGAAAAGGGTTTGGGATCACCATAAACCGTGACCTCTTGATTTTGATATGAGGGTTTGACACACTGATGGAAGGTTGATGCAACAACTTGCATCTCATGGACCACAGATGCCCCAGGAGGATGTTATAAGGTAAATCAAGGTCAAGAACCTGGCATGTGGTTTCCATAATGGCTAGCCCTACTTGAATAGGGAGTTGAATAGTGCCCTAAGACACTCTTTCTTGATCATCATATGCTCTGATTGTGACACCCTTACCCTTTTCAATGAAATCCTCTGAAAATCCTAGATTCTTTATTAGTTTGAGCAAACAGATATTTAGACCTACACCCCCATCCACCAAGACCCTTTTGACTTTGTTCTTATGAACCGGGACTTCAAGATGGAGTGCAGGATTATGAGATGGTTGGGCGGGAAAGTCCTAGTCAAAGAATGTTAGGAGATTTGGGGTGGTGATGTGTCTGACCATAGCTTGGAACTGGTCAACATCAAGATCTGTAGAGATGGTGGACAAAGCCAATGCTTCCTCTAGGATTTTTCTATGTGTGGGTGATATCTTCAACATCTCCATGATGGAGATCTGAGTAGGGATTCTTTTCAACTAGTCCAAGACATTGTATCCATTAGGATTAGATCTCAGATTTGAGGTGGATGCTCTAGGTGGCTATGGTGACCTAGCAATGGTAACTTTTCCACTATGTGTGGTGACTCTAGAATCAACTTTGGCTCCCTTGATGTTAACAATAGTGACCCATTCGTCTATAGATGCAACAACATGATCATACACATGGTTCACATTGGCATACTTGGTCTTTCCATGATTGTTCCCTTTGTTATGATCCAACATCGGATTCGTGCATATTTTAAGGTCTTGATTTCCAACTAGTTGTTTAACATTTATGACCTTGTCATCAATGAGGTCTTGGAACATATTTTTAGCCTCATGCAACTGGATATTGTGTTCCCCTTGATTTTATGAAAACCACAAAGGTGGTTGTTATTGTACCATGGTGGTTTCACTTGGGGCTCTTGATAGTTCTCATAAATGGGAATTTTGTTGAGATTTTCATTTACCATTTTCTTCATGACCAATTCAATTGGTTCCCCAAGGGCTGTGTACTTTCACTTGGGGGGATATTTTTTCCACGGAGGTGGTCCCCCTTGATTATTTAGGTTGTTGACTTGATCATTGGGTGGTTGTTGTGATACTACATTGGCTTGAGTTTTTTTTATTGTTGCCTTGCGGTTGTTGGTACGATTGCATGTTTTGTTTTGGAGCATTAATGACCTTGGAATCCACCACACCATCATTAGTGACATTCCTATTTTTCGCCCACATGCAAAGTTTTTCATTATAGCTGGTGGATGGGTGGTTGTCTTGATATTTTTTATATGTGGGTGTCCCCCCTTGTGCAATAAGGGATTGTTTGATGTTAAGCACCTTGGCGATCAAATGTTTGTATGTGGTGATACATTACATCTTGAGATGGAATGACAATTTTTTCTCAATACTAGCAATGATGGTGCAAATTTTTTGTTCCTCTAGCATGGTCCATTTGCTCCTGTTGGCCTTGGATCACCATCGTTGCAAGAAGGAAGCGAATGATTCTCCCTTAGCTTGTTTGAGCGTAGATAGTTCCTCTAGACTAATATCCATGGCAATGTTGACTGCATAATTTTTTATGAATTTGTCCATGATCTCTTGGAACATTTTGATTCCTAGAGGAAGGCGAGACAACCATTCCATCGTAGGACCATCCAAATTTTTAGGGAATAGTCGCATCAGATATGTATCATCATATGCGACCTCCATGCAATGTACTTGTTATTCCCTGATGTGTTCTTTAGGGTTTCCCATCCCACGATATTTGTCGAATTTAGCGATTTCAAACCCCTTAGGGAATGGTACCATTGCAAGGCTCCTATCAAATGGATAGGGACATAGATTACTTGGTGTCTTCTTTTTTTTCTCTGATTGGAGATCGAACACTTGTTGCGAGAGAAATTTTATTTGTGTCGTCACATTGTTTTGCGGATCGAGAGGTGGAGTGAATGTGTTTTGAAGTGGTGGATTTTTTTGAGTGATAGGTGGAGTGTTGGATGTGTTGGTGGGAGTTTGTTGCAAGCTCTGATGTGCGATCAAGGATTTTTGATAGGCCTGCATTTGTTGATGTGCCAAAAATGCTTGTTGTTGGTCTTGTTGTTGTTGTGTCAACAACGCTTATTGTTGGTCTTGATTTTGTTGTGCCAACAACACTTATTGTTGGGATAGTAATTGGGTTACTTCTTGTTGTGCTTGGTACCATTGTAGGGCTTACTGATATGCTTGTTGTTAGGCTACTTGCAGTTGTGTCTGGTATTGAGCTTATGCTTGCACTTGTTGAGCTTGATATTGGGCTTGAGCTTGAGCCTATGCTTGTTGGGATGCTTGTGCAGCTTGTGCAGCTTGGGCAGCTTGGGTGGCATGCTATTGTTACAACAAAGCTTGAGCTTGGGCACCCTGTTGTGCTTGTTGTGCTTATTGAGTAGCTTGTTGTGCAGCTTGCATGTTTTGTGCTTGTTGAGCTTCGTACTGCTAAAGTTCCTTTTGATAGGCTCGTTGAGATGCTTGTAATGTGATGCTATATTGGTTGGCCACATTTGGTCTTGCTGGCAGTGGTGGTGGCAGATTCAGAATGGTGTTTTTTGTTGTGATGAGGGGTGTTGTTGTATTGATGATAGGGATTTGTGTAGTGGATGGTGTGATTGATATGCTTGGTCCTTGAGAGACCATGTTTATGGATGGTGCAGTGATTGCTTGTGTTGTTTGGATGGTTTCCACCTATTGTTTGGATATCAATGGCAAGGTTGGAGGATTTGGTACAATGTTTTTATTTATGATTGGGGGGTTTCTTTGATTCTGTTGATTAATGGTTGGTAAAGGGGGGATCTCTAAACCAAGGAGTGGTGTGGATGTTAATGGAAAAGTTGGAAGTGGTGGAAAAATGGGTGGTGTGTTCCCTTGAGGAAATGATGATGATGAGGGGTCAATGATTCCCACTTGTCCAAATAGCCCACCTTCTCCTTGCAAATTCATAGGGAGAGAGGTTTCTATGTTGAGAGAATATGTCAGTGTTGCGTGAAAAGAGGATGGGTCATTGGGGTTATGAAAGGTGAGAAAAATGTATGGGTGTAGCATATTCAATGGGATGGATTGACCCAATATGGTATTTGCATCCAAATCTTGGTTGTTCACAAGGGGGTGTGTTTGTAGTGCACGAAGCAATGAGCTCCCCTTGTTGACAATTGGTTGAGTTGGAGCAATGGATGATGTGATTTAGGGGATGGTTTGAGTGATGCTTTGAAATGGAGGTGGGGATGAGATTGGAGGCATAATCCCAAGAGATTTCGCCATGAGAGTGTTCACATCATAGTCAAAAGGGAGTTTATCCCCTTCTTTGGCCAATTCTAGCATGTATTATGAGGGATTGAGTTTCACAATGGCATTAACAATTTTGTGAGTCTTAGGATTTTGGACCATTTCAATGATTTCATCTTGAGTCATTCCTAAAACATTGTTGGTGATGTCTTCCACTTGACCACCTTCTTCTTAAGAATCTTATGGGAGTGGAGGAAGATTGAGCGTGGGATTACTAGACCCAATGGGATTTATTTCAAGAGTGATTTGACTCAAGTCACTCGAAGTGGATGTTTCTTTGTTTGTTTCCATGTTCTTCTTGTGTTGAGATCTAGTTTGGACCATAAAATGAGGATACTTTTTTAGGAATGGGAGGTAGACCTTCAATTCCTTGGCTTGATCTAAACTTTAGGTAAAAAACAAAAAAGTCTAAGATATTAAGGATCAAAAGGATGGTGATGAGATAATGAAAGATGGATGATTGGTGAATGATTGGAACTCTTAGGGAACCTTAAGGAGGATGCTAATTTTTAGAACTTTTGGATGGATGTTTGATTTGATTTTGGACCTTGATTTTGGAATAATTTGATTTTATTTTTATTTTGATTGGATTTGGTTTGGATAATGAACTCATAAACTCTAAGAGGTTGGATGTAGTCCTAGAGTAAACTTTTTCACAAGATGATAATTTAACTAAGTGTGCAAAGAAGGATTCATCTACACACACCTAGTTAAACAAGATGATTTGGATTTGTTTTGATATTTTCATTTCAAGAGGATTTTCCCAAAGTTTAGCATGAAGGATTTTCTTCAATATTTCCAAGAGTTGTTTGTGAGATTGATTTTGATTTTGGTGTTTGAGGGATGGATGAAGATGTTTTGATTTTGATTTTAAGAGACTTAGAGAGACTTTTTTTCACTAGACCAAGGTGTTGAAGAACATGCTATTACTTCCTATGTGAGATACTCAAACCTTTGAAAGAGACTTGGATTTTGACAATAGTAAAATGAATACAAATTTGTATTGTTCCTTGATGCACGTTTGTAAAATTTGAATTTCAATCTTTCTCTAAATTCGTAAAGCATAGACAAACGTTTCTTGCAAGCTTTTTGACTAAGACCTTTGGGATTTTTTTTTCAGATTTTGATCTTTCAAGAAATCATTTGGAAGAGCACATGTGTGGGGTCCAATTGTTTCTTATCTTTGCTTAATGAGTCCTTTTTACTACAAACACTTTCTTGATTAGGTTTTCAAACTAAATTTCTAATGTACCAGTTTCTTCTCATCCCACAAAGTTCATTATGTGGAAATCAAGGAAATGAAGGCAAAAGTTTCCTATTGTTGACTTTAGTGAGAGAAAATTGTGATGTAAATTCAAATTCTTAGAAGCCTCTAAGGATAGAATCCCTAGGGCAAGCAATAACACTTGAATTTTTTCAAAGGTATTTGCTTCCTCTAAAGGGTTTGAAATTTGATGATCATGTTGAATGTTTGTTTTCCAATGTTTTAGATCCAAGAAAAGTGTTTTGATTACAAGAAAATGCACAACCCTATGGATATTCAAGAGAAAATATTTGTTGAATCTCCACTTGGATAAATCTAGATGTGCTTATTCTTGGCAGATGATTAAAAGCTTGACCGCACTGGCTCCCCTCCATGGCACTCACTTCTACGGGTCATCCAAGCTTTAGTACACATGAAACTCCCATGGCATACTTCTCATCTCTACTAAGAATCACAAGAATTTGAGGTAGCTTCATAATGATTGTTCTTGCACCAACAAATAGATAAGGATTTGGGCTTCTAAACAAATTGGTTCTTAGTAAGGGTGATCGGGGACATGGCACCTTGTGAGCATCCAACAAGCTACTAAAGACTTTAACCAATCATACTAGGGGTTCTTATACTTTATAAGGTAGTACCCCATTCTGAAAAAACATTGTACGGCTAAGGCCTACATACCATTGGACTTGATGATTTAGTCTTATCCTTTTATATACCAACCTGAGTGAAAAACCAGTTGGAGTCACCTTTGACTTCTCCTTTTGGATGTGTCTCTTAGGAAGGCCCCTCTAAGGGTAAACAAAAGTGAGCAAGAACATCCATAGTTTGATCAATCTTTGTTTATGTGAACAAAGAAAGAACACACGTGATATACTCCACTCACACTAGCAAGATTTGTTCAATTTTAAGAATCCAAATTGAAGTGTGGAGGAAATCGCTTATACAACTAAATATCACCAAAATACTTTTAATTCTCAAGATCGTCGTGAGGCGCGAGAGAAGTGCATACACCTTTTAAATGATATTACTTTGGATAAGATATTACAAAACATAAAATGCCAATGTTCATTTTAACCCTCAAAGAAAGAATGGATTCTTTTTAAGCACCGAATTTGAAGTGTGAGATTTGCTTGTTCAATTTTAAGCCTAAAAAAAACTCTAGTAAGTTTCCTAAGGTTCTTTTTAATCCCTTTGCTTTGTTATTTTTAAGCCCAAACAAAAATTATTGAGTCCTAAAAAGCTTGAAGATGACAAATTCCTTAGCAATGGGATTATAATTGCTCCCCAAAGTGTTCAAAAACAATTGACACAATATAATGATGATGCCATAAGAAGCCTTGCTTCCATTTCCTCCTTCCTTCTTGAATCACTCCAACCTACAAAAACTAGTTAAAACTACAGAAACAGAAGCCAAAAACTAGTTAGAAGTTAAGGTGATCAAAATGATAAAGAGCACAAGTTGAATTTTTTTTGAAAACTACCTTTTACCCCACTCCAACGATGCAATCTATGATGGCGGCATAGTTTGGAGCTTGTCAACGGTGCTCTGGTGCGACCAGTGGTAGACTATGGAAAATAGTAAGTGTGATTATGGCGTTGTTTTGAAAAGTGGCACAATTTAGTGTTTGAGTTGGCCGGACCTTGAGGAGAATGATTCGAGTGATGCAGTTTGGAGTTTGAAAGTGTCACCAAATAGCACCATTGGACTACTAGCGATGGAGTTTGACCTGTCAGCGATGTAATTTCTTGTAGACACACAAAATTTAAAAAAAACAATGGAATTTGATGAAAAAATCTGTTAATTTCTTCAAATCATCCCTCCTTCTAGTGCCAAAATGTGAATGGTGATCCTAGACCTGCACAAACACAAAGAACAAACACATTATTAGTCCAATATGCAAGTTAGGAACAACATTCCCCATGAAATTCATTTGAAACATGAAAACAAGAAATAAGTGAAGAACACAAGTAAAAAAGCTATTAAATCCTATTTTAATATCCAAACTCTCAATCCCATGGGAGAATTGGTGTCATTTTGATGTGGAAAATGGCGGCCCTTTCCCAATTCCTTGCAAGCTTGATGATCAATCATGAAGATTTGATGCTCCTTGATGAAATTTCTCCATAACCTAGCTATGAAATTAAGAAAATGGATGAACTTGATTCAAAACATGAAGATGATAACTTTGCACAAGTTGTGGATGAAAATTCCTAAGATTGTGGATCCAAAATCAATAAGTGAGCCTTCTATTTATAGAAGAGAATGATGGAAGATGAGGAAAAATGGTTGAATGTGGGATCAAACACCAACCAATAGCACAATGCCACTTGTCAACGTGTGAGTGGACAAAGGTGCATGGAGGACATTTTGATGGATGTGCACATTAATGCAATTAGGTGGAAATTCAAACATGGAGAAATGACATGTTGGAGGGAGAGAAGAAATGAATTAAATGCCACTTGGCTCAAGAAAAAGACATGTAAGAGGCCTTTAATGCCTTGTTGGATGGATAAGTACTTTTGGGGGGAGATTTCAAATTTGAGGAATATTCCATCATTTGATGCCTTATTGAATGAAAAGGGAAGATTTATAAATTAATTAAATTTCTTTTCATGAGCAAGTTGCAAAAGCTAGAGGATTTGAGTGATTGAGATTAGGATTAATCATGATTTGATTGATTTAAGAGGAGATTAGTTGATTTGACAATTTGATTTAGATTTTACAATTTAAATTAATCAAAGTGAGAGGAATAATGAATTTAGACTTAATTAAATAAAGTTTGATTTATTTTAATTAAAGAGGATGGTGTTAGATTAAATCAAATAAATATTAATTTATTTAATTTAAGGGCGGTGACTTTTGAGCTTAATTAAATAAACTAAATTATTTAATTAAAAGAGGGACTATAGGATTAACTAAACAAAGTGATTTATTTAACTAATAGGAGATGATGAGTTAATCAGATAAATATGATTTATTTAATTAAAAGATGAAATGTGATGAATTTAGGATTATTTAATTAAATGATTAGTAAAGGAAATGATTTAGGATGAATTGGTGTTAGTAAAATCAGGATCAGGTGTATAGGTTCAATTAGTATATTTTTTGTGTCTATACTACCCACCCCCCTAATTCATTATTAAGGTTATCACTGGATTAAGAAACCCTCCAATGGATTTTCGTAGACACCACTTAGGGTTCCAGCCCCCATTGAGAGCCACTCCCCCTACTTGAAACTAGTAAACCCTACATAGAGCAAGGCATTATCCATCTTGCACACTTATCACAATCACATAAACATCGGTCAGGACAACATGAACCCATGTCCCAACCCATAGCCACAATTCAACCATCATGAACATGTAGTACAAAACTTATGGTTTTCATTTCATTCAATACACATATGCATACCTTCCAATAAAATAGAACAAACAAAATCTCATGAATCCATACATAGATAGGAGGGAAACACCCTTAGGATTTATATTTCTCACAATACACATGACCAACAACATAGCCAAACCACTTTCAAGGTTAAACAATCATAAGGACCATACATACAAATGTACTCCCTCGTAGGCCTCTGGAAACCAACATACTAAACACATCTCCCAATGGCACATACTTTACACAGATGACACCCATTGGTAACAATTACATAAACACTAATCCAATAGTCAAAACACAATCAGTTAATCATAACCATGGAGAGATTTGCAAACTCATGCAATAAAACATAATAATTTCATGATTTAAAATCTAATTACACAAATATTTATATTGTTACTAATTAATCTACAAATCACTCAATCAAATGGGTATGTGCAGGATCATGATGGGCTAAAAAGTGGTGATATGATGAGTATGTGTAGGGTATGTGGCTAACGACTTTTTTTTACCCAAAATTGATGAAACGAAAAGGGTTTTTAAAGGAAATTCTCAACTTTCCACCAATATAAATTATGTTTTACTTTGAATTTAATAAATAATTATTATTCATTTTCTGTTTGAATTATGACTAAAGACTTGATGGATAGGTTGATTGAAAAACATCTATAGCTTTCAAATAGTATCACATTTATTGAATCTGAAACATGTGTCACATTTTATGTTTTGCATACTATAGGATTAAAAAAAAAGAATTTCATGAAGTTTTGACCAAGTTAAGGTGGTCAAACATATGATTTTTTATATCTTTTAAAGTTGTAATAAAAAAATTCACAATTAATTATTTACTCAGAAAAAAATGCAAAAAAATACGCATCACATTGGGATATGAGTCCTCTATATATATCTGAAATATTATAAAAAAATATTATCATTTTATTGTGGTTAGGGTGGTCAAACCAACACCTACTTCTTATTTTTTCCCTGAAATTTAAGTGCTACTGCATTGAAATTTCAAATTTTCACCAAATAGAACTTTTTTTAAAATAAACCTAGTAGTTTAGAAACTACATTCAATTTGCTATAGATTCTATTCTTATATATTTTTGAAATTATATATATAACTTATTCAAATTTTTACGTCAAGTTTATTTTTCTAAATTTTTTGCCACTTAAAGGCCTTATTTTTCCATGATGATCCTGCACATACCCAAATAATCCATATCATAACAATGCTCATAGAACTAAATTTTAAATTAACATCAAGAGACAGATATAAATCTAGTCAATTCCCTAATGTAAGGATGTAATAATTAATTTAGGTATCTTTACATAATTTTCAACCCAACTTTATCTAATTAACTTTATCAATTAACTTGAACCATTTAAATTACATAACCAACCCCTAATATTTTACCCTCATTCAATATTTTCAATTCCCTAACTGTCAATTACCTATATGTGAAATAAATCAATTTTCTTAATTAATTACTCAATGCACATCTATTTATTGACAAAATATACCAATTCACTTAATTAAATACACAACTCATTTGTCTACAACAATTAAATGCCCATTTTACCAATAGCTATCCAATTAAAATATTTTATTAAACAACATCTTTATTTCTTCTAAAACATTCTTTTTTACTATTAACCATTATATGACCTAATCCATAACAATTAATTACTCATTTTTTTGCAATAATTATCCAATTAAAATATTTTTATGGAGATAAATCTAGTTACTTGATCAACTATAAGGTTAAATCTAGGATTGGTTAGGTTCTTTAACTTTATCATTATTAAGTCAAGTATAATTAAACTTGTACTTCCTTAATTGTGACCTCTATAAGATTCAAATGTTCAATACAAATATAATCTTGTTTTACCAATTTCTAACACTAGTTCTAATGAAAGCAAACGAATAAATAGATAAATAAATAAACAAAAATCAAAATAAATAATGAAATGGAAACTAATATTGTTTTGAATTCCCTCATAAATCTAAACAAAATTTATATCCTAAAACATAACTGAGCCATGACCAAATGAAATTCATATAAATATTTTGTTTCTTTTCCACTTATATTCTTTCCGAAAATTTGAAGAGAAACTAATAAACAAAATCATTTAACATTGTAACTGAAGATTCATTTAACTCCTTAACGAACCCTAACCCTAGGTTATTTATATATGAAATATATCAATTTACCTTAATTAAATACTCAATCTAGTTATCGGTAGCAAGTTAGATACTCAGTTTAATAACAACTACCCAGTTCCTTTACCTATAACTATTTAAATGCTCAATTCATTTATCTAGAAAAAAATAGATAACCATTTTAACCATTCTATCCAATTAAAAATCTTTTATTTACTGACATTTTTATTTCTTCATTTATCATGTAATAGATTCCACATATTGAAAAAACATTATTTTAATATTTAACCATACAATATATATGTATATATTGAATTATTAACATAATACAATTTATAATATAATTTATCAAAATATAATATAATATTTATATATGTAATATCAAATGCAAAAACATACACTAACATTATCAAAATGAATCGTAATATACAGTAATAAATTAAATCATATATCATAGCAGCAATGATGCAAACGAGAGTAGGGAACATGACAAAGGTAGCAAAGGTAGTGATGATGCTGCAAGGAGGAGGCACACGGTATGTTTGGCAGAAGTGCCTCAAAGAGACCTTGTCTCAAGGAGCGAAGTGATAACAGGATGTGCACCCATTGTATTTGTTGAAAAGACTTAAGAAACTTTCAAGAAATGTAATCGGTAGGTGTAAACCCAAATTCTTAGTCAGAGTCCTCGTTGCCTTGGAGAAAATGGGAGATTTGGGATGACCTATGGACATGCACCAAAGCATAATGGCAGGTGAATTTTTGTTAGACGTTATAGTTAGAAATACTCTCGAAGAAATATATGCAAGATGTGAAATCATAGAAAAACTACTGAATTGTTGACAAAACCTCAAAGAGATGACTATCTCATGGAGTGAAATGAAATGATTGTAGAATATGCACAAAATAGATTTTGCAAGGAAGCTCTCAAAATCTTTGAATTTATGAAGAAATATGGAACACATCCTAACATTGTGAGATTTGCTTATGTTCTAGGTGCATGCACTCATGTAGGTTTAGTGGATGAGGGTTGTGCATACCTCCCACATCAGTAACCCTTATTGCATTACATATATAGTTGATCATTAGGTGTGCACGGTTGACCTTCATGCCCGTGCTGGCTATCTTGGGGACACTCTAAACCTTATTACTAAGATAGGAGTTAAACCGGTGGTGCCTATGGATCACATATGAATATAGGTTAGTATTTCCAACACTATTTTTTTTCTTGTTGGATCCAAAGAAAGTTGCGATTTATGTTCAAGATTCTCTAAAACATTTGTGCAGAAGCAAGTGGGTGTGGTGAGGTTCAAAAGGTAAGGCGATCAATGAAAGTTAAATGAATTAAAAAGATACCACACAAAATCTATCAATAGAAATCGAATAAAATGTATTAAAAGTCCTATGATCTTCCTAGTGGCCTCAATATGAGTCTATGACAATATGTAAATTTCAAGAATCACCTGCCTAACCTAATATATTCCAGTGCAAGATTTTCCACAACAACAATTGTGTGTTTCATTCAATGGTAAATATTATTATGTGAGATTGTTTATCATTTCTAGTTCTTATTGAAAATAGGGTTTCACACAACACAAAAACTCACATCTAGCATTCTCCTAACCTAATATATTCCAGTGCAAGATTTTCCACAACAACAATTGTGTGTTTCACTCAATGGTAAATATTATTAGGTGAGATTGTTTATCATTTCTAGTTCTTACTGAAAATAGGGTTTCACACAACACAATAACTCACATCTAGCATTCTCCATGAAATAATTCTTTAGTAAATGAAATAGTTCTCTCACAAAATTAAAACTTCACAAAATCAATCTTCTACAAATATCAATGACAATCTACCTTTATTAAAACCATCCAAGGAGAAAACATGTTGTACTATTAGGATTTGAAGATAAACAAGTAAAAAATATCACCTAAACATAATACATGACTGAAAACCACATTCTTCCTACACTAACTCCATTAGAAAAATGGTTTATATTGCTTCAAATATGCAATTAAATCCATCCCAACAACGATAGCACTAAATATAGCAATCAAGATCGGTAAACAAGAAATGATGACTTAGAGAATCGATGGAAAATCATAAAAAAAGATGTGATACAAAAAAAATGCTAAGAATTCATGTCCTGTAAAATGGAGAATTGAACCGGCGACATACCTCAACCATGGGATTACTGCAACTGTCAAAAATATGCATTGCTTTCACTTTCTGAATAGTTGCCATCTTTTCTCAAAGAAATTAAAACGAAACCACAAAAAATCTTAGATCAAATGATAAAACCACTTCACTCTCACCGTGCTTTAATATTATTGCATATCTTGACCCACAGGTAATCTACCCACCGATGTTCCGATCTCGACACACCCCCAAAACCAAAATTGTTTACCAGAAGAAGGAATGTGTATGTTGTATGAGAAAAACTACCCCAACTGACTAGCACACGGATTAAGGTTAATTTTAATTTATTAACTCAATATTTAAAAGAATTTCATTTAAAATCTAAATTTGGGTAAATATAATTATACTCAACAAATGGTAAAACCATTTATCGACATTTATTACACATTATAATTAATTATATACTCCAACCCTTTAACTTTTTTTTATTTATCATATTATTATTTATTTATTAACATTACATTATAAATTTATTTTATTGTTAACTATTATTATTATATACATTTACATATATATATATTTATTTATTTATCAAAGGTATATATCTTACTTAACAATTTATTTTAATGCATAAAATAACCAAAGACATTTATCAATTTAAATTAAATAAAAAACAAATTCCAAATAATTACTTGACCGCTATCCAAGGTCAAAAGCAAAACCTCAAGCAACACCAACTGACCACTAACAAAACTAACAATATTGACAGGGTACCAAATCAGATACTCATCCTCTTCAAGGATGATGGCTAGGGTAGGGGACCAAGTGTTATCTTTGATCAATTGATCCACTGGGTTTCAAGCCATGCTAAGACCTACCAATTCAGGTGGAGTCGATGCTTGGTACCTGCAACCTACAACACACAAGGTGGTCATGCATATATATATACATATAATAGTCACATTGTGAAAGGGAATCACAATGTCGTAGGGTACTCACAAGTGAGTGATGTGACATTGTCCCTTTCACTCAATCACATCAGCCAGAACAACACCTAGTAATCAAATCAACTCATATAACAATCAGTTATAATCATATGATAATCACATAAGAGTCAAGATAAAATAGTCACATAATAGTCATGATAAAATAACCACATAGTGTTGATGATAGGGTTAGTCCTCATAATCAATTAGATCTTCATAGTCCCCTGAATAAAACTATATACTAATCATAACATGTACATAAAACCTCAAGTAACATAAGTATCATCAAAGGAATCAGCATAACAATGAATCAAACATCATATAATGTCTCATCATAAAATAAATCAATTGCCAATCTATCAGGGAAAAAGTATGAGAGGCACTACATTTTTAGACACCACATCCAAACTTAGGTCATTCTTTGTATATCACTATATATTTTCCTTGAATTACATATAGTTAAGATGAAAAGATATGATCTTGATTTAAAATCTCAAGTACCTCCTTAGCAATCATAAGGCATCTAGGTTTTCCATGTGGAATTGACAATATCTCCACATATAAATCAAATGAGTTAGATACCTTAACAAATATTGTTAAAGTAATGTATTAATACATTCTATAGATTTAGATGCTAGATTAGAATATTTTAATTAAACATTTTTTAGAATAATTTTAAAAAAATAATAATTAATCATTAGACTCACATATGAATTGATTCTATTTTAAGTATAATTTATGATTTATATGCACCCAAACATGAAAAAAATTATCCTATGGAAACAAGTGACTAAATAGAATATGAAACATTAATGCATTGGGTCTAGCCTAGTTGAAATATTTATAATGTGGATATATAAAAAAATTTCTACTAATGAGCATGAAAGTGTCATTTAAAAAAAAATTAATAGGGATGATTGGGTCCATAAACCACTTTAGCTATAAAAAAATGTATATCCTTGGATGTGAGGAACCAATGAGTTAGAATCTATAATTAAGTTGGGTCTTGAAGCACATGGGATCTTAGACATGGTTAATTTTATATTTGAAACACTATCATCTCAAGTTTGAAACACTCACTAAAATTAAATTTCTTTAATAAATTTGGAAGTGGGTGAATCAAAGTATTAAATGAGAACACTAGGCAACTCATTCTAGATAGATTATAATTAAACATGTGGCTAGAAAACATAGGCACATATGAATAGAAAAAATACTCAAGATTGACATGGAATTCAAGGGAAACATGAACCATAAGAGATGAAATAAAAACTATCTTGTTTCATTAGATCAAATAAAATTCTCAAATTGGGTATCACTAAGCTCTTTGAAGAAATTTACTATGAAAGGTGATAGGGTATATGTGGAGCCAAAAAAATAATTTAAGATATTAAATTCAATGGTCTTGTGTTTAAATTAGACTTGGGTGTTTTGGGACACCAATAAGAGGTTTCTACCATACCATCTATCCTACCATTTTTCTTCCTTCTTCACATTATATTATTTCATCTTTATTATTAAAAATATGAATTTACCTAATACATGTTTATAGAATAAACACACTATATGTATAATAAGGATCCTAAAACATCAGAAAATAGGGCAGGGGTTCAAACACAAGGTTTTATACTAAAGTTGGAATGTTTCACCAGACTTACTATAAATAAAAAGGGAAAAATGGAGTGAATGAACCTACCTATTCTTCTATTTCATTAAGGAAATGAGATCCATCAAATCAAAATCCAATTTCAACCCTTGGGTGAGTGAATCCTTTGAGGAATCTTGGAATTTCCTTTATGTGTGTGTATGGACTAAACAACACTTTTGGGAGATGGAAATAAAATAGAAAATAAACTCAAAATTGAAATGTAAGACTAGATCTGAGTAGGTTAAACATATAGCTAAGGTCAACACAATTTATTTCATGCAAATCAGATGAGTGGAGGACACTTAAAACTTATCTCAAAAATTGATGCAAAGTGTCCTTATTGGTTGCAAAGTGTCCTAAGATAACTTTTTGATAGAAATGACTAAACAAGGGTTTTGGGAGAGAAATTAAAAATACCAAGTGCACTCTTTCATGACATGTAAAAAGTGGATTTTGCAAATGAAACATAATACTAACAAAAACAATAAGACTTTTGGTAGATCTGAGAAGGAAAATTCTTATGCACTTGTTACAAAATGATGTTTCTGGAAGCTATCTGAGGACTCATTCACTTATAGGCGAATGGGTTTTTATTCACCTTTCCAAAATTGGTTTATGGGTCCTCTTCTCTTTTTTCTAAACTTCTAGATTCTCCAGGTTTCACAATCAAATAGTCAAAAATGAATCCAAAATTTGAGTTTTTGTGAGATGATAACAAAGGTGACAACAAATGCAACTTTGTAATTTTCCACTTTTGGGATCTTCAACTTTTCTTCAACTGCAAATTTGTAACACACAAAGAGAGGCCCGAAAAATGTTTAGTTTTCGAGAATGGGGGTTTTCCTTGTTCAAACCCTATTTTGGTAATTAAACCTTGAAATGAAATAAAATAGTATGAAAGAGGGAATGAAGAATGAACAATACAATGTTGCAATTCAAAAAACCCTTGAATAACCTTTGGAAATTTGAAATATTGATGTTGATCTTTCATGAAATGGATTCAATGGATGTGTATCTTGACACTTGAATAATTCTTTGAATGCCTGAACTTGATCTTGAAACCTACAACACAATGTTAGCTCCAAAAACATGCATGATTGCAAAATACTTTGACATGATGCTTGAGATCTTAAATACTACAACAAATGATGGAGAAATTTTCTCTTGAATGGTCTTGACAATAATATTTTCTCTTGTGAAATTTCTCTTCAAAAATTCTAGTTGATTTGATAAAATAACCTTGTATTTATAGACATTTATCCTTAATTTCCCAAAATTAAAACATTACAAGCTGACATTTGAAATTTAAATTTAGGATCATAAAAATACTACCAAAACATGCTTTAAAAATGGGTTCCAAGTCTTAGGGAGGACCCATTCACCCATGGGTGTATGGGTCCCAAGCCCCAATTCCTAGAGCACACATTGCTCAATGTAAAGTGTTATGTTTAGGTATTAATTAATGTCAAATTTCCCCTTCAGAAAATTTAATTTAATGGGCTTATAAGTGAATAAAAGGGCTTATTAAGGCATTATTAAGCTCAATTAATTAAGGGGGGCCCAAATAAGTGTGAAAGTGTAAATAAATACATTTTAAACCACTAAATTAAGGCATAATTAAGTCCATTTTAACTAGGAGGGCCCAAAAAAGTGAGAAAATGTAAAGGGATATATTTCTCTATAGTGCAAGTCCATATAAAGAAGCACACAGCCACAAAGAACATGGTTCATCTAAACTATCCTCCTTGAGGATTCACCTCTAAATAAATGCTTCATAATGTGCATGTATACTAAGGTTTATTAAATAACCAAAATGTAACTCAATATATTGCTTCAATATTAGGGGAAAGATAATGCTTAATTTAGGTTTGGGTTGCCAATTGAATACACTAGAATACATCTTCATTTTTGAGGTAATCTTCCTATGTATCCATATATGGGTAAGTGCACAAAGTTGAGTCCATGAAACATGGAATTTTTTGCCTTAGCCAAAAAAATTGAAATCGACATTACAAAAACGAGATCCCAATTTTAATAAACGGGATCCTGATTTTTAAAAATTGGGATCTCATTTAGCTTTGGGATCTCGAGCCTAAATACAAAACGGGATCCTACTTTTTAAAAATTGGGATCTAGTTTCTTAAAGGATCCCAAACCAATGGACAAGGAACAGGATCCCGATTTATAAAAATCGGGATCCTGTTTTGTAGAAATCAGGATCCTGTTTTGTAATGCTATTTTTTTTTTTTAAATGAACAGATTTCATTTTGCAGCGGACGGGATCCCAAGTACAGGCAATAGAGACCTCCACAAACAGCTCCAAGTACCCTCCCATGCCCCTTTTTTTTGCATTTTTCCATTTCTTATTGAAATTGTGAAGAAAATAAGTGAATTTAGCATTTTTTTTTTTAATTTATTTCATGTTTTGAGCATTTTTTTTCCTATTATAGTAGAAATGAGTAATTGTAGAAATAGATCAAAAAATGCAATGAAACCTAAATTTTTTTAATAGAAACGAAAAAATGAACCTTGAATTGTGTTTTACAAACAAAATTTAACTTTTGAAACCTAAATTGTTCGATTAAACCAAAAAAAATTGAATTTGAAAACCCCAATTGAAACAAAACAAAAAAATTGCATTTCAAAACCCTAGAAATTGAAATGAAATAAAAAATTTGCATTTAGAAACCCTAATCAAGCTTTTTGAAACCCTGAATTCAAATCAAATGAAAAAAAGTGAATTTGAAAACCCTAGTTTGAACTGAAATGAAAAAATTGCATTTAGAAACCCTAATCAAGCTTTTTGAAACCCTGAATTCAAATCAAACGAAAAAAATTGAATTTGAAAACCCTAGTTTGAACTTAAATGAAAAAATTGCATTAAAACCCTAATTGCTTAGAAATTGAAACCCTAAATTGAATTGGAACAATTTTTTTTGTTAAAACCCTAAATTGAAATTGAACAAATCATTTTGATTTTGGAAACTAGGTAATTTCGAGCTCAAAAAAAATTATTTGCATTGCTTAAATGTTTTAAATTTTATTTGCATTGTATGGAAAAAGTGATATGTTAAACTTTAGTTTGAATGTTAAATTATAAATAGTTTAGAAAACAATATGTTAAAGAATAGTTAAAATTCATAAAGTTTATCAATGTTTGTTTGCAAATTTAGTTAGCAAATTCGTAAATCCAAGCACGTACAATCGATTCCAATTGGCACTAACTTGCAAGTCTAAATTATTCCAAGGGCCACCCAAACCTCACCCTAAGTTTGCTAAACCCTAGACCCTGAACTGTAAAATCTAAAACCTCAACACTAAAGCATTTGAATTTTGTCTTAGAACCTTAAAATGAAATTTGGTTGCCTTCAAAATCCCTCTGTTGTCACCATCCAGTAGAGATTTTTGTAATGTTTTCACTTATTTGAACACGTAATATAAAACCTTTTGGTTTCTACAAGTTTATGAAGAGTGAATGATCACTCTCTATGACACTTAGACATGATCATTAGAGATCTTAATCATTGGAATAAAAAAAAATTCTATTATATCCACAAGATAGGAGAGCGCGAGTGAGAGTGTTATGGGTAAAGTTTCTTTCATTGGACATACCTAAAATTATGTAGGTTCAATGTCAAGAATGGGTCTATTTAGTAGATTTATGAAAACTATTATGAATATTTAGAATATCATAAAAGTATAATTATAGCAATTCCAATTGGAAACACTTGGGTATATATCATATGAAATTTAAATCTAGTAAGGTGTCTATCATATAGGAGAGTTGATAATACATGGAAAGAGGTTTGTATGGGAATATATGTATTAAGAAACACATACCATGACCTCTATAGGATTTTTAAGATGTGATCCTAGATAATAATCCACCCATCCTCAAGCATAATGGATTCTTTAGCAATTAAGAGAGATTCAATAACCATAAAATTACCTATATTTTGATACTACATAGATTTATGTGGAAGGATAGAAATGCATCAATAAGGAGACCAAGATGGAACCATTTAACACCTAAGGTGCACCTATTACATGGGAAAGGGAGGAGGTACATGATGATAGGTTGGAGGAACTAGGCTATTATTACAATAGAGAGAGGAGGAGGATTCATATTATTCTCCTATAAATAAGAGGTCAATTTAGAAGATTAAAAGAACTAGATAATAAAAGGAAATAATTCTATAGAGGGAGTGAGTGGGATTGTTGGAAATATACAAGGAGAGAGGTGAAGGTCCCAACATCTACATAGAGTCCTACATGAAATACACCAATCTAGGCACTTCCTAGAAGGATCAAGATCCATGTGAGTAGCCTCTTTTTATTTTTGTATCTTCTACATATGTATATTTATTCCTTTATTATGTGATTAAAATTATGTATGATATAACTTATTAATAAGTGATTACAAGTATAATTATTAAAATATTTCATATTTATTTTGATATCCTCTAATGTAGGAGGAAATTTTTACTTGTTTTCATAGATGTATGTTATTTTTGTGATATGTATAGATTGATTCATTTTTAACATGATACTTTTTAATTTTTTTATTAGAGGGGTAAACACTTTTGACCTAGAGCTAGATGGAACCAATGAGGTCACAGTATGACTAAATTTGGACCTCACTAGACATCTATATCCCCTTAAGCCATCCTATCACCCTAAATCGTAAATCAATTTCTTAAGGGGTCCCAATATGACATTTCTTTAGGGTATCAAATAAGTTCTTAAAATTTGGTGAAGTTGCCCAAGGCAACTAAATTTAGCAATAATAAGATCATGCAAGATTATAATATGAATCAGATTTCATGATCTAGGCTGGTCAGTTGAAACAAGAGTAGATCTCAATCAACTATTCCACAAGAAAATGTTCTTCACTAACTTGCAAGTTCATTATATTCCAAGGGGCACCAAAACTTCACCCTAAGTTCTATAAACCCTAAACCCTGAACTCTAAAATCTAAACCCTAAACACTAAACCATTCATTTTGTCCTACCTGACCTTAAAGTGAAATTTGGTTGTCTTAGGAAAATCCACCAAATTTCATTCCCTTATGCCATGTAATTTTGTCATAGGATCTTACTACATATATCCCCTTAAGTTATCCTATTACCCTAAACCCTAAACTCTAAACTATAAACCTTAAACCCTAAAGCCATCATTTTTTCTTAGGCTCTTAATGAAATTTGGTTTCCTTAGGCAACTCCACCAAATTTCATTCCCTTATGCCATGTAATTTTTCCTAGGATCTTACTACATGTAGATCCCCTTAAGCTATCCTATTACCCTAAACCCTAAAGCCATCATTTTTTCTTTAAAGGATCTTAATGAAATTTGGTTGCCTTGGGCAACTTCACCAAATTTTATTCACTTGAGCCATGTCATTTTCTCCTAGGACCTCACTAGATGTAGATCCCCTTAAGCCATCCTGTCACCCTAAATCATAACTCGATTTCTTAAGGGGTCCCAATATGACATTTTTTAAGGGGATCAAAGAAGTTCTTAAAATTTGGTGATCAAAGTTTCCCAAGGAAACCAAATTTAACAATAATAAGATCATGCAAGATTATATAATATTAATAGTTAATTGTATTTTCATTCAAGTAACATGTGCCTTAGACATAAATGAGGCTTACATATTTTATCATTTGTATTCAATTATTTAAGGCCATTTATATTGAATGGTTTAAAGGTATTTCCTATACATGTATCTTACATCTTGAAATTACAAATCTAATGCAGGTTCACTCATATCTTAAACATCACATGGATCCATTCAATAATATTCGCAATCCACCTCCACTCCATCCATCTCCATCACCTTCACCTCCACCTCCACCCACTCCACCTCGTAACCCCCCACCTCCACCACCTAAAATCAATGAACATGCTCGTTTGCAAGTACAAATCAATGCCAATGTTAGAACCATCCAAGATCAAATCAACCTTATTCAAAATGAAGAATGTGTCGCACCTCCTGTGAGGATTTTTGCATCTAGGATGCAAACCCTTGTTGATGTTGTCAGGGATATGGATGGGATCTTAGATGAGCATCGAAAATGGCTAGAGGAGAGGAGAACTTCCGATTCTGAAAAGGGAAACACAAAGAAATGAAGAGATGTAGTAGAGAGCCACAATAGTTTCTAAATTAAGACAATGATCTTAAATAGTTATGAATTTATGAATTTGGTGAACGATGTATATTTTGTGTGATGAATTTATAAATTTGGTTGGATGGATATTTTTAGTGACATGAATTTATGATTTTGGTTCTAGATGGATATTTTTAGTGACATGGATTTATGAATTTGGTGGAATTCATGAACTTATAATGAATAATATATAATAGTATATATTTTATGACTATATACTAGATAATGATTTCTCGTGCTGAAAATTTGTAATATATATATGTGTGTTTGTGTGTTAGACATAAAATGAGCTTTTGTGAATTTTTCAAGTTTATTGTTTAGCATGTACGTGCATGTATTAAAAATTTGCATATAGTTCTTAAATTTTTAAATTTGTATGTATGTACATAGTTTAGTTTAATGATTTGTACGCATGCAAATTATGCATCATATTTTTTATTTTAAATGTATGTACATGTTAAATTTTTAATTTTGTATGGACATGCTCAAGTTCAATCAATGTATATATATGTGAATTTCAATTGAATATATGATCTTAATATATATGTTGCTCATCCTATTTCAATTAAATATATGATCTTAATATATGTATGCACATCCTATTTTGTATGATTTAATGCAGGTGCACATTTATATCTCATATCATGGATGATTTTAACATTGATGATATCATCAATCCACCACCTCAGCCACAGCCACATCCACCTCCCCCTCTCCCTCCACCTCCACCTCCACCTCCTCCTCCACCTCCCCCTCCACCTCCACCTCCCCCTCCAACTAATATGCCACATCCAACACCTATCGCATCTGACGAGGCTCACTTGCGGGCACGTATAAATGATCAAGCTGGATCCTTACAAAATCAAATTAATGCTATGCAAAGTCAAGCATTGATTCCACCACATGTGAGACATTTTGCATCTGCGATGTAAAAAATTGTTGATTCCATCAGGATGATTGATTCTGATCTTGATAGGCATCGACAAGAGAGAAAAAATGAGGCAATTTTATTCCGATGGTATCTCTTACAAACAAATATTAGACCTTAAAATAACGAAATCCCATCTAGCCCCCTACTTTCTTGACCTCGTTACTCAACAACCCATTCCACCCAACAAATCTAGAATATCCATGAGGTGGTGCATACATCCGCAGATGAGTGCACATTTTTGGGATCGATGTATATGGTTTTTGATAGTCCCCCACATGCTAATTGGGAGTTCCCATTGTATTTTTTGAGAAAATTGTATGTAGAGTTTGTTCTAGGGAAAAAGCCCAATTATTTTGATTTTAGATCATTTCAAGGTATTGGTGGCAGCATGCCACAACAGAGGTTAGGGGCAAGGGTTGATCCCCAATGCCCCATGCATGTGCAACCCCTTGTTGTTGCTCCTAGTCCTCCCATTCCCATACTTATACATCATTGAGCTCTAGTCTCAACATTAGGTTCCCTTAGTACACTCACAGGAGACCTTGATCAACATGCTTATGCAATAGTGGGTGGGGAGCATAGAGACAATGATGATGGAGGATTTTTTTATGGAGTTGGTCTAAGTACTACTCCAGGAGTTTCAAGGCTCGTCCCCCATATATGTACTAGTTTTCATCAAGTATGCTATGGACCTAATCAGGCCACACCTAATTCAGGTGGATAGGGAGATTTTGGAGGTTCATCTAGTTGCATCAATTCATTTGTAGAGTTTCTTACAGTAGACCATCACCCTATGGACACTGCGACACAAGTATAAATATGCATCTATGTACGTTCATTTTATAAGAATTTTGATGGATGTATATATCAAAGAAAAGTTTGCAATACATTTTAACAATCAAATTGTTTGGTGTATAGATGCCACTAACGATGGGGCAATCATCTGTTCCACGAGTACATACATCGACACCGGTCATACTTGGCAACCCTTATGGGGTATTTTGATTTCAATTTTTAAAATTATATATGAAATCATAAATTTAACTTGATTTTTAAACTTATAATTGAATCACATATATTTTTGAAATATTTATGTTGGTTTAGGCGAGTCAATTGGCATCCACATCGATTCCTCCTGAGGGATTGCCAACCACTCCTCCACTATCAGGCGTCATAGATCAGGGGTAGGTACATTCATATTGTAAATTTTTTTAAAGTTTACATTAGTATAGGTATAATTTTATGAATTTTTAATTCACTAGATATATGAAATACATGCAAGTACACTTGTAAATATTATAAGCTTTAAATGTTTATGTACATGTATGTCTAGGTTGATACCACAATAAGAATGGGCATCGGGAAAACATTTGATGTTGTAGCTACTCGTGAGGCCAATGATTTCTAGGTTTTTTACAAAACTTTCTACACAAAATGTGCAAACTTGAATATATATATATATATAAACCTAATTCAATTGTACATGCTTTAATTTTGATCTTGTAGGACTTTGTTAGTGCAACTTTCAGCCCTGACCCAGACATAGTTACACCACCAGGAGGAAATGTAGAGTAGGCTCTAGATCAAATGGTAATTTAAATTATTTATTATAGTTAAAGTCAATTATAAATTACATATTTTGAATATAACTTAAATTTTAAATTGAATATATACATAATATGAGATTTGTTACATATTATTTTTCTTTTATAGCATGAGACACATCTTGTAGTTGACCATGTACAGAAAGGTCCTAGAGAAGAGCCTGGTGCACAACCTCAAAATACGGTACAATTAAAATATGATAAATTATAAATTAAATTGAATTAAAAAAAAATTAATTGTAGAGTTGTGCATCTAATTTCAAATTTATTTGTCTTGTTTATGTAGATTGGTTTAGAGAATTTAGAGGTTGCTTCAGGTGCACCAGAGCATCCAAACACAGATATGACAGTAATTTAATTTTATGATGGATTATAAATTAAATTGTCATTAAATCATTTTTCATTGTCTTACATCTTATTTCATCTTTCTCTTGTACAAAGTGTTTCAGGTCATCCACATAGTCTGCATGGTGTGAAGAGGTCTCTTGATTATAGAGAAAGCACATGACCTAGAAACATGTGATTTTATGTGTTATATTTGTTTATTTCATGGACTATATTTCTGGTTTCTCATGTACTATGTTGGACTTTATATTTCATGGCTCAAGTACTTAGTTGGACTTTAGTTCATGGGTTGTACTCTGGACTTTATTTCATGCACTTAATATGTTACATAAATTATGGACTTTATTATTGTTTGAAATTTTAATTTACACGTACATTTATGCATTTTATGTTCATAGTCAAGACATTAATATAGGAAATTAATGTGAAATTTAGTGATCTCATACATGATATTAATATAGGACATTTTAATATTTATACTTTACAAATTTAGTGATCTCATACATGATATACATGATATGTACATTCAATAATTAGTGATAATTACTCAATGAACTTATTCAATTCGCGTCAATAAATAATTAGTCAATAAATGATAATTTACAAACAAAAGCAATTTTTTTATATACCAGAAAGGATAAAATTTTAAGAAATAAACAATACCATAGAAGATTAGAGAATAAAAGCATTAATAAATTCTATAAATAATAACATCTAACACTAATTTATAAGTTATCAAAACAAATAATGACATCCCATACTAATTTATAAGCTATCAAAACAAATAATGGCATCCAATACAAATTTATAAGTTATAAAAACAAATAATGGCATCGAATACTAATCTATAAGCTATCAAAACAAATAGTAGCATCCAACACTAATTATTAGTTGTCTTAAGGAGTCGTAATACGACATCTTAAGGGGATCAAAGAAGAGTATAATTGAGTATAAATATTAAGTGATATTAACAAGTATTATAAGTTTTAGGGTGAGTCATCATAACACAATGTCTTAAGGGGATGTCTTAAGGGGTCTTAAGGGGGTGTCTAAAGGGATCATAATAGAACGTCTTAAGGGGATGTCTTAAGGGGTTATAATACGTCTTAAGGGGATGTCTAAAGGGGTCATAATAGAATGTCTTAAGGGGATGTCTAAGGAGTTATAATACATCTTAAGGGGATGTCTAAAGGGGTCATAATAGAACATCTTAAGGGGATGTTTTAAGGGGTCTTAAGGGGATGTCTAAAGGGGTCATAATAGAACATCTTAAGGGGATGTCTTAAGGGGTCTTAAGGGGATGTCTAAAGGGGTCATAATAGAACATCTTAAGGGGATGTCTTAAGGGGTCATAATACAATGTCTAAAAGGGATGTCTTAAGGGGTCATAATAGAATTTCTTAAGGGGATGTATTAAGGGGTCATAATACAATGTCTTAAGGATATAATTGATCTAACAATAATGTATTCATGATATTTAGTGATTATACAATTAGACATAAAGTTTCAAAGTAGGAAAGCATGCACATTTAAAAAACAAAATATATAGAATATTGATTTGATACATAGAAGTACATAGAGTATGTTTAATTATGTAAGTATGTATGTACATGTATGTCATCTCAAAACAATGTTTACAAAATTTTGATATGCCATCTCAAGAACATCTCAAACTCATGCCTAGAATGTAGTGGGTCTTCACACCACCTAATATCAAAAAGGTACAAGCAATATCAATGAAATCATCAAAACATACATATTTTAATTTATATAAAACTATCTATATGTATAGAACTACAGTACCTACAAATAAAAGTATTCCACACATGTTTGTAGGTTGAATCCAGGCATCCTCTCCTTTTTGTTTCAAAGTATGAGATCAATGCAATGATGGCTTAAGGATACAAAAAATGACAATAAATCAATTTTAACTATTAATGTACAAGCAATATCAATATGTAATCAAAACATGTATTTAAATATAATTTAACTAATAATTACCTATTTTTACCAAGTATTCCATGTTGTCTAGGTTGAATTTGCATGGACTAGATCCTTTTTGTAATTATGCCTTAAGGATGTATAAAAGGAAAATTTAAATCAATTTCAACTAATAACACACTTGACCAATGTTGAAACATGTATTTATTGTATTTAAAAGGAAAAAATAAAACTAAAACTATATTTACTTGTATTTACTTTTTCCATTGTACCATCTACATCCTCTCTTTTTTGCAATGCATCTATGATTGCCTCATGCTCTTCCATAGAAGTTGACCATAGCACTTTTTTTGAAGGTCTTCCATGATACTGCTCTAGTTTTATATTTGTTGCCACCACCAAATGTGAATAATGTATAATCTTTTATGTGTTTCATAGTCTTTGAATGCAGGTAGACCATTCTTTATTCTCAGGTATTTTCATAGCCAAGTGCTAACAACCACCACAGATCCTATTAGAAAACATGTTCAAAAACAATCATCAAATAAGCTCTCAAAATTTTCTTAAGGGGATCAGAGACTTGTTCTAAAAAATTGCTTAAGGGGATCTAAAACTTGTTATCAACATTTTCTTAAGGGGGTGTCTTAAGGAGATCACCGTACCTGTTGGATAATGAAAGCCATCATCATCTTCTCGAGGTGTTATTAACTTATGTTTAGTTTCCACACAACGAGCCAACTGATATTTTTTTCTCTCCATTCCCCTCAGGTACAATAACATCATACACATGTCCTGCCAACAAAATTCGATTTAATAACTTGTGCATATCCATATAAATAATTTAGTATTACAAAATAACTTAATAAAGCGAAATAAAATGAGTTAAATTACCTTCTTCTACAAGGTCTGAAACACGGTCATAATCTTCAGATGTAAACACTTGATCATTTTCTTCAATAGTTCTTTCATATTGATCATGTGCTTCTGCAGGTGTCAACGATCTTTTCTCCCAGTGTTCAACCCATTCTATATTTTCACATGCTTCCCAATCTCCTGAGATACAAAACTGGAAAAAACATGCAAGCTCCCTTGTCCAAATAGTCCATGTGCTTGTTGTCACACTCCTAAATGAATGTCATTTAGTAGATCCACTAATTATCTCACAATCAACTCTAGGTAAAATTTTCTCTTCTTCCACCAACCAAAAGAATCAATGAACTGTAGAGTAATCACTTGAACCGGGTGCAAATAATCTTCTATTACACCAATCCACAATCTCACGTGCATCTTTAAATTTTACTGAATCCTTGAATTTTAATTATTCTCTATCAAGAATTCTTTTGACACACGCACCAACTCCATCATGTTCTCCTTTACCATGCCCAATTTCAAAAAAACTCCATATATGTTGGACATTAAGTTGCTTGTGAACCCTACTTAACCAATAGAACATTCAAGCATTCTTGAACTGCCCCATACAATTATCTGACCATATGAGGTGTTCTTTCATTTGGATTCCTCTTTCTCTTAAATTTCTATAAAATATATTGAAACAGTATTGAACAAACTCTGACGAGTGTAACCGATTGTCACTCAAATAAAAATGATACTCCCTCAAAAAAATTCTATCATCCTTAGTGCTATCATCTACATGTCTATAAACAATATGGAAAAACATAGCTGCTTGCACTGAATTATAATATTGAGATTGAATTTCCTCTTGCGGAGCGAGAGTATAATTCTCCACAAAATCAGCCACTGAAAGTATAGTACCAATTGGAAATGAGTTTCTACATGCGTGAAATTGGCCATCAAGCCATTGAGCATGTTTAGAGTGCATGACATATTTTGGTACAATTTTATTCTTAAATTCACTCATGAATGCATGCACACAAACTTTTTCTGTAACTAAATTACAACGCTTTCCTATTTTTCCATCTTTTAAAGAATAGTGAACATTCTTAAATCTTTTGAAATCTACTAATTGTTGTCCAAAATCATGATCAACACTTTCATGCAAAAAAATTCTTTAAAATGAAAGATTTCCACAGTTAATGCATTGTCCATAAATACAAGAACTTAAATAAAATAATTTATTATTATATTTTTCACAAAACAAACCTGAAATAAACTCTCTTATTGCTTCAGGTGGCATATCAATACCACACTCCTGTATAATCATGTTAGTATGCAAGGTACACCGTATATATCGAAAAACATCATAAAAATAATGAAATTGAACATGTATTTTACAACAACAAGATATTCATTGCTTATTAATTTTTACATACTAGGGTTTACATTTTTCAAAAGACCTTTGACTTATTTTAATATTACCAGGTAACACTTATTCGCTACAAAATTTTCTATAAAATTCAGTTTGTGTTGTATCTAATAGGTCTTTTGGGTGAGGATCATGAACTCTGGACCCCACCCTTAATTTTAAAACATCTCTAGCATTAGATGAAATCCTAGTATTTCATGCCAATATTTTTTGATCAAAGATTTAATTTCAACATTCAATTTCATATCAGACCTCGGTAGTCATCCATTGAAACTCCAACATTGATTGATAGGATCATTTTCTATACTTTCTCTTCTTTTTTCCGCTCTTAGCAATGTTTTAGGATGTATTTTTAAAACTTCACTAATATTGCTTACCATTCTTTTATTCAAAGTTGCTTTATTAACTATAGCAGTTGTTATAACTCTTCTTGCTATTTTTTTATCTTTAGATCGACTATTTTTCCCAATAGATTGAATGGAACTAGCAACAGTAGACATAACATGTTTTAATGATTGATCTTTTCTTTTTGGTTTAACATAAAAGCCTAACCTTTTCCTTACTTTCCTCATTTTTTGCATTCTCATCAATTGCATCATTAGTTGACATTGAAATGCAATTTTTTTTACGATAAAATAATTTGGTGTATATTCTATTCGCATGTGTTCTTATTTGCCTCCAAGAAATTTGACCAGGAAGATTATCAAAAACACCACTTCCAATTTTAAAAAAAGTATTTTCATTAAATTCAACATCACATTCTATATTTTCATCTTCATTTTCATCTTCATCTTCATTTTCATTTACATGGTTTTCATTTTCAAGAAAATGATCATTCTGATTTTCATTTGCAACAAAATATTTTTCTTTTTCGTTTTCAACAAATTCTATAAAAGTTTCATCTCTCTGAATATCATTAATGTCAACATCATTAAGTCCAACATCTTGTAAAACTTCTACATACAAATTTACCATTTCACTAACATGTGGATTTGAAGACGTACTTGGATTTGTGCATATTGAAACATTCTCCATAGCATTCAAAGAGGGATTTGAATACATAGTAGGACTTGTTTGTATAATCATATTTTTCTCCAAGTTGACTCCTTGCAAATTAGCTTCATCTACAACCATGGTATCCTCAATGTTTTCATCTTCAATAGTTGTGGAATTGGATGCTCCACCATCATTCATTGATTTCATTCTCATTCTTCTTTCTCTTTTTCTTTGTCTCTCCTTCTCTCTATTTGCTTCAACTTCTTGAGGAGTCAATGTCTTCCTTCTCTTATTACAAGCTTTATCCCCCATGATTATAAAATTATCAAGCACAAATGAATGTTAATAGTGAAATTCTTCAAAATATTCAATCCAAATTGGAAGTTGAATACCTATTAGGACAAAAAATTTCCTCTTGTGTTCCTCAAAACAAGTAGAAAACTAGCACAATTCCACTTTAAAAATTGTTTTCTTCATGCCTCCTTTGAAAAATTCAATCCATATTGCAAGTTGAAGACCTTTTGTTCCTCCAAACAAGCACAAAAATAACACAATTCCACTTCAAAAATGGTGTAGATGATGCCTCGTTTGAAAAAATCAACTAAAAATCAAGTTCACCACCTGTAAATACAATAGCTCATGAAAAACAGTTTAATTTTACTGCTCTCGATCATACATGTGAAGTTGAAAACTTCACAGTATTTTTTGGTAGTAAATTTAAATAAAAGAAATGGGATCCCGTTTATAAAACCAAGATCCTGTTCCTTGACATTCAATGTGGGGACCGTTGGAAGGGAAATAGGATCCCGTTTCTCTTCCAACTGTCTAGATATTATAAATTAAAGAACAGGATCCCGATTATAAAACGAGATCCCGCTTTTAATAAACAAGTTCCCGTTTTATAAAGCACGATCCTGTTTTTTAAAATTTGAATTTCTATTAGCTTTGTGGTCGGGTTTTTGCTTAGGATTTTGGTTCGGGAAAAGCATTAGAAATATGAACCTAGGCCTTCAACCTGGTTTGACCTACAAATTGAAGATCGTAACAATGTCAGAGAAAAATACCGACTTTGGACATATGGTTGATGACTTCTTTTGTAGAATTTTTTGACGAAATTAAAACCCATTTTAGATGAGACAATGTAGATTCTAAATATGTAATTTGTTTTACAATTGGATTATTTTTTCTATTTTTCAATTAATTTCTAATAAAATTGGTCCATAAACTTTAAATATCAAAGTTTTTTACTATTTTAATAACTTTTGATCAACATAACATTTTGACAAACGGATTGCACGAGAACAAACTTCAGACAATTCTTTTCAATTTTTTTTTTTTTTTTTAAATTATAAGTTTAGGTCATCTTATGCATGTCATACATGACGATTTTTCAAAATGACAAATCTGCCTAATAAAAATTTAACAAAAAAAAAAAAATCAATAAAAAATTACAAAAAATATCAACAAGCTTCAATGAGTCACAAATCTTTTCCCAAAAGGATTTAGAAAAATACGATAATTTAAGTCAAAATATGGATGTTGTACATATGCATGGTATGGTAAAAAAAAAGTGACTTTTAAACAGTGGTTTTTAGAAACACCAATTGAAACTCAATTTGTACAATCTAGGTATTGAAATAAATTACATATTTGGAAACTAGACTCCAAGCACTACATTTTATGATTAGTGACTTTTTAAAATATTTCATCTCTAAGTGCTTCAAATTTTAAGGTCAAATGTGTCAAATTCTAAAAATCAGGAAAAACACTTCCACTTTTTAGCCAAAAAGTGGACTCAACTTCTTGTATATATATATGTATATGTATATATATATATATATATATGTATATGTATATATATATATGTATATGTATATGTATGTGTATGTGTATGTATATGTATATGTATATACATATACATATACATATACATACACATACACATACACATACATACATACATATACATATATATATACATATATAAGTATGCATCTATACATGTAAATATGTTTAGTGTGTGTATGTCTAAAGTTTCAATTGGCAATAATGACATAGAAGAATACATCTAAACAATCGATATAAATTGTATACATACGTACATACATACATACATACATACATACATATGTGTGTGTGTGTGTGTGTGTGTGTGTGTGTAAGTATGTATGTATTCATGATATGTATTTGAAAATGTAAATGTAAATGCAATGATTGGATGCTCACCTAGAACAATATATGCAACATATTGATAAAGGAATCTATATGTATGTATATAAATGTGTATTTGTAAATGCAAGCGTAAATGCAAAGAGAATATGGTTTCGTAGTGTTATAGATGTACAACATATCCATAAATTAATGTAATTGAAATTCTAAATTATTCAACACATATAATATGAAATCGATCAAACTATTAAACTACACGAGTAATAAATGAAAACAATAAATGTATATGTATGTGTATTTGTAAATGTAAGTGTAAAATAAATAATAATAATGAACATTATAAAAGAACACAATGTCTACCAGGTCATTTTCCAAAGTAAAGTCTTGAAATACTTTGCCTGAAATGTCAAATTACAAATTGACATGCTCTATAAACTTCTTAGTAATTTCACATTCCTACCACAACAAAAATATATAATTGAACAAACATACATGAACAATAGTTAATGAAAGAACTAAAATGACATATTAGTTACTTGAAGGAACTAGTGCATTATTAAATTGAAAGTTAGAACTATATGAACAAAAAATCCTTAATTATGTAGTGTGTTAACAAACACATTGATTGAATTTTCCTACCATGAACATTGTCGCACCATGTCTCCTTATTCTCTTGTGCCTACAAGAAAAAATTTACAACCAAGATAGTAATGAATAAACATCATAGGACCTTTGCAATAATGCATGTACAACGTCACACAATTATACAACAGCACATAATTATATATATGTATGTATCTATGTATACATACATATATATTTATATGTGGTCATACATATGAAGATGAAAGCTTAACCATTTCAAATCTATTGAAGTATTCAAAGCTTAATGCTAATTATATTCCCTTTGTGGCCAAGAGGAAGCTTTGTGGGTCTCATGATATGTTGATGGATGATCTATCTGTGATTCCATTATTACCTATGAATTTGGGGAAGACCTTTTTTAAGAAATAGAAGCATCCTATTATGGTGGATTTTTTCCATAAGCAATGGAGGAAGTTGATTGAGGTAGCTTGCAGCTATGCTTTGGTTTACCTTCGATGAGGTACATGTTGTGTGGTGAAGATGGGGAAGGTTTCTCAGAAAATGGATGAAATTGTGGATAATGTTTGTGTTGTGATTGATGGGCTTGTAGAGGTGATACCAAAGAATTGGTAGAATGTCATTTCTTTGCATTTGAAGATGTTGGGAGTGAATGGAAGAAATAGTAGAATGTCAGGTATTATTTTGTGTTCAGCTACCAATTTAAACTTCATACATGCATAGATAGTGGAAAAATTCATAAATGTATGTATAAAGACAAACATATATACATATATATACATTTTTACATTCTTAATATTGACATGGAAGTCAAGGGAAACATGAACCATAAAAGATTAAATAAAAAATATCTTGTTTTATTAGATCAAATAAAATTCTCAATTTGGGTATCACTAAGCTCTTTGAAAAAAATTACTATGAAAGGTGATAGGGTATATATAGAGACAAAAAAATAATTCAAGATCATATTAAATTCAATAGTCTTGTGTTTAAATTAGACTTGGGTGTTTTGGGACACCAATAAGAGGTTTCTATCATAGCATGTATCCTACCTTTTTTCTTCCTTCTCCACATTCTATTAGTTCATCTTTATTATTCAAACTATGAACTTACCTAATATATTTTTGTATAATAAACACACTATATGTCTAATAAGGGTCTATATAAAGAAGTACACAACCACAAAGAACATGGTTCATCTAAACTATCCTCTTCAAGGATTCGCCTCTAAATAAATACTTCATAATGTGCATGTATACTAAGGTTTATTAAATAACCAAAATGTAAATATATTGCTTCAATATTAGGGGAAAGATAATGCTTAATTTAGGTTTGGGATGCCAATTTAATACACTAGAATGCATCTTCATTTTGGAGGTAATCTTCATATGTATCCATATATATATGTATATGTATACATATATATAAGTATGCAACTATACATGTAAATATGTTTAGTGTGTGTATGTCTAAAGTTTCAATTGGAAATAATGACACATAAGAATAGATTTGAACACTGAATATAAATGATGTACATACATATATATATGTATGTATGTATGCATGTATGTATATATATGTTTGTATGTATATGTATTTGAAAATGTAAATGTAAATGCAATGACTAGATGCTCACCTAGAATAGTAAATGCAACATATCAATAAATAAATCTATATGTATGTATATAAATTTGTATTTGTAAATGAAAGTGTAAATGAAAAGAGCATATAGTTTCATAGTGTTATAGATGTAGCATATCCATAAAATAATGTACTTGAAATTCTAAATTTTTGAACACATATAATATGAAATCAATCAAACAATTAAACTACACAAGTAATAAACAAAATAAATAAATGAATATGTATGTGTATTTATAAATGTAAGTGTAAAATAAATAAGAATAATGAACATTATAAAAGAACACAATGTCTACTAGGTCATTGCCAAAGTAAAGTCTTGAAAGAATTTACTTGAAATGCCAGCTTATAAATTGACATGCTCTACGAACCTCTCAGCCATTTCACATTCCTACGACAAAAAATTATAATTGAACAAACATACATGAACAATAGTTAATGAAAGAACTAAAATGACATATTAGTTACTGAATGAACTAATGGATTATTAAACTAAAAATTAGAGCCATATGAACAAAAAAACCTTAATTATGTGGTGTGTTAACAAACACATTGATTAAATTTCCTGCCATGAACATTATCGCACCACCTCTCCTTGTTCTCTCATGCGTACAAGAAAAAAATTTCAACCAAGGGTAGTAATGAATAAACATCATAGGACCTTTGCAATAATGCATGTACAGTAGCACATAATTATATAATAGCACATAATTATATATGTATGTATGTATGTATGTATGTATATATACATACATATATATTTATATGTGGTCATACATATGAAGATGAAAGATTAACCATTTCAAATGTATTGAAGTATTCAAAGCTTAAGACTGATTATATTCCCTTTACAACCAAGAGGAAGCTTTGTGGGTCTCATGATATGTTGATGGATGATCAATATGTGATTCCATTATTGGCTAAAAATTTTGGTTAGACCCTTTTTAAGAAATAGAAGCATCCTATTATGGTGGATTTTTTCCACAAGTAATGGAGGAAGTTGATTGAGGTAGCTTGCAATTATGCTTTGGTTTACCTTCGATGGGGTACATGTTATGTGGTGAAGGTGGGGAAGGTTTCTCAAAAAATGAATGAAATTGTGGATAATGTTTGTGCTATGATTGATGGGCTTGTAGAGGCGATACCAAAGAATTGGTAGAATTTCATGTCTTTTCATTTGAAGATGCTGGGAGTGAATGGAAGAAATGGTAGAATGTCAAGTATTATTTTGTGTTTAGCTACTAATTTAAACTTGATATATGCATAGATAGTGGAAAATTCATATACATATGTATAGAGACAAGAATATATACATACATACATATATGTATGTATATATACATACATATATTTTTATATGTGGTCATACATATGAAGATGAAAGCTTAACCATTTCAAAGGTATTGAAGAATTCAAAGCTTAAGACTAATTATATGCCCTTTGCGGCTAAGAGGAAGCTTTGCGGGTCTCATGATATGTCGATGGATGATCGATCTGTGATTCCATTATTGCCTACACATTTGGGGGAGATATTTTTTAAGAAGAAGAAGCAACAAAATGGAGGTCTATTACATGTCTTAATCTTTAATATAAAATAGGATTCTATTTGTAAGTGGGATTAGTAAGGAATAACCTATGAGAAAAAAAGACCCTCATCTACTTATAACATTTAAATAGATACTTCATGAATATAACCGTTAAAGTCACACTTCATGAAAGTAACTTTCAAAGACTGTACGAGATAGAGTTTTTAAATTCTATGACCATCCATTCAAAAAGAGATACATACTTAGAAACATATATATATAGACACACACATATACACACACACATATATGTATCTATATATACATATGTTTATACATATGTTTGTATATACATATGTTTATACATATATATAAATACATATATACATATATACATATACATATACATAAATATATATAAATACATATATATATAAATGTGTGTGTGTGTATGTATGTATATACATACATACATACATACATACATACATACATACATAATAATGCATGTTTAAGTATTGTGCTTTTATGAATTAGCTGAGATATATAAAATGGAGGCTTGCATCAATGGTTTGTTGTATGTGTAGTGGAAAGTAGTCAATTACTAACACATTTAACAATAAATGAATTCTACTATGTTGTTTGATGAAATTGGTAAAAGAAGGTAGCGATTAATAATCAAACAACCAAGAAACCCTTTAGGGGTCCACAAAAATGTTGAATAATTTTTTTTAGAAGTACCATTGTTTGCATTTTAAAAGGAGAATGATGTTCATCGTTACCTCAAACCATGGAGAGCATACAACAACAAACTATCGACAGTTTACATATATATGTACATAAATAGATATATATACATATATATATATACACATATATATATACATATATATATATATATATATACATATATATATACATATATATATATATATGTTTACATGTAAATACATACATACATATATATATGTATGTTTTTATATGTATACATATATATCTTTGTGTGAACATCTTAGAGTACAATGAAAACGTAAGTTGCTAAGTAAAAAATATAGGATAAAAGTATATAAATTTAAACACGGGTAAAACATTTAAACAATAATTACTAACACATTTTACTATAAATGAATGGTACTATGTTGTATTGGATATCCAAAGGATAGAAATTTAAACATAGGTAAAACAAATACACACATATATAATGAAAATGCAAGTGTGTACACTTTTTTTAAATATAACGAAGCCTTCTACGAATTAACTAAGATATATATAAAGGATGGTCCATCATGCTTATATTGATTTGTTCAATGAACAAGAGACACATAATATAAAGGAGCCTTTTATAAAATAACTGACAAATATAAACCCTAAGAAATAATCAAAAATAGTAAATGAACACATAGTTTACTAAATTTGTAAATGTGGTTTGTAAGGAATAACCCATGACCAAAAAAGACCCTCATTTACTTTATAACATATAAATATAAATTACATGAAAATAACTATTAAATGCATAGTTCATGAAAATAACTTTAAGTAGAATGTAGAATGCACTGTAATTCATGAAAACATAAGATGTGAAGTAAAGAATAAAGGATACAAAGTCCATCCTATATATGGATGGTACCATGTTGTATGTGAAATGGAAAGTAGACAATTACTAACACAGTTTATAGTAAATGAATGCTACTGTGTTGTATTGGAAAACCAAAGGATAGAAATTTAAATAGAGGTATAACAAATACAAACTTGGGTTTTTAGATCTATGACCAAAAAAGTAAGCAAGGGTTTCATGATAATAATTCCTTACATGAAAAAAAATATGAATTTTCATATATATGCAAAAAAACCTAACAAGGGTTTCATGAGAATAATTCTTTAATCACACCAAAGTCGACAGTGGTTTTTAGATATATGCCCAAAATTATATAAGAAATAGTTTTTTGTGATATTCACCTATAGTAGTTTAGGTTTTTATCCTACAAAAATCATTAATAAGAGAAATATAGATGAGGTATTTTAGATATATTCCCAAAAAGGAAACATTTTATAAGATGCTAATAGTTTCATAACAATAATATCTTAACTAGACGAAATGAGATGTGGGTTTGTAGATATATGCCCAAATACACATGGGTTATTAAGAAAAAGGTCCAAGGACACAAATACATTATTTTTGGTAGACATATGGTCAAACCTGCTAGATGCCTCATCATTTTATTAGAAAAAATCATGAAACCATGGAGGGTTTACTAGATCGTGAGAATTCTATAAAATGGAGAGTAGGAAATAATCATTTTACCCCAAAAAACTATGGGAAATAATCCACCACCAGACATGATAATGTGAAACATCACATGGAAAAAAGGGCATGAAAAGAAATGATGAAATCGGTAAAAATAAGTAGTAATCATTATTCAATCAACCAAGAAACCCTTCACAGGTCCACAAAAATGTTGAATAAAAAGATTCAAGAGTACCATTGTTTGTATAATTTTGAAAGGAGAATGATTTTTTCCATTACCTCACACCATGGAGAGCAGACAATAGTGAACGTTCCAAGGTTTTCTAGACCATGAGCACACAATGAAATGATAAAAATAATCATTTTACCTCCAAAACCCATGGGAAATAATCCACCATCGGACTCGACGTGATTATTAATTGGAGTGAATGCATAGTGGTTTCCAGTGTTAAGGATTGGTGAATAATGTGTAGGTGTGGACTATTATGACCGTTAACCTAAACCTCCAACATTAATCCATAAATTTGACCCATTCACTTTTGAGCATATATGAATGATAAAATTGTTATAATTGTACCCTAATATTGACATAATTAGTATTTTTAAAATATTAATTGGTGGTTATTGTAGTGCCCCTCAATTTACTTTCTACTCTGACAGTGACTTGGTCATATTTGGACATTATGATATTTTTTTGATGATGGATTTATAGTTATGATGCAATTGATGATACTTTATCACTGATGTTTATGCTCATACTATGTTTAGTATATAGATTTAATGGTTCATTTGGATTAATCTTGTCTTGTGTATCATGTATTATGTTATTGATGTACTCTCCTCACATGTGTACAAGGAAACATTGTAGTTCATATGTATCAATGTAATGATGTAAATAAATGTTGAACTCTCTTATGTAATGGATAATGTAAATGATAATATTGTAGATGTTAGTTAAATGGATTGATTCTAAACAATATCTATAGATCTCTTGAAATGGTTATTTCATATTAGTTGATCTTGTAAATGTGATGATTAAATGTAATTCATATTGTTGATTGAATTTAAATAATGTAATGATTTATAGTTCTTGCTAATTTAGTTAATGGGAATAGAGTAGCATAGTCACGAACCTTAGAGGACTTAGGTTAGAATTAGAGTTATTATTTCTTGACAATCTTGTGAATATTGCACTTTTCAAAAAACATTGTTCGTATTTAGATGTTTAGTGTGTTGTCCTCTAGGGTTTTGTGGTGGGGCGTTACACATGGTATTAGAGCCAAGTTCTAACACTAGGTGCTCTAGGTATATACAAGAGCCCATTATGTTGTCTTAGTTGTTTAGATTTTGAAGTTTATGTTTTCCTTCGTTGACCTCATCTAACACCCTGAGCTTTTCCTTGGTGGTGTCTATGTAGGATAATGTGTAGAGGCCAGGGTCAAGGTGGAGGGCATGGTAGAGGTCATGGTGGTGGTCATAGGGCTAATCACTAGGACTCCCCTCCTCAGAGTTCCCATGAGTTTGATCGTGAGGAACAACATGGTTCCTAGAATAATCAAGGAGGTCGAGGTCAGAATTTGGATCAGCCAAGATTGGAGGGTGCATAGTTGCATCACTTATTGGGGGAGGTGCTTGCCCGTCTTTGTTTGAGAAAGGAGGGTGAGCAATTGGTGATTAGGGAGAGGGAGAGGTCTCCCAAGAGGAGAGAGATTGCAGTTGAGTAGGAGGCTATATTAGTTGGACACATGAGGGACCTTTTACGAGCACGTCCTCCTACTTTTGATGGGACTGGCAATGGTTTGGAGGTAGAGACCTGGTTAATTGATCTGAACAGGTTTTTTCGCTATGCATCCATATGGTAGCAACACCAAGGCTAGGTGCACTATCATGCATCTCTGAGGTTTTGCTTCCACATGGTGGCATTTAGAGGATTAGAAGCTTCAATTGGAGATGGATTTAGTATCATGGGAGATGTTCTTAAAGAGATTCAAAGCTCTGTTCTTATCCAATCATTGGTGACAACATTGTGCAGATGAGTTCCATGAGCTACGACAGATGGCGATGTCAATTGAGCAGTATGAGCGGAGATTTTATGAGCTTAAGTAGTATGCTAGAATAGGTGATGATGAGGGTATGTTGGTGCAACACTTTATCAGGGGCTTGAATTCTCGTATCAATGGGGGTGTTCATGTTTTTGAGCCAAAAACCATGGAGGTAGTTGTAGAGAAGGCTCAAATAGTTGAGGAGAATTTGGTTATGGCTTTAGGTGGACAGATAGGTGTATAGACTGGTAGTGCACCTCCAATTGGTATCAAATCTCAGGGTGGTCAATCTCAGGCTACGGGTTCCTCTACGGGCCATTAAGCACCCACTAAGGGTGAGTAGTGGTAGCAGCACTCTCAGTAAAAACCTGAGTATTCACAGTCTCGACATGGTAGTATATTTCAGAACAGGAAAGATCAGAGTTGGCTATGAAACAAGCGTGATCATCCTGATCAGCCAGCACAAAGCTCACAATCTACAGTCAATAGTGGTAGTTTCCATTAGACCAATGCTCCTTTAGGTGGCCCGGGGTATGGTAAAGGTGCAAGTTGTTTTGTTTGTGGCTAGAAGGGTCACATAGCTAGAATGTTCCCTCAAAAGAACACTTTAGTCAAAGGCAGTGGCTTCAGAGCCGACAATGGGTGATGCAAGTAGATCCCATAGAGAGTTTGCAATGATGGATGACCGCTAGGCTATGCATCAGAACACAATCATTGAGATCTCGGGTAAAGGATGGCCAACGTTCTTTCGAAACTGTATACATCCTCCAGTATTAGGGGTTGTCCCTCAGAGGGCGATTCATGGTCCAGGTGAGGGTCTAGTGGGATCCTAATGACGAGTCTTCTGATTCTTGGGAGGATGTATCTCGAATGCGTGAGCTATACCCATATCTATTTTTAGGTTTCCGGGATTAAGCTTGGTCCTAGGGGGAGGATGTAGTGCCCCTCAGTCTGCTTTTTGCTCTGACAGTGACTTGGTTGTATTTGGACGTTATGATATTTTTTTTTATGATGGATTTATATTTATGATGTAGTTGATGATACTTTATCATTGATGTTTATGCTCATACTGTGTTTAGTATATGGATTTAATGGTCCATGCAGATTAATCTTGTCTTGTGTATCATGTATTATGATATTGATGTACTCTCCTCACATGTGTATAAGGAGACATTGTAGTTCAAATGTATCGATGTAATGATGTAAGTAAATGTTGAACTCTCTTATGTAATGGATAATGTAAATGATAATATTTTATATGTTAGTTAAATGGATTGATTCTGAATGATATCTATAGATCTCATGAAATGGTTATTTCATATTAGTTGATCTTGTAAATGTGATGATTAAATGTAATTCATATTGTTGATTGAATTTGTTTAATATAATGATTTATAGTTCTTGCTAATTTAGTTAATGGGAATCGAGTAGCGTAGTCATGAACCTTAGAGGACCTAGGTTAGAATTGGAGTTATTATTTCTTGACAATCTTGTGAATATTGCACTTTCAAAAAAAAAAATGTTCGTATTTAGGTGTTTAGTGTGTTGTCCTCTAGGGTTTCATGGCCAGGTGTTACAGTTATAGTGGGAAACAATTGGGACATATGAGGGCCATGAGTTGGTGACACCTCTAAATGGAAACATTTTGACCCTTGCACACTTATCGAACCCTCCCATATTCATCAAAAACACCCATAATCCAAAACAATAGCTATAAACTATTAACTCATGTGTGAATAAAACCCAAAAAATAATCTTGATACGACATATGATTTAGGAGCTACAGTTGCAAAAAATTAGCTATGATGATAACTGGGTCCTTTCCCCTATAGTGAAGTTTGATGATGATGTTTTTTATATTTTTTTTCAAATATATTTTTTATCAATTTTTTATTGGTTCTAATTGCTGTTTTTTAAAACCCCTTGTTTATGACCAACTTAATTTGAGCTAAAATAATAAGAATTTTTTTTTTTTCATTATGTAAATATTTTTGTGTAGATTAATGACATATATTTTTTTAAAGAAACTTGAAAGATTAAAAGTTATTAAAAAAATCTAAAACCTAATATTTCAAGTTTATGGCCTAGTTTTCTCATAAATTAATTAATAAATAAATAAATTACTAATAATTATAAAAAAAAAATACATTTTTGAAAATTGTACAATATCATCTATAATGGGTTCTAATTTTGTCAAAAAAAAAAAAATTAAAAGTCATCAACCATATTACTAAAATCAATTTTTCTCTTCTTTTCATGACATTGTACTTGCAGTCCTAAGGCTAAGGGGTGGGTTTACAAGACTAAAAAGAGAAAAGGCATGGGATTAAAATTTTAAATTTTTTGAAATGTATATTCTCTAAAACACATACTTTTTTCTAAAAGGAGCAGCAATATTATGTAATTAGAAATAGGTACTTGTTTTGAAAAATAAAATGGGTACATGTTTTAAACATTTATGTTTGGGAGCTTGAACCTAAATGGGTACTTGTTTTTTATGAAACAAGTACCTATTTTTGTCAAGAATTTTTTCAAGCCTAAGACTTCCTGTAGAAGTGGACCCAACTTCTTGTACTTACCCACACAAATCAAATTAATGGAGATGTAGGAAATTTTGATGATTTTTTTATAAAATCCAAGTAGCTTCCTAGGGTTTGAGTCCTATCAAGGATAAAAAAAATTATAAAGAAAATATCACAAAAAATGATATGAATCCATTATTGGAGTTCAAAACCCTATGTGAGAAGATGGATGTGGATGCAAATTACTACTTTTTTTGGTCAATAAGAAGAGAAGCCTATTTTCTAAGGTAAAGCAATGTACACTCTTGTTTGTGATTGTTTTCATTTCTTGATTTATTGATTATTAATACAATAAGTATAATATGTCTTGCTCTACTATTGTGCATTCCCTTTTTTATCTTCAACTTATTTTCAAGTTTATGATGATTTTTTTTGCTAATATTTATGTTATTGTAGAAGATAAAGAGAATGAGCACATCAAATATATCAATAAAGGAGGTGAAGCAACAAAATGGTTTCCACCATAACCATAATGGATTGATATCAACAAAAGAATCTCACCAAAATATTTCATGGTAGTGATGAAACAGTACTAAAATTAATATATTATTTGTCAATTCCTATTCCTTAAAAGTGTAGCATCAAAAATTGTCACCCTTGACAATTTCACATTAGGTTTACCTCCCCTTGTGTGCTTGGACCTAATTATGCATTAATTACTCATTTTATAAACATTCATGGAAAATAAAACATGGGAAATCAAATTTTGTATTTAATATTTTTCCCCTGACACTTTTGATCCTAAAATAGTAGGAATCTAGTCTAGGGTGTCGCATTCCCTATACTAGCACTTTTGGCATTAAATTTGAATTTTCATCTATCAATATTTGATTTTTTGAAATTAGAAACATATAAGTAAAAGGCATTTTCACCATTTCAAATCCTCAAAAATCTATTGAGAAAATTGAAGATCCTAAAATAAGTCAAGGGTAGTCAAGGGTAGAATTAGCAACATTATTACAAAACTTTCATCAATCAAGTTCAAGTTTGCAAGACATCAAGATGAAGGAAGAAATTATGTTCAAGGATCTATTATGATCAATCATTCCAAATCACGAAGACATATTGAGTTATAATCTACATGCTAGTTCAAGCAATCCATAATGTTTTATGAGCTAACCTTTTGTAGATTTATCAAGCAATCAAGGAATCCATCAATCAAATTTTGTGGAAAATTGTGTGATATCACTTCTTCAAGGGTTTCACATCAAGGTAACATTATCATTTATCATTTATGAATTTTAATCAATTATTGTTATTTTGGCCTCTGCCTGACCTAGCGCATGCCCTCTTGATTTTCATCTATCCCTATATGTGGAGGTAGAAATACCAACATGGGATTTGACTTAGGAAATTCCCTATACAACACTATCTTTCCCTTATTTACATGTGTGTAGGTCATCTGGATGTTTCAATAGGGGATAGTCTTAGGAAATAGAGTGCAAACCTTCATCCACTATTTAGACTTTTTGAGATCCAACAAAGAAATTTACTCTAGGGTGTGATGCACCCTAGACCAGCCAGTTCAAGCTCAAATTTTCATCACAAGTTCATCTTTATGTCTCATTCTCAAATTAGAATTTGTTTTGTAACTTTCATTTTTTGTCTATGTGATAAGTCATATTTTTAGATCTAGGGTTGTATGTCAAATAGGCTTGTCAAATTACATATCAAATTTACCTCTTTCACAACACAAAAACAATATAAATCCTAGGAGGTTGGCTCCCCCTTGTGACAATGAGTCAATCATAAACCCTAGTCAATTTATATTTCATGTTGAGTCAAGTGAAAATGAGATAATCTTTGTTATCCTAATTAGTTCTAGGATCACTTTTCCTACTCAACATTTTGGTGAACCTAGCATATCTTGCACTTGCAATTTTCTATTTTTCATTGCATAAATTCTAAATATTGATTAAAAACCTAAGCTCTTTGAATATCTTATTCATATTTTGCATATATTTCATCTTCAAAACTATGCATTTTCATTTTTTCATCCATTTTACATCAAAAGAAAAAAATACAAATAATTTAATTTAGATCGTATAATTTTATATCTAATTTTTCCTTGTCAGGGTTTAGATATGGGTTATTTTCATTGGGAAATTCAATCGCAACATTATTTTGTCATTTATGCATGCATATTTTAGTGAAAAACATAGAAAAAGTGAAAAAAAAATGTCTAGTATTGTGTAAGGGGGAAATCGATGGTATCAAATGAGATAAATGAATTGAATTGAACCTAATCTAACTCAAAACAAAAATCAAGATTCATTCCCATTACTCACGAAATGAAACTACAAAATCAATGAATTTAAGAATGCAATTGAAAGAAAACAATAACAATGAACTCAAAAAAAATGTAGATTTACCATCTCGTGTCGAAGTGTGTTCGCGAATATGTGTTGTTCATATCAATGTGAATTCTCCATTGTGCATGCAAAAGCTTGAAGAACATGCCTGTGTTGATCGAAGATATGTGTAAAGCTTTATCAAAATATTAATTAAGATTTTTACATTACTTCATTGTGTAAAATACGTTGATTATCTACATTTTTAGAAGAAATGAGGTTGTTATATAGAATTTGTGTTTCAGAATGAACGCTCAAGATCGTGTAGTAGAATATCTTGATTGACGGTTGAACTATGTTGAGAGGATTTAGATGAGAATAATCAATACAAATTGATTACATAATTGGTGTGATTGAAGAAATCATTTTGAGTGTTCAGTGGGATTGAGGAAATAGATTGAGCCTTTAGTGGGATCGAAGAATAGACTGATCTGTTAGGAAATAGATGGATCAAATAGGCAATCAGATCGAGCAATCGATGGTTTGTAATTTACTCAATCATGAAAGTGGGTGAGGATAATTAATTAATTAATTTTTTGAGTTGAACGTGCAAATCAAGTTTGACTTTTTCAAACAAAGTTGTATTTGTTTTATTTTATCTTTGATGATGTTTTGAATAACTAAATTCATTTATTCAAATTTAGCGGAAAGTGACATAGTTAAATTATTATGTTTTAATAATTTGATTGACTTAGGGGAATAAAGTGAATTAGCGACATAATTAAATAATTGATGTTATTTAATTAATCAAGAGGAATAAAGTTAGATTAGGACTTTATTAAATAAATGAGATTTATTTAATTAGTCAAAAATAATGAAAATGTGAATTAATTAAATAATGTATATTATTCAATTAATAAATGAAATTAGGTTTTTTGATGCAATTGATATGAAATGTAGTGATATTTTATGATAACGATGTCGATAATGTGAAAATGTCATTTAGGGTGTGCAATAAGTGTTAGGTCAATTTTACATGTTTACATTTTGCCCCTCTTTGAGACAAAGTATTGGTTGCTTTGTTTCAAATATTTTGATGTAAAGACCAAGATTTTCAAATTTTAATATGCTTTACTTTGCCCCTATGGTCAATAGAATGATGGTAGGACTCTAGGCTCCCCCCTTGAGAGGTTGGCTGAGAATATCAATCTTGAGGTCGGGTTCATGACACTATTTCATTCCAGTTCAAATGTGTAGAAGATGAAAAATTAAGCCTATAGGTCTCTTGCTGATAGTTCAAATGTTCTCAGGAGGACCTAATTTCAACTTAGGAAGGTTTCCTAGTAAAAAATTAGGGTTTTGAGGGTTAAAATAGGCAATTAGGGTTCAAATTACCTCATTTGCACTTTGAGCCTATATAAAATTCTTGCCTCTAGATTTCTTCTTTTGTCAATTGTCGAGGAGCTATGGTGAGGATTTAGGGAGCCCCACATCGCGTGGATGTGGTTCGCGAGTTTAGATGGCTTGTAGGTGTCAGTTCCCTAGTATGTAGCCTTTCATTTCTTGTTTTCATCTTTCTGTGCTTACATAATTAATACATGAAATCAAAGTAGTTGAATGCATTAGGTTTAGGAACTTTTTCTTTTGGATCATTTTTATTGCTTTTGATATTTATGATTGGACCGCATTTGATTTTCTCACTTGCACCTACTCAAAATGTGTGCATTTGATATACATTTTTGCTTTTGCTTTTCTCCTTCGCCTGAATTTTGTGCTTTTGATTTTATGTCTTCTTTTTGTTTTCTTTTGTCAAAATTTTGCACTTTTGGAATACATATGCACTTTTAAAATTTTCGCTACTACTATTATTCGCTTGTGACAAAAAATTGTTCACTTTCACCTATTTTGTTCACTTTTTCTAAAAAATTTCTCGCTTTTGATAAAAAAAAGGTTTCACTTTTGACCCATTTTTTTTCCATTTGAGATGTGTTTTGCATTTTTGGAGTAAATCCCTAACATCATTGGTTGAATGGTTGTAGGTGGTTCTTAATCTGCTCCAATCGAGGGAGTGATGACCACATGATCTGTTCGATTTGATCGCTAGGTTTTAGGAGTTAGAGCGAGATGTGTTGGATGTTGTTGGATTGTGACACATCTTCTACATTCATACCATCAGATGCCATAGAGGGATGATGACTGCTCCTATGGAGAGGTGGCACTCAGAGACCTCGTTCTTTGATTTACCTATCAAGGAGGCCACTGTTGCCCTTGAGGATGTGTGGAGGATCTTCTGCATACCTATTCATGGAGAGTTTGTTATATATTCCATTCAATGGGGTACTTGTGCCATGTTCTGAGTACTTGGTGTGAGACATCTTTAGGTTCGCAAGGAAAAGATAGACTTGTCTTATTTTGTGGGAATTTTTTATCCTATTTCACTTTTTCTATGTGGTTTGGTTATGGGGATCGTCATTCCTAATAAGTGGGGTCGACAGTTTCTTGTTGGTTGGGGTGTGTACATCGAGAAAATGTTCGAGCACGGAACTAGATATGCATGGGGCCCATGTCTCCTCGTGCATTTATATAGAGATATGCATGAGGTTGTGTACCATGGAGGGAGATCTATTTCTACTAGTGTCTCTCTACTGTATGTATGGGCTTGGGAGTACATCCCAATTGCTTGGCCTGATGGTATTTTGGATCAGACTTCGATGGATCCATATTCTTATCATTATGGAGATTTTCTTCACTATACATGGCCTGGACAACTTCCCTACTAGCGTCATGTTTTTGATGATATGCTAGGTTTTCTATGGAGACTGTACATGGATTGTGAGGCATGGTCTGACAACTAGGAGTAGTTAGTATTTTGTAGATAGACTAGATGGCTCATTGGTCATCTTCGCTCTTTACTCGAGAGATATCTACTTGATAGGGTTTGTCGACATTTTGGAGAGAGACGGTCATTTTCCAGATGCCTATGAGGCTTGTTTTGGTTGAAATACCAGGGAGGTCTGAGTATGGGGTTTACAGGTTGATTGTGATATAACCTTGGCATATTTCAGAGCTCTTTCCCAATTCGGGTGGGGTTGGCTAGTTAGTTCAGCAAATCCTGGGACTACCCTAGATTTTGATCAGTGCTGGGCATGACGCATTCCATTGAGATTTATAAATCCTAACGACATTCTTGCAGTAGGTAGAGCTAACATTACTAGTCACTGAGGGGAGAGGTAGCATGTTGATATCATTGTTTTAAGCAGCTTTCTAGGGTGAGGAAGGATGGTGGGTAGAGCGATCCAATGCAATAGAATTAGGAATAGGCTGCAGGTCCACCTCCTCCACCTAGAGATAGAGGGGTAAAGTTAGCATAGATGATAGCTATGAGAGACATAGAGGTAGGGTGTTGACAGGCTGTAGAGGATCAGGTTGCTATACTGATAGTAGAGAGGGACACCACTAGACATGAGAGAGATGGCTTCAAGGGTGAGCGAGACACAGAGATTAGGTGTCATCTTGTTGTTGAGACAAAGTTGTAGGCTATTACCACTGAGAGGGATAGTGTTAGGACAGAGTGTAATAGTCTTTATGCCAAGCGAGATTTGTTGTTACAAAGGGCGACATATTATCTTACCCTGTATGATGCCTTCGTTCCTAGAGTGTAGCAATGACCATGGTTTGGAGAGCTTAGTACTGCTATAGAGGCCGCATCTGGTGGACATTCCATTATATAATCTAATTTATAGCCTAATCCTTAGAGTCCTCTTCTGGTCGGGCGGTAGTTTTATAATTTTTTATTGATCTTTATGATGTTTATTGTTCAGAGACTTATATTGCAAAAATTATTTTGTATACATATTCATCAACCTGGTTGAAGCCTCATATATATGTATTTTTTTGTATTATTCCATCACATGTTTCATTATGATGATGTACTATGGAATTCTCCTTTTTTATGATGATATGTATGAGATATGCATCCTTCGATTCGACTTCATTATGTGTTTATATGATAATTATGCATGATGATGTATGATTATATGTGCTTTTGTACTTTTCTGATGTATGCATATGATGTGGATGGATGGATTGATCATATTTTATTTCATACAATTTTTTTTTATGTATATGATGGATGTATTCCCTATACATGATACATGATGTTTTATTACTTTATTATCATCACGATATGTATTGATGACATTATGGATGTTAGATGGCTATGGAACTAATTAATTGTTATGTAGGATTTGTTGTGTGTTTGTTATAAGAAATGTTGGATGATGGATAGAAATTTGATGTTGTGAGTAATTTGATGAGTTGCTTTCTCTTTGCTTGGAGGCTTCACATTTTTAGCAATCCTTTTTTATGTAGAAAATAGATATGATGCACCAGGGCATTAAATAACCAAGGTGCTTTGTATCCATTGCGTGGACTTTGACTTGAGCAACATAGAAAGAATATTCTTGCTCATACCATACATATGAATTTTTTTTTTTAAATATATGGTTGGGTTGGTTTATAAATTTTTAGACCAATTAAATAGAGAGGTATGAAATACCTAACGTACAACTGCTACATGAATTTTCTTAAAAAAACTTCTATACACTCAATAAAGCAAGTATTCGCCATGGTAGTATCACAAAAATATCTTACAAACAGCAAACTGAAATGATGCTCAATTTCCCCCATTCCTTCTTCTATAAATCCTTATGGACATCCTCAAGAGATCTTAGGAATGAGTCAATAAAATAAATCATAAAGATAAGACTATAAAAATATAAAACAAAGTTGTAGTGTCACTTGCATATTTGTTTTGAGGTTTCGAGCTATTATCCATTGTTGATCATGTCTATCGTAGGAAGGGATCCATTAAGGCATATCTCAAGATGTTGGTGAATTGTCAAAAGATAGGTAGTTAACACTTTATCATTATTTTCGTCTATTTGTAATCAAAGCTTTGTGATTGTTTACTTGAAAGTTCTAGCTTTTGGTGTTTTCTTTGTTCATTTGTCTATTTTGTCAAAGGGTGAAGATAATGATTTGTTTATTACATGGATGAAAAGTTTATTGTGGATTGTGATGATGGAGTTAGGATCCTTTTGATTTTCTGAATTTTATGATGTTTTTTGTTTCTTTCAAGGGACTAACCTGGGGCCTCAGGGTCTCATCAAAGATAAGCTTTGCCTACATTGAACATGCAGAGGCTTGTAGTTCACTTGGTTTGATAAGAACATGTTTTTGATCTTTTGTGTTTTGTGAATGTTTTTGGATTTTGAATTTTTGTGAATGTTTTTGGATTTTGAATTTTTGTGAATGTTTTTGGATTTTGAATTTTTGAATGTTTTTGGATTTTGAATTTTTTGTGAATGTTTTTGGATTTTGAATTTTTGTGAATGCTTTTGGATTTTGAATTTTGTGAATATTTTTGGATTTTGAATTTTCGTGAATGTTTTTGGATTTTGGATTTTGTGACTATTTTTAAAATAAAGCATGATAGATACCTAAGGGGACTGACCTATGTCCTTGAGGGCTTATAATCCTTGCCTATGTTGTACATGCAGATACCACGTAGTTCGACTGGTTTGACTCAAAAGTGTAACATATTTTTGGGATTCACAAAACATTGATAACTTGGATTAATATCCCACTTCTGTTTCTAGAGGATATGTTGCAGGAAATTTACTTGAACTAGCCATGAGGTTCAAGTAAATGTTGATATCTTAGATGTTTGAGTGAAGGAATAATCGAAAGTTGTTGTTTTGAAGAAAAAAAACGGATGTTTTTTATTTTGTTGTTTATTGGATGTTTTTGATTTTTTTTTTTTTATGTTTTTGATTTTGTTGTTTTTTGGATGTTTTTTTATTTTTTGATAGTTTTGACCACGATAGGATGCACAGAGATCTAATCCACTACCTATTTCAAGAAGTTTCCCCCAGTTTGAGACAAGACCACTTTCCTAAATCAGTAACAAGCCATGGTTGGACACATGTTTTATTATGGTACAAATGGGTGGATGCTTTAGATAATGTTGATAGATAACAATGCAAGTATTTTCCAAACATAGCACCTTTTTTCCAAGTTTTCACTATGGTACTTTCTCTAGAAGCACCACAAAGTGGTTTTCACTAAAAGAAAAATTGATTTCTCTTTACTATTTTTCTTGCTTTTTTTTATATATTTTTACCCTTTTTCCTAGGGTATTCTTACATGCTTCAATTATAGAACTTCTTGAGGTGGATGTTGTTTAGCGATTTGGCTAAGGGTTCTCCTTTAGGAGTATCCAATTGATAAGCTCTTGAACCATAGCTTATTTTGATAATGAATGGGCCTAACCAATTGGGTTCAAACTTTCCTTTGCCATCTTGATTCAATTGCACCTTCTAATTATTTTTTAGTACCAAGTCACCAATCTAAAAGTTTCCATCTTTGATCTTTTTATCATAGCTTCATTTGAGTTAATTCTGATAAACTTGAAGATGGTTTAATGTGCTCAAACTCCTTTTGTCTAGAAGTTTGAACTCATTTAATTTGGAAACCTGATACTCTTCATTGTTGACCATGCCTTTTAGTGAGATTCACAATGAAGGGATTTTGAATTCGATAGGTAAGATAGCTTCCAGCTCGTAGACCAAGGAGAAAGGTGTAGCACCTATAGGTGTTCAGATACTAGTTTGAGAAGCCCATAGAGTTAGGTTCAGTTGCAAATGCCAATCATAGCTAGTGTCATTAATAGTCTTCTTTAGTATCTTCAGGATGGTTTTGTTAGATGCTTTAGCGTGACTATTTCCTTGGGGGTAGTAGAGAATGGAGAATCTATGTTGGATAGATAACTTGGAGAAAAGTTCTTGGAAATCTTGATTCTTGAATGGGGTTCCATTGTTTGTTATGATGGTTTGGGGAATTCCATACCTACAAATCAAATAATTCAAAATAAACTTTGATATTTGTTTTCTACTGATCTAAGTCAATGGAATTGCTTCTATCCATTTGGTGAAATATTTAGTTGCAGTAATAATAAACTTATGCACATTAGAGGAAGCAGGGGAAATATTACCTGCCAAGTCTAATCCCCATTGCGAAAAAGGCCATGGTGTGGTGATAGGTCTCAACTCATATGATGGTGTGTGAACAAGGTCACTATGTTGCTAGAATTGACGACATTTTTTGGAATACTAAACTTGTTCCATGGAGGGCCAATAGTACCCTAATATCAACAAATTTTGTACAAGGTTAGGTCCGCTAGAGTGGGACCCACAAACACCTTTGTGTACCTCTTGTAAGGTAGTTTCCACTTCTTTTTTGTTAGGAAATTGGAGTAACATACCATCCAAACTTCGATAATATAAAGTGTCTCCTAGGATCGTAAATCAAGAATTCCTACAGGTAAAGGTCTTCTTTTGGGTGGTTGTTAGATCAAGTGGTATGATACTATGCTAGATGTAATTGAATTTGTTTTGGCACCATAGTGAATTAGGACCAACAACAACACATACTAGTTCTGATTTTGGGATATTGAACACAGGTATGAGTAATTTCTCTACAAGGAACTCATACTTAGGAATGTTCTACAAAATATCAAGAGTGAACCTATTGTTGCCATAGATTTAGTTACTCTATTGTTGATCCTAGGAATCTGTTCAAAGGCGATGGTAAAAAAATATTCCTTGAAGCTATCCACCATACTTTTATATGGCATCAACTTGTCATCTTTTGTTTGATACTCATCATTCACTTGTCTAATTAGTAGTTGAGAGTCTTTGAAAACCTGTAGTTCTTTTATCCTCCATTCAATAGCCATCTTAAGTCCTACGATTAAGGCTTCATACTCAGATATATTGTTTGTGTAGGGGAATGCAATTATGTATTATCTCACTGTGGTGTGAGAAATAGGATACCTACTCCAAAGCCATGTTGAGTGTGGAACCCATGAAAATACAGAGTCCAATGTCTTGTTTGTTTTATCAGTAATATACTTTCATTTGGGAAGTCTATTGTAAGAGGCTTGTGATCTTCTATTGGTGTGTCAGCTAGCTAGTTTGCTATGATTTGTCCTTTTATGGCTCTCCTTTCTACATAATATATGTCGAATTCACTTAGAATCATTACCCATTTAGCAATTATGCATGTTAGAGCTAATTTTTTTAATAGGTATTTTAGTGGATCTACCTTTGAAATCAACTTTACTTCTCTATTTAAGATATAATGTCTCAGCTTCTATTTCACAAACATGACTAAGAGACATGCTCTTTCTATGGGTGAGTAGTTCAAATCGTAGCCCACTAGTGTTTGACTAATGTATTAGACTGCTCATTCTATGTTATTATCATCTAGCTATGCTAGGAGAGCTCCCAACGTTGCTTATGTTGTAGATACATAGAGTATCGTTTCTTTGTCTGGCATAGGTGGCATCCAAATAGGAGTAGTAAGTAGATACTCGTTGACTTGTTAGAATTCTTCGTCACATCTCACATCCCACTTGAATATGATATCTTTGTGTAGGATATGGGTAAAAGGGTGACACTTGTTTTCCAATTGTGTGATGAATTGCCTAATAGATTGTAGCTTCCCTTGTAAACTTCTTAGTTGCTTCAATATCTTTGTTGGAGGAATTTCTAATATGGCCTTTACTTTCATATGATCTACTTCAATAACCCTTCTTGATACTATGTACCCTAGTATCTTTCTAGATGTTACACCGAATACACACTTTTTCGAGTTGATTCTCAAGTTATATTGTTCTAGCCTATCAAACACTTTTTCAAGATTGGTCAAGTGGTTGTTCCTTTTGATGGACTTCGCTAGAATTTCATCCACATAATCTTCCATAATTGTATGTAGCATATCATGGAATATTTTCATTATTTCCCATTGATAGGTCGTCCCTACATTTTTTAGACCGAATGGCATGACATTCCAGCAAAAGGTCCCCAAAGCACAAGTGAAGTTCATTTTATGTTGATCATTAGGGGATATTTGTATTTGATTATACCAGAGAAACCATCCATTAATGATAGCATCTCATGTCTTACTATTAAATCCATGATCATATCAATACTTGGAAGTAGGAAGTCATCCTTTGGGCAAGCTTTGTTCAAGTCTTAGAAGTCCATGCAGATACTTACGCCCCCAGTGGGATTTAACACTGGTATTACATTTGATATATGTGGACTTAAAATCCTTAAAGCTCCCTCTGAGTGGTTATTGTTAATTTTGCATTAGCCTGGCCCGTGCTTCATATGTTTGAATATTCCTAGGCCCTTTCTTTTGTAGTGCATTCATCTGCTTGCGCCACATGTCAGCCACATGCACTTTTGAAAGTTTTCTTCCTTTGCTTCTCCCTCGAGCCCCAACCTTACACCACATTTCTATAGATGGGACTTTGAGAATCCCCTCTCCTTTGTTTCTCCTCTGAGCCCCCCAATGTGCCATGTTGCATCATTCCATGGGCACCTTTTTGGGCGGGCCCCATAGTCAAAGCTCAATGCATTCACTGCACCACGTGTCTTCTCCACAGGTATTTTAATCACAAGGAAGGGACGAATGAATAGGAAGCCCTGCCATTGCACCATGTGTCACCTTCGTGGGGACTTCAGTCTCAAACAAGGGAAGGAGGAATGGGAGGCCTCACTCTTATGCCACGTGTCCTAACCAAAATTCTAGTTGGTTAGACACATGTCTTCATGGGATTTTCATTGCAAAAAGGAACATTTTGTTTGAGGTAAATGAATACCATGTTTTAGAATCATTTTGTTGCAATGATCTTTGAGAATCATTATGACAGGCGGTGTAGCTCATGCCTGAAGAATCTTTTTGATTATTGGCTCTTGGGCAGTGGACTAATCTATATATACTACTTCAACTCTCTCAAAAAGGGTTCAAAAATACTGAAAGACTGTAGGCCTTTGTATTGTTTTTACTTATTGTATTAAGACTCATAGACTGTGACAATTTGTTCGGCCTCTTCGTTCTTAGTTAATTGATAAAACATTATATTGTGTTGTTTGTTGTACTAAGTAGTTTATCTTCAAGACTTCTAAAATTTCAATATAAATTTGTTGTTTAGATCATTTCTTGAACTCTTCTTGTTCAATAAATGTATATGGAGGTTATATTATTTCATTTGATTAACTTCTTATAATTTTCATCTATGTTTTTTTGTTATTTTTGGACATGCAGATTGTTGAACGAGCCCTTAAATCTCATCGAAAGGGAAGATTTCATGTGGATAATTACTTACATCCTTGCACATCACCTTAGATTAGACTTTATTTTATATGTTTTCTTCATTTTCCCTTTCCAACCCCCCCAAATATAGGAGTTGGATTCTTTAAAACTTGGAAGTCACTCAGTTTAGTGCAATTGGTCCTTCATTAATTAAGTTTCCCATAAGGTTGTTTTCCTAGCAATTTTAGGCATCAACAATTCTTTTTATAGCATGCCCAGTGGGACTTGTTTTAATGTATCTAAATTTAAAGTGGGTATATGAGCCACAGACCTATTACTAGATCCCAGACATCGAACAACCCTAGCCTGCTAGTGCCACTACTGGTAATAGTACAAGCAAGAGCCCATCCAGTAAACACCCTAGCGTCTCCACTGGTCCTGCTATTGATGGCTAACAAAAATTTTGTAGCATTGGATGTTGGAAGTCCTCTCATAGCACCAGTAGCTTTGACTATGTGGGCTCCTATCCCTTCTTCTACTCTAAAATATTTACCAAAGTTCATTGAAGAACACTCAGAAACACCATCTAACCATCTACAAGATGTGGTAGACATGTGCTTGTTGCATGGTGTTACTGATCAAAATGTAGCACTAAGGTTGCTTGCAGCCTCTTTCAAAGGCAAGGCACTAGATTGATACTACACTCTAGAAGCTAATACCATTAGCACCTGGGATCAACTCAGAGATCCTTCTTAAGAGAGGTTTTCAAATAATGGATATCGGTCTTCGCTATATTAGTAGTTGATGATCATAAAGTGGGCCCCTCATGAAGCCATGACCAACTTCAATGCTTGGTTTCACACAACTTGGCAAAGGATCTAGACTATTTTTTTCCCACCAATCGATTTGGTATTCATGTTCTATTTAAAATCTCTCAATTTTGGCATCTCGGTGATGATCCAGTCTCTTGGCAGGAGCACTTTTCTGAATGCATACAACATCGTTGTTAAGACAGAGAATAATTTGATCGATGCTAGAAAGTTTCTACCTTGGCCTGCTATGCCTATATTTGAAAAATATTAGCTATCACCCAAGAGATAGCTTCTACCAGTACGTCTGCTCCTCCCCAATCGATATATGTATATCTGAGTGTGTCATAGAATGTTGCTTCTACATCTAACTCTTCAAAAGATGAGATGAGAGACATCAAAGATTTGTTCTATACCTTCTCAAATGAAGTAACTAGTATCAAGCGGCAACAATCTACACAAAAAAAGCTAGCTTTCTAGAATTACCAAGGTGGAAGATCTTCCTACCAGTAGGACTAGTTCCAAGGAGGCTCGTGCACAAATCCACAGGCTCAAACAAATAATCAAATAGTGTCGATGCCTACTCTGCTGCAAAATTTTCACCCAAATTTGAATAGAGCTGGTAGTAGGGTAAAATAATCTCACTGATGACATTAATCCATGGTGCTTCCCCTGCAACGAAGCACATATGCCCTAAAATTTCCTACGCGACAATCTACAACAAACAGTGGGAGAACGATGCAGTCAAGGCATTGCATCAAATCCCAGAGGTTATTTATATGTCTCTCCACAAATGGAAAACATGGTACTCACCATGCAAATACAAGGAATGTCCTTGGAGCAAGAAATAGATATAGCTCTTGATCACACGCTCTTCTCATGGATGGAAGAAGAGGAGGGCATGTGCAAGATCATCATGGAAAAAATAGGCCCTTAAGTGGCAAAAAAATAAAAAAAATCAGAGTTATGCAACTTGACGTAAAAATTTGAATAATTTATCTATATTATTTCAAAAATATGTAAGAATAGAATCTATAGAAAATTGAATGTAGTTTCTAAACTACTAGGGTTTTTTTAATCTATTTGGTGAAAATTTGAAATTTCAATGCAGTAGTACTTAAATTTCAAAGAAAAAATAAGAAGTAGGTGTCTGTCTGACCACCCTAACTACAATAAAATGATAAAAAAAATTATAAGAGTTTAGATATAAGTAGAGGATTCATGTCCCAATGTGATGCATATTTTTTTGTATTTTTTTCCAAGTAAATAATTAATTATGAATTTTTTATTACAACTTTTAAAAAATATAAAAAACTCATATGTCTGACCACCTTAACTTGGTCAAAACTTCATGAAATTCATTTTTTTTAAATCCTATAGTATGTGAAGCATAGAATGTGATGCATGTTTCTGATTCAAAAAATGTGATACCATTTGAAAGCTATAGATGTTTTTCAATCAACCTATAAATTAGGACTTTAGTTGTAATTCAAATAGAAAATGAATAATAATTATTTATTAAATTCAAAGTAAAGCATAGTTTATATTGGTGGAAAGTTGAGAATCTCCTTTAAAAACCCTTTTCGTTTCATCAATTTTGGATTAAAAAAAAAGTCGTCAACCACATACCCTACACATACCCATCATATCACCACTTTTTGGCCCATCATGATCCTGCACATACCCAAGAGGCGGTGTTTACAAATGAGGTTTCCACATCAAAGGCCCCTCAAGTGCAATTATATTATAACACTTACTCTAAGAGGAGATTCATGGGTGAATTGGCCATTCAGCAGCCCAAGAGTGTTCTCAACCAAGCTCCTAGTTATTTTGCAGTTGTACAACAATCACAGCCAGTCAAAGAGATTGTTATAACAAATAAAAAGGAGCAAAAGTCTTCTAATCAGCCACCATTAAATGTGGTGGAGCAGTTGAAGAAAGCATCTACTAATGTATCCCTTTGCGATATCTTAGTTATTCCAGAGCAGAAATTATTACTGCAGAAGGCCCTACTAGAAGATGCAAGCACTGATCCAACTGAGCAATCATCCAAGGGAAAGTTCATTGATTCATCATCTCAGGCTAGAGTCCTCACAAAAATGAAGAAGAAGCCTCTATTGAAAATAAAGGTAAGCTAAAACCAAAACCCTTTTTCTTAACTCTCATTGTGGGTAAGAAATTGTTGCACAATTCTATGATTGACTCTAGTGCTAGCACCATAGTCATGCCCAAGCAGATAGTTGAAGCCTTAGGACTTAGCTATGAATCTTTAAGTAGAGGGGTTATGCAGCTTGATGGGAATAAGGTTGAAACTATAAGTGTCATTAAGAACCTCCCCTTGACTCTATTCTCTTGCCCTAGTATCATTGTTCCACAAGATACCATGATCATTTATGTTCCCCCCATGTTCGATCTTTGTTTGTCCTAAGAGTTCACTACCAAGATAGGTGGGTACCTTTCTTTAGATTGGACACATCTAATTCTTAGGACCAAGCATGGAGCTAAGATGAATATAGTGTCCAAACCTTTTTCATTCAGAACATGTAGCAGATGAAGCCATGATCAACTTTGATGCTACTCATACCTCTATAACCAAGGATGAGATGTATTGTGTCAAGTTACTTGAGGATGAGAAGGTGATTGGATACTGGATAGATGAGGAGGAAGTTCTCTTGAGTGAATTTATAGACACTAATCCTTTCAACAATTATCATGCCACTGGATTGGGGACTTATGTCATCTATGATGAAGATCAAGTGATTCCAAAGGTATTGAAAGAACTTGTGGGTGATCATGCCTTATAGCTACATGGACGCTACATTTTGATGGAGCAAGATGAAAAGTTGATGCAGGAGTCGAGATATGTTTGACATCCCCATCAAATGAAAAGAAACTTACATCTTTTTTCTTTCAATTTTCTAATTCAAATAATGAAGCTGAATATGAGGGCCTTGTGCAAGGTCTAAGTCTTATGGAGCAAATGGGCGTTAAACAAATAATGGTGTTCGGAGACTCTAAGATAATAGTCAATCAAGTCTAAGGGGTCTCCATAGCAAAGAATGTCCACATGAGATCTTATAGACATAGAGTATGGGACTTTATTGAAAGCTTTGAAGCCTTCAACATCCAAACAGTCCCCAAAGAGTAGAATGCAGATGTGAATCGCATGGCAGCAATAGGATCTCAATTTGACCCTATTTCTGACCTACTTGATAACATACAATCTATGTGAGTGATTGTCTAACCTGCAATCCCAGATAATGACTAGAGCTGGCAAGTGTTTGAAAGTGATGAACACATCACCTTATTAATTCAGCATTCAGGAGATTTTGCTAATCAGCTCCAACTAAAAATTACAGAAGCTTATGAAGGACAAATTATTCAGCTGAGGTCCAATAAGCTTCCAAAAGGACTAGTCACTCTCAAAAATCTATTTGATTGTGACGATGCAAGGAATGACAAGAGGAAGTTTGTAGCAGACAAGGGTGACTATGCAGATCTTCAAGTTAGAGATAAGAGGAAGCTTAAGGTCGAAAAAGATGTTTCACAACATGATAAAGAAAGACTCATCCATTTTTGCGAGAAATCCAAAGGAGTAATGGCCTATTCCTATGATGACCTCAAGGGATATGATCTCAAAGTCATCCAACATACCATAGAACTGACTGAAGGTGAAAAACCTATCAGCCAAAAGCAGAGGCCAGTAAATCCAAAGACTAAGGCATTAGTGGTGCAAGAGTTGACAAAGTTAATCCACTCCTAGGTTGTCTTCTCAATCAAGCATAGCACATGGGTGTCCAACCTAGTCCCTATCTGAAAAAAGAATGGAGTGTTGGCATATGGCTTCTAAGTGTTGTCATTGATGGGAACTAAAGTCATTACTCTAGTCCACAAATCAGAATTTTCTCATACCGGCAGGAAAAGTAGAGAACAGAGTATTACTGACAGAAAGCATGAAGAACAGGGTATCCGAGTAGTTTGTCGATCTATATGCTTCAATGGATCATCATTTTTTGTTGTGGATCCCCAGGATAGTTTTTTAAGTATATATGTTACCTTCTTGGTAAGTTTTGTGATGTTTCATTAATCTGTGTATGAGCTTGGAGATACGACAAGATGTTTTTATGTTTATTTGCTCATTGTGGCCGACTTAGTGAATATAGCATGTTGTGGATGTATAAGGAGTAATTATTTAAATGTTTCTATGTTAGAGCATTTTTTTTTGGGTCCTTACTATAGTTTGGCCAACTTTGATGGGTGTGCATTAAATATGATTTTTGATTTGAGCCGACCATTGGAGAATATTTCATATTTTGTTGAAGCTGACTTAGAGCGATTGAAATCTTGGTAGCGGATATATATATATAAGATCATTAATTCATTTTGAAGTGTGAATAGGTGAGGAAGAGAAGATGTTTGTGTGAATATCAAAAGATCAGTTGAGTGATTTTTTATTGAGCAGAAGAGGATTGTTGTGAATTAGGAAGAGTAGAGCAGAGCTAAGTGCAGAGTCAAACAAGAGGTCCAGAATTTGGTACATGAACTTCACCGGAACTGAAACTAGGCATTTGTAGATGCTATCTTCTCACTTCAACATTTTTTTATAATCCAAACATTTTTCAGGTAGTGGGCCTTCCTTATTTTGAGCAGTGAGCTCTAGGTAGTGTGCTTGAATGCATGTGCATTCCCTCTTATTCATACTTTTAACAAAGTATATAAATTGTGGATTAATCTCCACCATGGTTTTTCCCCTAACAGGGTTTCCACGTAAGAATCTTGGTGTTATGGTGTTTTTTATTGTTTCTTTAATGTGCTTGCATGTCTATTTCAGTTTAAATGTTGTGAATGGTTTATGATCAGAATTGAAATTGTTAAATCTTGTTGAACATTGATTCACCCCCCTCTCAGTGTTCCTTAAGTACAACAATTGGTATCAGAGCAAGGTTCCTCTATAGAACTTTAATAGCTTGAGGTGGATCTTGGAATACAATGGACTCTAGTGGTCTTCAACAATAGCTTATGGTGGCACTTGATGATCTTGATCAGTCTAAAGCAGAATTCATGGAATTAAAAGAAAACCTTGTGGATGCCGATGTTAGAAAGCCAAGATCACTTGCATGCAAAGGGATACCTGTCGCATGCAAAAGACATGCAGAACCAAAGAAGATGTTCGGTAAACCTCAAAGTGAAAATGCATTAAGAGAATCGAATATTACAAAGAGATCAATCCTTATGAAGGAGATCAAGAAACCTAAAAGGGAAACCCTAAATGAAACCCTAGTGTGCACACTTAATAATTAATTAATTATTAATGTGCCTAAGTTTAGCTTAAGTAACTAAAGGAATAAGTGAATTAATTAATCAATATGATATAATTAATTAAGCATAATAACTTATTACTCTAACACCCCCCCTTAAGATGAACTTAGGAAGAAGCTAAAATAATAGAATAAGATGCATGAAAGCAAAGATGGGTCCCGACAACTAGGCCTGATCAGGTACCCATTTACAAATGCAAGAATGAGATAGAGAAGGAAAAACCCAGTGGGACAAAACCCCCCTACAATGAGATGACTGCTGCAAGAAGCACTGGAAGATCACTATAGAGTAACACTAGAACCTAATACTAGCAAGCAAGGAAAGATTCTTTTGTTTACTACTGAAACCATATGAGAGTCACTGATTAACTCAACGAATCATGATAAAGCAACAGCAGACCCGATGCCACGGAACACTCGAAAACTCCAAACGGGAACAACCCTAGAATCTATGAAGTAGCAAGTGATTATTAAAAGATGTATTACTGAAAACGAAGTGCAAAGATGTAAGATGCACCCTCCCAACTGCCAAAACATCCAAGTAATCTCCAAACAACCCATCGGGACAAATATGGAATAAGAAATCAACATGGGATATATATAGAAAAAGTGCATGACAAACAAGATAGAGCTCCTCAATACCTTTCCAACGCCGCAAAGATAGCGAAAATCGGAGATCGTGGCAAAAAGTTATGAGCTCGAAAGCATAAAATATACATCTGACTTCAAACAGAAATAAATGCAGGTAAATAGTAAAATACTGAAAAATAAATAGCACCACTAGAAAGTGCTCGAAACCAGCTTTCCGGCGATATCTTGTTTGCTTGATTTCGATACAGTATGCCCAAGTTATGACCAAAAGAAAAAAAATAGCTCCTTTAGGAAAAATTAGGGCTAGAAGGGGCAAAGAGGGCTGGCTGTACGCTAACGTCAGCAAAAGGCGAGCTTAAATTTGACGGCCGTCGGAGCAAAAAATCGCCCCCTGCCGGAAAATTTTTACAGTCACCAGTATATGCCCAGATTTGACAAAATATTCTGAAACTGGAATATGCTCCTGAACGAATATTCCATTTGCGCTGCCTGTTTCCAAAGTTGGCCAGAAAAAGTGGCCGCCGATGAGATGGGCTCGGCTCCTTGTCCATCAAAGGACCGCTGCTGCGGGAGGAGGAGCCTGCGGGGGCTGGAGGTGGATGGGCGGGTGCCGCCTAGTGGCCGCCCGATGGCCACTCGGTGGCGAAGCCCTTTTACATTGGAGGTGCTAGCTCTGTTCCCAAAAAAACATGTTTTTCTCTTTTTTTAATTTTCATGCCTCGGGGAGCATGTTGGGGAGGCTGTATGGCCCCTTAGACAAATAAATTTTTCCTTCCAGACCAACTTCTTAGAAATTGACGAAACCAAGGGCGATCTTAGGGTTTTTGGCCACTGCGAACGCAATGGTGACCTCCATTTCTACTCAAACTACTCCAAAAAATTCGCTACCCCCAGATCTTGCAAAAGAGATGCCTGTGGAAACCCTTGCATTAGAAACTCATTGAAAGGCCATATCTTTAGATCACGAACAGGAAGTTGCAAGTCTGCTCTGATACCATTTTAGAAAACCAAGATCACCTGCATGCAAAGGGATACCTGTCACATGCAAAAGACATGCAGAACCAAAGAAGATGTTCTGTAAACCTCAAAGTGAAAATGCATTAAGAGAATCAAATATTACAAAGAGATCAATCCTTATGAAGGAGATCAAGAAACCCTAAAAGGGAAACCCTAAATGAAACCCTAGTGTGCACACTTAATAATTAATTAATTATTAATGTGCCTAAGTTTAGCTTAAGTAACTAAAGGAATAAGTGACTTAATTAATTAATCAATATGATATAATTAATTAAGCATAATAACTTATTACTCTAACAGCCAAAAAATTCATTCAATCATTAAAGGATAAAATCAATGAGTCAAGAGAAAAAAGGAACTTTGTGATCAGTTCAAGCAGAAATAAAATAAAATCTTGGAAGATGTTCATCTGAATTAGACCCTAAAAGAAATAACTGAAGAATGTGAAAAACTTGCTAAGAACAATGCTACTCTAAAGCTTGAGATGGAATCTGTGGCGATGAAGCTAACGAAGGAGATTGAAGAAAGAAAGAAGAATGAGGAAAATCTGGCCTAGTATTTAAAAGAAAAATCTAAAGAATGTAGTAGAGTTAATAGTGGATTCATTTAGCTAGAGATTGAACTGCAACAATCTAGAAATAATGAACAAACACTTGAAAGATAGATAGTTATTCTCAGAGATGAACTCACTACTGCAAATGAGTACAAGGAGAAGTTCAGGATCAGTTCTGCTAAGCTTGATGAGCTAACTAAAGGAAAAAAGGATGTAAATGATAAGCGAGGTCTTGGCTATGAGAAAGGGGAAAGCTCTGGATCTTAACATAAGGATTCTAGACAAAAAATTCAAATGAAAAAAGGCAAAAGATATGTGGTAAGACAACCCAATGCTCAGAAGTTTAATGGTTACTAATTTTCTTGTAATAAATTTGGTCATATGGCTTCTTAGTGTAGAAGTAAAATAAATTCAAGAAGTCCATCATTTCTCGGTCAATGTTTTAGTTGTAATAAGTCATAAGTCAATTGAAAGCAAAAGTATGTCTGTCAGTGTAGGGAATGCAAAATGCTACACTTGTGGAAGATTTGGGCATGTTACTAATCAATGCAAATCAAGAGGAAATCAATGGAATGAATGGTCTAGACAAAGAAATCCAGTGTGCTACATTTGCAACAAATTTTGTCACATTGCAAGATTCTGCAAGAATAAAAACATGGATAGAAGAGGTGTGGTATACAAAGGAAGAATTTCATAGAAAGATGATAAAGGAAAAGGGAAAGTGACTATGGAAGAAATAAGAGATTACATGAATAAAACATGGATAAAGAAGAGTGAATATGATGAAGGAAATAAGCCCATACTGGAAGTAGCCTCCGGTAATTCCTCTAAAAATTGATCTCAAGCCATTGGCTTAGGGGGGTTTTTTCAAGAAAAATACTTTGTCCCCCTATCAGTAGTTGGCACCGGAATGTTGAAAATTTTCAGTAGTTGCACTATCAGTCTACAAATATGTATGTGATCACTTATGTAGAAAACCGAGATCTGGAAGGTCCGCAGATGAATTTTTCTCTTGCTTTTTGAGAAAACAGAGCTACCAGAACTCCTAGGGAAAAAAAATTAATGTGGTAAAAAGGTTAGGTGCATGAAGTTATAAAAGGGTATTTGGAACCCTCATTTGTCACCTTGCATTGAAGAAGAATATAAGGAGAGCCTTTTCATTAAAATTTCAAAGTAGTTAAGTAAATTTGGCGGTGAATTCATCAGGTATTTCAGTTGCTTGTAGAATTTTGAATTTTGTGCTCGGTAGAAAAACTTGTTCGATACAATGAAGAAAATCAAAGGAATTGTGAATATGGATGAATATAGTAGTAGAAAGATTAGAGATGTGAGAAATATGTTATCGGTCGATGAATTGAAGTGGCTTGAAGGCGTGAAACATAAAATTTTGGATATTTGGAATGAGGTTCCTTATTTTGACAATGCGGAAGTTGTTAGGTTTATCCTAAACAAATTGAATAAGGATACTCTTATTTTGGATAAACCCTATCTCATTTCAAAAGAAGTGATTAGAAATTTAACTGGATTATGCAATGTTGGGGATATTCGGAAAAAGAAGTTGATTCAGAAAAAAGAAGTTGAAACCCTAACCAAAGTGACAGGATATCAAAGGGCTCTGGTAATTTCGACAATCAAAGATCTGATAACAAGGTACATTGCACATGGGATTTCATACAAAATTTTCTTCAAAAATAGGGAAGGTGCAACCTCGGCAAGCATAGTTTACATATCTCATAAAATGATAATGGAGGATCAAGACTTTGACATGTGCAGTTTACTAAAAGATCAATTGATGGAAAATGTGCAACTGACAAAGGATGCAGATTACCCCTTCAAGTTTGGTACTTTGATCATAGGTATTATGATGTATTTTCTGAATTGCTTGCCTTAGAATGATAATGTGGTATGGAAGGAAAATGAACTGGTTTGTAAGAAAAATTTTAAACATTCTAATACTCTAGAAAATTGTGAGCAAGTTTATGAAAATTTCTTTAGAGAATTGCTAGGAAAGTTTGGAGTAGTTAGCATTTCCATTCTAGTAAAAGCACTTGAAGTTGGATCATCTTCTAGTAAAATAGAAAGGAAGCAGAAAAGGGCACTAGAATTTGTTGATGACACTCCTTCGACACACAAGTCTCCAAAATCTAAAGGAAAAGGTAAAGAGCAGATAATTGTGGATATACCAGATGGAGATTCTAATGAGTACATTCCAAGCAATGGCCCAAAATCATTTGAACCAGATGTAGAAATGGTAGAAAGAAGTGAAGAAGAAGGTGCTTTATTCAAAATAAAGATATGTAGATTGTTCAAGAAAAATATGGGATACAGAAGATTGTTGATATATGGTTAGACAAACCCTCACATGAGCAGGACTTGATTGAGAGCACTCTAGGCAATTACTTTGTGCATAACAACATTGGATTGGAAAGTTAGCATAATGTACTTCCTGAAGAGTTGATTGAATGTATTAGGGAAACTATGGCCTCTCAGTCTTAGGACAAGAAAGAGGAAGAAATAATTCTACATTTGAAGGAGCAGTTAAGGCTATCCCTTACCAAATTAAAAAGGAAAATGAATGTGTTGAGGCAATGTATAAACTCAGCAAATAACATCTACAATTATTGTCTTCATTGGCCTCATGTAGTTAGGAAATACAAGGACAAGTTGGAATAGATTGAAAGTGAGTTGAACAAAATTGGTCAAGATTATAACATGTTTCTGGACCATGAAGGTATAGTAAAGAAAAGGATTCATGAGTTGCATACTGAGCATGCAAAAGTTCACTTTTCAAGAAACACCCTTGTGGACACTTTCTAGAAAGTGAAGGATTTAACTGAATGCAGATTGGAGCAGCTAATTGAGGTTTTGAGGAAAGGAGAAAAGTTAGAAGAAGCGATTACAATTATGGAATCCCTCATCCAGATCATCAACCGTACATCAGAAAACAACAACTTGATCTTAATCATTGGGATTGCAGTAGATGCTTGGAAGAAATTTCTTCTGAAAATGAAAGATAAATACAAAATCATTTTCTGACTTGTGCAACAGTTGTAGTTCTTCAAATTTTGATCCTATTTCTAATTAGCAAAGGGGGAGAGAGAAAGCAGTGAAATTTTTTCATTGATGTCAAAGGGGGAGAGAGTGCTATGAAAAATGCCTTATCATTCCAAGGGGGAGCATTCTTTTGAAATTTTGAATTTTGGCAACATAATCTCTTGGTTTCGACACTTAGTCATTTTTCACCAAGTGTTGCCATCAATGCCAAAGGGGGAGATTTTTGGAATATGGATTCTAAGTGTTTTCATTGATGACAACTAAAGTCATTACTCTAGTCTACATATTAGAATTTTCCCATACCGGCAGGCAAAGTAGAGAACAAAGTATTACTTACAGAAAGCATGAAGAACAAGGTATCTGGGTAGTTTGTCAATCTGTATGCTTCACCAAATCATCATTTTGTGTTGTGGATCCCAAAGATAGTTTTTAAAGCATATATGTTACCTTATTGGTAATTTTTGTGATGTTGCATTAATCAGTATACGAGCTCAGAGATCCGGCATGATGTTTTTCTATTTATTTGCTCATTATGATCGACTTAGTGAATACAGTGTGTCGTGGATCTATAAGGAGTAATTATTTAAATGTTTCTATGTTAGATAATTTTGTTTTGGGTCCTTACTAATAGTTTGGCCAACTTTGATGGGCATGCATTAAATACCATTTGTGATTTGAGCCAACCCTTGGAGAATATTTCATATTTTGTTGAAGCCGACTTGGGGTGATTGAAATCTTGGTAGTGGATATATATATAAGATCGTTAATTCATTTTGAAGTGCGAATACGTGAGGAAGAGAAAATGTGTGTGTGAAAATCAGAAGATCAGTTGAGTGAATTTTTCTTGAGTAGAAGAGGATTGTTGTAAATTAAAGCATAGCAGAGCAAAGCTAAGTGCAGAGTCAGACAAGAGGTCCAAAATTTGGTACATGAGCTTCACTGGAAGTGAAACTAGGCATTTGTAGATGTAATCTTCTCAGTTCAACATTTTTTTGTAATCCAAACATTTTGTAAGGAAATGAGCCTTCCTTATTGTGAGCAGTGAACTCTAGGTAGTGTACCTTAATGCATGTGCATTCCCTCTTCTTCATACTTTTAACAGAGTATATAAATTGTGGATTAATCTCCACCATGGTTTCTCCCCTAAAATGGTTTCCACATAAAAAATTTGATGTTATGGTGTTTTGATTGTTTCTTTAATGTGATTGCATGTCTATTTCAGTTTAAATGCTATGAATAGTCTATGATCAGAATTAAAATTCTCAAATATTGTTGAACACTGATTCACCCTACCCCTCTCAGTGTTCCTTGATTCTAACATGAAGACATCCACCTATGTGTTGATTTTCGGGATCTGAATAGAGTATCCCTGAAGGACCATTACCCCTTGCCTTCCATGGAGTCAATCTTGCAAAGAGTGGTTGGCTCAGAAATGTTTTCTTTGTTGGATGGATTCTCCTATTACAACTAAATCTAGGTCAAAGAAGAGGACCGACATAAAAAAATGTTCACTACCAAGTGGGGAACATTTTCCAATGCAAAAATTCCCTTCGGCCTCTCAAATGTGTTAGCTACCTTCCAGCCCGCGATGGACATTTCCTTTAGAGAGTTGATCAATAAGATCATCTTGATCTACTTGGATGATCTAATGGTATTCTCTAAGTCAAAAGATGATCATTTTGATCATCTTGAAATGGTTTTTAAAAAATGCCAAGAGTTCGAGATATCCTTGAACCTGAAAAAATGTGTTTTCAGAGTGCCGCAAGGAAAATTATTGGGGCATGTAGTGTCTAAAGATGGAATTGCAATCGATCGAAAGCAGGTGAAGGAAATCAAGGAAATTCCCCTACCAGTCAACAAAAAGGGAGTTTAGTCCTTCCTAGGAAAGGTAAATTTTGTAAGAAAATTCATTTCTGATTTTGCAGGACTAATTAGACCTATCACCCTAATGCTCAAGAAGGATCAATTGTTGAAATGGACGAAAGAGGCCAGAGAAGCTTTTGAGAAGGTTGAGGCTATTTCTTCAGCTCCTGTGCTAGTAAACCCAAACCTATCAAAGGACTTCATAATGTATGTGTTTAGTAGAAAATCTAGAATCCCCAAAAGGATGATGAAGGGAAGGGAGAACATCCAATAGCCTTCCACTCCCAGACCTTAAAGGAATATGAGATGAACTATAACTTCATTGAGAGGCAGGCATTTTCCATTGTTAAGGGGCTTAAAATGTTTTGGCATCTCATATCCTACAACAAGGTGGTTGCATATGTCGTGCATTCTAGTGTACACAAGTACATCATGGAAGGAGAAATCACTAAACAAAGGGCCAACTAGATAACCAAGATCCTTGACTATGAGATTGAGGTCAGGCCCACGAAGATCATGTGGGGGAGAGGATTATGTGAGTATTTGGAATGTGATGAAGAAGTGGCAGCTAAGGAGGAACAACCTGAGCTTGTTGTAATGAACGAATCTGAGTCTAGAGGCTGTTGGTTGGAAAATAGAATGAGGTTTATGCAAACAAGGAAATATCCATTGGGCCTCCATTCTCAAAATATTTTTTTTTAAAGATTGTAGAATAGTGGATATGTGCTCATTGAAGGGGTTCTTTTCAATAGGAACTTCAATGGTGTTCTTTTGCGGTGCGTATCTCAAGAGCAAGCACAAAAGATTCTAGACATATTCCATAACAGTCCCACAAGTGCGCATTTTTCTGTAAAGATCACCGCCATCAAAATTATGTGTGCAGGATATTTCTGGCCTACACTTTTCAATGACTCACATTCTCTTGTTAAATTTTGTAAAGAATGCCAATTATTCACAAGGAGGAAGAACTCGGCAATGCCTCTGAATCCGATAGTGGCTTAGGAACCCTTTACACAATGGGGCCTTGATTTTATTGGGATGATTAACCCCATGTCTAGTGCCAGACATAAATGGGTCCTCACGGCCACAAATTATTTTACCAGATAGACTGAGGCCATGCCCCTGAAGAATGCGACAGAGACGGAGATTGTGAATTTCCTTAAGGAACTAGTAACAAGGTTCAGCCCGCCAAAGACCATCATCTTCAACAATGCGAAAGCCTTCCTAGGTTCAAAGGTGTGTCAATTCGCACTTAGGCATGGCATATTCCTAAAGACATCTTCGAACTATTACCCGCAAGCAAATGGTATAGCCAAGTCAACTGATAAGAATTTAGTCTGACTCATCAAAAGAATTGGGTCAAAACACTAGAGAGAGTAGCATAAGAACCTTTGAGTAGCACTCTGGGTGGATCGGATAACCCCCAAGAAAGTTTTAAAGACTTCACTGTACAAGCTAGTATATGGGAAGGATGTGCTATTGTTTGTCTCTATGGAAATTCTTGCACAGTAGTTACTCAAGTCTCTGGAGGTGGAGCAAAATGGAGCTCTGGAGGTCTGGTTGGATGAGTTGTTGGAGGTACAAGAGAAAAGAGAAAAATCCCTTACGGCCATGTGTAACTACCAATAGGTGGTTAAAAAGTGGTTTAAGAAGAAGACCTCCGACTAGGGTCTTAAATGCGGAGACATAGTGTTGAAATTCAATGAGAGAGCCACAAAGCCTGGCCAACATGGAAAATTTGATAGTCTATGTGAAGGCCCTTTCCAAATTATTCAATGCAAGCAACATAATGAATTTGAATTAGAGAATATGGAAAAAGAAGCATTGGGAATTCATGTCAATGGAATTCACCTAAAATTGTTTAATTAGCTTTATTAATCATTTTACCAATGTAAATATATAATTATGTGAATATTTTCTTTGTATGTCTTGTCCGGCCGAGTCTTTGTTAAGCGGAACCCATCATACAAGAAGCAGAGGAAAAGCAAAAGAGACAAAAAATTGACAAAAGATTTTTATATTCATTATACAGTAATATATACTTTGGAACATTACAATGCAAAATAGCTCTTAGGCCAGGATTTTTGAGTATATATATTAAACGCTTTATGAGATATATATACAAAAAGGAGGAGAAAATTTTTCATTCACTCATTAGGGTAGCAAGATCTTCATCTTCAACTGGAGTAGTAGGTTCAATAGGAAAAGTAACGGGGACAACAACAGGGGCAGGAGGAGCTTCAGCGACAGCAATAGCAAGTGGAGGAGGAAATACCAAGTTTCTGAAGTTGGTATACCACTCCACGTCATAAAAAATCACTACGTTGTAGCATCTCAGTAAGAAGTGGCAGGCATGTGAAACCCTTTGGTGGTGTTCTCTAATAGTCATAATGTGAAATCCATTCAAGAATGGCACCTAGGGTACCACTGCATCCTCTTTAATATGTCAGCGGAGATCACTGGCTATTGGGATACCAAGGCCATATACTACATTCATCACAATTTCACCAAGGCCTCTGATGTAGCGCTTTGGGAAAATTTCCATGGTGAGCCATAATATCATCTGTTTGGGTACCTAAATGTCAAGCAAAGAGGCAACAAAATGAGAGAAATCATTAGTGTGTAATCTATACTTGTCCTCATACTCTATACAGTCCCTCCCCAACACCCATTTCATTGCAATTATTGTGAGGGAATGCTCATTCTTCATCATGTGCTTTAAACACCTACTAGAAACCTCTCCTAGAAAAGCTACTTGTGACCTATTGCTAGTAATCTTAATGGGAGTATCCATTGCCTTGATAAAAAACCCCAATTACCAAGTGTAAATTAGATGTTGTTATCCTTAGGTCTATTTATAGACGTAGTAGGTTACAATAAGTGTGACAAGCATGATAGCGATCAAGAAAAAACTCAAAAATCCTACAAAGAGAAAACTCGGAAATCTCACCAAGTTGTGTTTGTTGTGTGTGAATTGTTGCGTGCAAGTTGAGAAGAAGTAATTAATTAGCTAAAATTGGTGGTAGGCACAAGTGATAGTCCACACGGTCAAGTGCTAAGTGTCAAGCTATGGATGCTTTTTCAGTCTCCAAGATCAACTCAAAATATTTTATGTACTCATTATTCCTTTTTCCTTAATCATTCTTTTTAAGTTATTAAATGAAAAAGCATGTGAAAGGTTTTGTATGCCTTTAATTACCAACTCAATTTCCTAAGAGATGGCGCCATAGGACATAATTGAAAATCATCATTATCAATTGTTGTATTTTCAAAAGGTAAGAATTCATTTTGCATGAATGAAATAGTTGGTGGTACATGCCCAATCTATTACAAAAAGGAAATCATTGTCTCCAACTCCAGTTCAAGAAAAGGCTAGTCTTGCATGTAAAAGAACAACACCGTGAAGATTTTTTTGAGTACGCAATTCATTGCAAAGAGCTTTGAGTACAATATTTGCTATGAAAGAACCCAAGTGAGTTGTAGAGATGTTGAGCATTTGTAAAAGTCTATAGAATCCTCAAATAGCCCAAAATCCTCAAATGGAAGCACAAGGAGAAGCAGTTGGGAGCTTATCTGACGCCATGATGATCATGCCAACGGCCAATTTTTTTGGTAACATTTCTTATGCCTCGCTTGGGATACCACAAAATCCAAAGTGGCCACACATGCAGGCCATGTAGAAGACAAACCATAGGAGAAAAGCCAAAATAGCTAAAGATTGGGATAGTATTCATGATCCTGAACTTAAAACAAACCCTAAGAGTCTTAGGGAAGCAGCCTGCGAGAGAATGAAAAAGACTAATAACCAAGAGTCTTTGATGGACAAGTTGTGGTTTTGTGCCCTTCCACAATATATGGTCCCCTTTGTGCATCACTGCCTAGAGCTGGTTCATGAATGCTCTCAAAATTTTAACCCAGATACTGGCATCATTGAGGGTTGAAACCTAAGGACGGTGATCAATGTTGAAGCTATTAGGGATATGTTATGCATCCCTACAGGAAGGGGAATAGAAGCACTAGAGAGATTCACTATAAGTGGCTCGGAAGAGTTTTGGAGGACCAAAAAATATGCTCTAAGCTTTTACACTCAAGAAACAAAAAGGTCCAAGGATGATACATGCTCGCCACAATTTTCAGTTGGGCACAAAATTTTCAACTTAGAATTGCAAGATTCCTTCTCTATGTTGGCCTTTTTTTGCAGCATGGACAATAACAAGGATGTTCAGGAGTTTCAAATGTGTTTGGGTTTTCAGTTGAGAAGACAACATTCTTTATTCTGGTATGACTTCATAGAGGTCATTGTTCAGGGGATGCTAAACCAATTCAAGGAATACCACACACAGTATAGGTTCAGGTTTTCTTCTTTCCTTGCTCACATGTTTTTGTATCAGAACCCTGATTTCTTCATAAATCGTATGGGTTTGTCTATTTGCGATGAAGCTGGGGTAAGAAAGTTGGTTTCTATGTGGACTCCTCTCCTTTCCATAACTTAAGATTAATATGAATTTTTTGAGTTTTTCCTAACTCCAATTTTGCAAGATTTTAATAAGGAGGGTGAAGGTGGTTGTTATTGGTTCTCTATTGATCAAGTAAGGTGGATGTAGGATCTTGTTCTTCCTTATGACTGGTTCCTTGGGGAGGATTTTTCATTTGTTAGATTCCATGGTTCTACCAAGGAACCATTTTGGCTCCCAGTCTGTGTCACAAATAGGGTGTTTCCCCTTGAGGTATTTCAGCAACTAGCAATTATTGACCTCAAGTTTTGTGGGGGAAGGAATAAGAAAGGTTTTTTCAAATTCCCTTTGAGCTTCAGTATGGTAATAATGGAAAAGAAGAAAATGTATATGGTCTGCTAGCTACAAAGCTTGCTCATCTAGGGCTAGTAGTGATTTGTGACAAGTGGGATTATAATCATGATAATGACTTAGTGGAACTGAACATTAAAGTGACTCATAGCTCCCGGCCCTACAGAGAAGCTCGGCGGAGTCTGCAGACACGGGACTTGAATCTCCTTGTAGACCTAGCCTATGTTGCCACTGACGATAAGAGGTTGCCATGGCTATCTTTCTATTTTCCTTTGGCCAAGCCCAATGATAAGTGTAAAATTGGTTCCACCCTTCATAATCAATTGGCTAAGAAATACCAGTGAAGTGAGGAAAAGATTGCACAATTTTGGATTTATCATCAAGAGACCAAGTGCCTTGATGCCCTGTTCTAGGAGTTGGACATGGATGATAGATTTGATGATCTCTAGAATAGAGAGAACAATGATACTAATGCAAGTAGAGATGAGGAGGTAGATTGAGAGGAAGCAACTGCAATAATGAAAAGAAAAGAGGTGAAGAAGGCCCAAATACAGAGAATTGGAAAAGTAGTGGAATAGATCGACAAAGCTCCACTAAGTGTGCAAGTGACTGCATCTCATTTAGAGGCCCCACTACCACATACATGGGCTACAAAGAGACCCAGAGCAACCCAGCAATCTCAAGAGGTCATAGAGGTGGACAATTCTCCACCCAAGAACAGTCTATATACCGATACAACTCCTGGAGAAAGCTCGCAAGTACCTATAACAAGCCAAGGATCAATATCTTCAATAACTTAGGTGTCTTTATCTCCCTCTCTTCTCACTTCTCATTCTTTGGTTACCCTTGTTGTGTCTGCATCTCCAATGACTTCAAGTGGCATCCTTTCATTTTACACTTTTGCACCCGCGGGAGGTCTCTCTCAATCTCCCTTCTCCCCAATCGAACAAACAACTCTTACTCCCCCACAGTTTGTTCCACCTTTTCTTGGGGCCTAATCTGAACTCACTATCATAAACCCCTTTTTCTTTCATCATGTCGGCCCTGAATCAAGTTTCCCAATAGATGGTAACCTTTGCATCTTTGCTACCACCACCACTCCCTATGATTCCTTCCACCACTTCCTAAACTAGAACCTGGCATAACATTCCCCCTCTCTCCCCATTAACGATTGCTCTGCCAAAGAAAAAATCATCTGAGACTGTAGTGATTTTATTCCCTTTTTCTCTTTCTCTTAATGCACCCTTCATCGCCAAACTGATTAGATCATGAGCAAAGTTTATTAGGAAAAAACATCACAACTAAGGTTGTGCAGGCTAAAAGAGTGCAGAAGAGAAAATAAAAATATGCAGTGAGGCCTGTCGAGCCATGCATGTAGACCCTCTTTAATGAAGTTCAGGGATTGTTAACAGTTGCAACCATTACTCCTAACATTTTCAAACCGCAAGGGAAAATGCAACTAGAGGATTAAATGATCCATGTTGTGGGGATCAATCTACACGTAGGCCAACCACAAGAAAAAGTTGAGCTGATGGAGGAAACTCAACAGGTGGTAACTACAGACTTTTTAAAGCATAGTCACCAACTGAAAAAATGGGAAGAGGAGCTCAAGAATGTTAAGGAAATGATAGAGATCCTACAGAAAAGGGAAAAGGCTAAGGATGTTGAAATTGCATGCTTGTCTCAACAAGCATAGGTGGAAAAGGACAAACTCTAGGAGGAACTCACAAAGTTCCAGTCCCAAGATCCCAACCCATTTTCCAGACTGCAGCAGAAAAACTAGCAGCTACAAGACCGGTTGGCTCAAGTAGAGGGAGAAATGCAACAGAATAATAAAGAGCTTCAGGATCAGTGAGCTCAATTAGACTAGGAAATGTAGTATAAGGAAAAAGAGCTTCAAGACCGATAGGACCAATTTGAAAAGGAGATCCAGGAAATAAAGCTCTCCCTGGAAAAGGAATCCAAAACCCGAGTTCAAGCTGAGGAGCTATTGAAAAACAAGGATGTCGAGTTGGGAACTTTGCAGGAACAACTCTATGCAATGGACAAGAAAATTGAAGAGCTGACGCAGGACGTCAGACTTATGGAAGTGGAGATTAGTCTTTTGAAAATTCCTTCCTAAACCCCTACTCCTTAATCGGATCTCCTTTTGGTGGTTCGGTAGTTATATACCTCATACTGGGAGAAATTCAAGTCCTTCTATTTGACCCTACTACCAACACTCCAATTCATGGCAGATGATGCAACCAATTTAAGCAAGGAGGTGTGTGGAAGGATTGAGTAGGTTCTGTAGTTCATTGTTGAAAAGGTGCCCGAGGCTGAGATGTTGTTCAACATATTATACACTATAGAAAATGTAGACTTGGTAAATGTGGGGATAGAGGACCGGAGGTTAGCTTCCAAGAAGGCGAAATAATTCATATGTTGTCATCCGGCCATCCTCCTAGCTAGTAATTGCTCGATAATATTGAGTCAGACTATGAATAATATGCAGATGCAATTCTCCTAATTGATTCAAATGGTCTTTCCTTCCCCCTTTCTCTCTAAAAATTTAGTGGCCATGGTGGAGCACATTACAACAAAGATCGAGGAAAAGTAGTGGGATCTATCTCCTTTCCAATCATTCCATCAACCTCCCAGAGTGGTGGACATTGAAGATGCCACCCATCAGATAGTGCGGCTTCTTTTTTAGCTTGAGTCTGGGACCGAGATCTCCATGGAGCTCCCTTTTAAAGAAATTATCGATCTACATGAGGCACAAGAGAATTTTTGCGCCTTATCGATGTCATCCGAGGCCAACTGGCTACCTTTGCAAACCGCACTTTCAAAGCTCTAATAATTTCCCAATGGATAAGGATCTAGTCTTTGAGCCAGAAATTTTGAGTTCCCATTCTACAGGCGAAATGCCCCTGATAGTTGCCAAAAGTTATGGATTTAAAATCCTTAAAGCTCCCTCTAGGTGGCTATTGTTACTTTTGCATCAACCCAACCTATGCTTCATATGTTTGAATATTCCTGGGCCCTTTTTTTTTACAATGCTTTTTTATGCTTGTGCCATGTGTCAGCCATGCGTTCCTTTGAAGGTTTTATTCCCTTTCACCATGTGTCTACATCACGGGCCTTTGAGAATCCTCTCCTTTGTTTCTCCTCTAAGCTCCGTTAGTGTGCCATATTTCGCGAGCACCTTTTTGGGTCGGCTCCACAATCAAAGCTCAATGCATTCACTACACCACATGTTTTCTCCATGGGGATTTTGATTGTAAGGGATAAATGAATAGGAAGCCCCACCATTGCGCAATGTGTCACCTCTGTGGGTACTTCAATATCAAAGAAGGGAAGGAGGAATGGGAGGCCTTGCCTCTACACCACATGTCCTAATCAATTCTCCAAGCAGTTAGACACATGTCTTCATGGGATTTTCGCTACTTCCACCCTGGGACCACATTCATCATTGTAGGAGGGCACATTTTTTTCAAGATGAATGAATACCATATTTTAGAATCTTTCTATTGCAACGGTCTTTGAGAATCATTGCGATGGGCAACATAGCCCATACCTAAAGAATCTTTTTGGTTATTGGCTCTTGGGCGATGGACTGATCTATATATACTCCTTCAACTCTCTTAAAAAGGGTTTGAAAATACGCAGAAAAAATACTGAAAGACTATAGGCCTTTGTATTTTTTTTACTTATTGTATTAAGACTCACAGATTGTGCCAATTTTTTCGGCCTCTCTGTTCTTAGTTAATTGCTAAAACATTATACTATGTTGTTTTTTATACTGAGTAGTTTATCTGCAATACTTCTACAATTTCAATATAAATTCATTGTTCAGATCATGTCTTGAACTCTTCTTGTTCAGTAAATGTATACAGAGGTTATATTATGTCATTTGATTTACTTCTTAGAACTTTCATCTATGCTTTCTATTATTTTCGTACATGCAGATTGTTGAATGAGCCCTTAAATCTCATCGAAAGGGAAGATTTCTTGTGCCTACTTACTTACATTTTGGTGCATCACCTTAGATTAGACTTTATTTTCTATATATGCTTCATTTTCCCTTTCCAACCCCCCCAAATACAAAAGGAGCCAACTTCTTTAAAACTCGGAGGTCACTTAGTTTAGCGTAATTGGTTCCCCATTAACTGAGTTTCCCATAAGGTTGTTTTCCTAGCAATTTTAGGCATCAAAAATATCCATTCTAGGTAATTAATCATTCTAATTGAACCTACATCTAGTAACTTCTTTAGTTTACCTTACCATTAGTGTTATTTGAGGATGCATTTTCATTAGTTTTTGCTTGATAGGTTTAGCTTCAAAAAATACAACCAAATGATGTACAACTAATGTTGGATCTAGTCCAAGCATATCTACATATGTCCATGCATAGTTTATCTTCCTTTCATTGATAAATGTTGTGAATTTCACTTTCCCTTGAGGATCAAGTGACACTACATGGTATGTGATCTTTGGGTTCTCTATTGTGCCAACATTCATGGATTCTACCTCTTCCACTAGGAGCATTGACTTCTCTTGATATTCAAAAATAGGGAGATTGAATCCTCCATCTGCAGGTGCCTCGGAGAGGTTTTCACCTTTAGATTCATCCTTTGTTTTCTTCTTTTTAGGATCTAATAGAGCCACACTATGGTTTTCTCTAGGGAATCACATTTTGATTTATATATTATACTTTTCACTTTTGCAACTAGAGGACACAATCTCCCCACCGAAGTATGCTTCTTGTTCAAGTTCCATGAAGAACCCTGCTTTATGATCTCCTACCAGTATATCAGTTTGAAGTCCCATAAACTCTGTGATTGCTTCATCATTTCAGAATTGATCCAAAACAGGTGTATGTTGTTGTCGGTCCCAATCTATCAACTATGGGTAACAGAGGGGTAGGCTATTATCATTGTTTGTAAAACTTACTGAAGTTGTTGAGATGGTCATTATAGCTCTAGTATCATTCTCCCATTGGGTGTCTAGGTCATCGGGTCATCCCACAATACTAGTTTACAATCTTTGACCAAATTGGACATTGAACTGATTTTTTTTAACTAAATCTTCACTTTCAGGCACCTATAGCGGCTAAACCATGAGGAATTTGAAGATGATGCAATCTAGTGATTTGTGACATTTTTTCTATAGATTCTAAATATATTTTTTGCAAAAAATTTGGAATCAAATTAAACTTATTTTTCCATCTCCTTTGAAAACTAGTTCTTAACAATAAACACCATTTTTAAAGAGTGACATTATTGGCTCACATAACATTTTTTCTATGAAGGATAAAATTCTTTTTTTTTCAAATTTAGATTCATAACTATGATATCTAGTGCATGGAATTGATTTTATAACATTTCATTGAAGATTTTTTTCTTAATTAAGTTTCAAAGTCAAACCAGTTACAATTGAGACATGATTTACTGGATAACACAACTTTTTTTGTATGTATCAAAATTTTTATTTTTATTTTGTTGGATCAAGGACAACAATATCTAGTGCACTAATATTTTTCAATTTTTTTATGATAATCTACTATTTTTCCACATGTGCGGAACAAAGAGCTTGATTTTCAGTGAAAAACCTACATTCACAAGAAATAAAAAATAAATATAATAATCAAATTAAATTTATTTAAAATTATACTTTTTTGGAAGCTTATAATAACGAATACATCCAGAAAAAAAAATTTAAATGAACTTATTTGATCCCCCAAAAGCTAATTCAAAAGTTGTTTTTTTATCAACATTTTAATAGGTGTAAAGGAGGCTCTGTTATAGGTATGGTTTAAAACTAGCAGGGTTCTATCCAAGGGGGCTTGGTCTAAGGTTGTTTGATCAAACCCTTTTCGATTGGAATCCTTTAAATGGAACTTTTCAAGGCTTAAATCATTATATTTTCTAAAAATATGCGATTTCAGCAAAAATCAGGATCTCCTAGAAAGTGTAAACCACTATTGTGGGATCACTCCATCATCACTCGAGGTGACAAAGGAAGGAGAATCCCATTCATACTTGTTCAAGTCTATTCCAAAATAATAAAATTTATTAGGAATGATTTTGATAAGTTGGATAGGGACTATACCAATGCTAAAGTTTTCAAATAAGTCTTTGATAGGTAATTTGTTGTCTATAAGGTAGTAGATATCCAATGTCTTAATGCTAGTAGAAGGCGCTCTTTTCTTAAAAGAGGTATGTCTAGTATTTGGAGTAACCACTTCTTTTGAATCATAACCTAGTCCCATGTTCTTCTTTGTTCCACTATTATAGGCTCCCATCTTTCTTATTTGTGTATCCCAAGGCTGCCTATTCTAGTATATCCCATTTGTTTAGCTAATTGATAGCATTTACTGCTAGGATTGATTAGAAGGGGTTGTGGTTGTTCTAGTTCCTTTTTTCCTCTTTTTAGATCATAGACGATAAGTCTTCTTTGAATATCTCTTCATCCTTCATATCTCCCCACTTGGTGAAAATTATGGGTTTGGCTATCATTTGTACTATTTGAACATATTTGATCTCCTTAGGGCCTCCATAAACCTTAGGTGTCAGTGGAAGCATGCCAATGCAAAATGCTTGATTGAAGTGATAATTTCCATTACCTTTTTCAAGTAATTGAAGTTGATGGTAGTGTGGAAGGGTCAACATATGAGAATGAATGAAAAGATGTCATTGTTGGGTATATGTTGGATTTTTTTATACTTCTCCAATTTTTCACAAAAGTGGAAGGGTTCAAGATCGACATATAATGTCACCTCCTTTCCTTCATGAAGAAACTTTAGACACTGGTGAAAGGTTGAAGGAATTTCTTTTAGTGCATGGATCCAAGGGTGTCCTAGAAGAAGGTTATATGGTAACTCAAGGTCAAGTACTTAACATGTGGTTTTTGTGGTTGTTGGTCCTACTAGCACTGTTAGCCTAACTATCCTTTCTGAATTCCTTTTGTGGTCATCATAGGCCCTTATAGTAATGCTCTTTGCTTTGTCTATCACATCATTAGAATACCCCAGTAGTTTCAAGAATATCAAAGTATAGATGTTTAGACCTGCACCATTATCTATCAACACTCATTTAACCATTTTTTTATCGACATTAACCTCTATTTAGAGAGCTTGGTTGTGGAATGACTTTTATGGAAGGTATTTATTGAAAAATAATAAGTGGTGATTGGCTATGATTTTCCAACAATGGCTTGAAACTAATCTAGATTGAGGTCATTAGTAACTGATGCTTCCAATTCTTTTTTAAGTATCTCCCTATGTGCAGGTGATAATTTTAGTAGTTCCAAGATTGAGATCAAAGTGGGAGTCTTCTTCAGTTGTTCCACAATACTATAGTCATTTGATGACCAGGCTATGGGTTTATGTGGGGCTCCTTGTATTGTAACTTTCCCTCAACAGGTAGTTATGTTACATTCAATGTCCCTACATCATATAGTCAATACATTTACCCTAGTGTCATCTTCTTGAGAGAGGGTACCTAGAACTGTGTCACCATAAGTGTAGTTAGCATTTTGGTAGTCTTGGTCCTTTCCTTTATCATTCATTTTAGCATTGTTTAGAATTGGATTTGTGTATATTTGGAGGTCTTTGTTTCTAGGATGATGCTCGACACCCACTTCTCCTTTGTTGATCAAGTCTTATATTATGTGCTTGAGTCTCATGCAGTTGTTTTGTGTATGTACTTTATTTTTTGAAACTCGCATAAGTCCTTGTTGTACCATGGTGTTTTGAAGCTAGGCTCATCATAGTTTTAGCGATCATTGACCTTGATGTGGTTTGGTTGCACTAGTTTATGCATGACTATCTCAAGTGACTCTGCTAATGCAATGAACATCCTCCTTGGTTGATCATATTTCCTTTGTTGTCCTCCCTGATTTGTCTACTGGTTGATCGCTTGATTGTTTTGTGCATTATTAGGAGCATAGATTGATTTTGCAACTTGAGGTTTGCTTTTTTGTGTGTTAGGATTTTGTACATTCCACTTCTAGTATCAACTACCCCATCATCGGTGGCATTTTTGTTCTTAGCCCAAATTTTAGGTTTCTCTTTCACATTAGAAGAATTGTCCCTTGGGGCTACCTTGATAATGCATTGGTGGGACACTTTGTTGATGGGGTGAACTGTTTTCAAGGCTACCCTAATAACGTGTTTGCAGGACACCTTGTTGATGGGGAAAATTGAGAAGGTTACCATATGGCACACCTAGTTGTTGGTATTGTTGATTGGGAAGGAGACCATGTGGCCCACCTTGTTGATTGGAAAGGGTGCCCTATGGAAAACCTTGTTGTTGGTACTATTTATTGGGAAGGGGACCATGTGGCCCACCTTTTTGTTGGTATTGTTGATTGGGAAGAAGACCATATGACCCACCTTGTTGATGCTATTGTTGTGGAAATTTCCCTTGTTAATTTTGTACAATTTGGAATGTCAATATATGAAGTGTTTTGGGGCATGTATTGAGATGAACCTCCCTGATATTATTGGGCCACCGCCACTTGTTTGATTGGGGATGGTTTTCTATACAAATGGATTTCCATTGGTTGATCATTTCCCTTCGAAAAGACTGGTGACATGTTTTTAATCTCCAATGGTTTAGGTATTTCTCTCACAACTAAGTTATCTCCTAAGGGAATGAGGCGAGGATATTTGATACCTTCTACATTAAACTCTATAGGAAACTTAGCACCACTTTGTGTTAATTTGAAGAAATAAGTATTTGGATCATTTCTTAGGAGTTTGTCCATCAGTTTGAGCACATTGGGATTGTTTGAATGTTGGAAGAATTCTTCATCATTTATTTCTTCTTCACTATCCACCTCCTCTATGACCATTCCCTTGGGATTTTGGTTCACTCTATCCATCACTTCTTGTTGTATATAGATTACCTCTTCCTCACTTGGTGATTGATTTGATGTTGTGTTAAATGTGGGTCTCTTTTTGAGGTGTTTCAAGATTATTTGGCCTATAGCACCATGGGCCACCTTTGTCATCTGTGGTGTTTGTTGGGGACATACTAGCATTGTATTTATTTTCTTCCATGTTTTTTCTATTTTGTGATCTCGTTATTGTCATAAACAAGTTCCAAGCTTTTGTGAACATTTTGGTGACTTCTAACTATGGAATGAAAGAATGCTTTTTTTTGGGATTTTCTATTTTTTGAGTAAATGAAATTGTGTTTGCTTTTAGGATTTTCCATTTTTGAAGGATGGTGTCTATTGCCATATGGGATTTGGTAATACGGGCTCTAAAGTGATACAACCCTAAGAACTCAATGATTTAATTGCTAAGCTCATATTGGATATGCAAGTCTGGTTTGTTCCTTAAAGGGCAAGTATAAAATTTCTTAGCAAGATGTCTTGGTTGTGGTAAGTCTTCAAGATGTGCCTCTTGATAGACCTTGAACTATGATGCCTATTTTTGAGAAGGAAAAATGTGGATCTTCATTTAAGGACTTTGATCTTGCAAGAGATCATGAAGATAAGAACATGTGTGGTGTTCAATGGTGTGTTTTTTTTCTTAATTTTCTATTTTTTGAAGGATAGTGTCTATTGCCACACAGGAGGTGGTAATAGAGGCCTTCTAACTATGAGATCTTCTTTCTGTTCCTCTTTATCTAAGATGTTGGTTACATTTCTCCACCAGGTTGGTGTTTTGTTTTTCTTGAATATGAAGCTCCTCAAACTACTGATTATGTCTATTTGTTCTCCTTCAATCAGCTCAAATTTTGGTTGTATGATAGCTCATTTAAGGTTTGGTTGTTGAACTAAAGAAATTGGATGCCTAATGGTCATAAGGTGAAATGATGAAAGTGTTGGTATTTTGATACGGTTTTATGATTCTCAAGACCCTAAGGTTTGAGCAATGTTTTGGAATGACACTATTCTTGGAAATCAAAATGTTGAAAGACCTAGATCGGTATTTCACTTCTTTTTCTCGAGGATATGTTGTGGGAAATTTACTTGAACTAGCCTTGAGGTTCAAGCAAATGTTGATATCTCAGAAGTGTGAATGAAGGAATGATCCAAGTTTGTTTGTTTTGATTTTGAATTCTAAAAGTAGGATGTGGTGTTGAATTTTCCAATTAGATGATGGACCAATGTAAATTATGACAAGTTTTGGGACTCTAATTGTTTCATTTCTCAAAAGAAACTAGTTTTAGATTGTTTTTTTTTTTAATTTTTACTAGAACACAAAGCAAAAGTTGGAGGTTTGGAGCAAGAGAGATTGAAAAATTCAACTGTGGATAGATTATCGTCAAGTGCGGCCAGATCAGAAAAGGAAATGCGGTAAGATTTTGCAAGTGCATCCTTTGTGTGTAGTTTTTCAAATTGGTGAATTGCATAGGAAAAAGTGAGCTTTTTAATCAAAAGCGATAGGTTTGTAGTCAACTGTGACTAGTAGATTTTGTCAATTGCAGCGCAAAATGATCAAATGCCACCAATTTTTAGTCAAGTGTACTCAAATTCTTGAAAGCTGTAGATTTTTACCACTATCATAAATAGAGAGAAAGCGATACATTTTTGGCAAGTGCAACCAGTTTTTGGTCAAGTATGGTAGAAACAACAATGAAAGCAGTATTCTATGCAAATTTGTTTTCTAGTTTCTAAATTTTGGTAGTAGCATTGATAATTTGTAGATTTGAAGGTTTTGTTTGATTTGGTTTGAGATTTTGGAAAGTGATCTCACATTATAGCAATCAAAACTTATTTGACCCTAAATGGCCACAATTTTAAGAATGCTTCTTCCCACAAAATCTCAATATTTTTGGAAGTCGAAAAGCTAAAAGCTATAGTTTCCAAGGTTTACTTTGTTCTTAATGCAACTTGAAATGTGAGCCTAAACATTCAGAAACCTTCAAAGATTTTTTTTAAGATATCTTTTAGGGAGTGCAAACATAGGGCTCTTTTCAAAGTATTTGCACTAACTTCAAAGGGTTTGATGTTTGAGAACAATGTTAAATACTTGTTTTGATGTGTTCATTTTAATTAAATCACAATGCTTGATGTTTCAAAGTAAACAAATAGATTTGGAAATTTCATGAAGATAATGTACACCCTAGGGATAGACACTTCCTTTTAGGTGGGCTTACCTCATTCCCCGAAGGGATGATTTTACATGCAATAAATGGAGAGTGTTTTAAGCTCAACCATAAGTCAGACTCGATAAGTAACTTCTTAGAATAAAAGTTCCAATGCACCACTTTAGAGAAATTTTTCACTAAAAGGTGTAGCTTCTACAACATTGTTTCTTGGTCATGTTTGAGGATAAGTGGTGTCTATACATGCAAAGATTCACTCAATTAAGAGGTCTCCTATCCCTTGCGGATTTTTACGTATCTCACAGATACTAGAGGATACTTATGTTAGTATAGAACATCTGCACCAGGTGGCTGATGAACTTTCCTCACACCCACAGTTATTTATATAGCGAACCAAAACAAAAGTACTACTTGGATCATTCCCTCTCACAAGTTGGGAGGTAGGCCCTCTAAAGGTATTCTTTGAAATGTAAACACATGTGTGAAGCTCAAGATGCTTTTTTTCACCCAAGATCATCAAAAGGTGCAAGGGGAGAGGATAGAAACCTAGTTTTCCAAATACAAAATATACAATATACACTTCATCGCAATGTTCTTTTTAAGTTCAAAAAAATGAAAAATAAAAAATAAAAATAAAGTAAAACAAAAATAAAAGTGTGTAGAAGATAGCAATTTTTGTTCTTTTCACATACACCAAAATGAAATATTCTAGATTTCAGACAAAGAGATAGCAATGTGCAAGACAAGAATTTGATTTGCATTTTAAGCACCAACCAAAGTATTTTTCTAAAACCTTTTCTTAATGGTCAAAAAAAGAAAATTGTGCATTCGTCAACAAAAAGTAAAGCATTTGATCATTTGTTTTAACAAGCACCAAAGTTGAAGTGTTCTCCTAAACTATGAAAGCTTTTAGAAAAGTTCATTCTTAAAGCATCAATCAAAATTTTGTAAGCTAGAAAGCTTTGAAAAGTTCATTTTAGAGCACTAATTAAAATATTGTAAGCTAGAAAGATTTGTAAAGTTTGTTTTTGAGCACTGAATTGAAATGTTTATTTGTGGGGTTATTTTCATTGCACCAAATCAAAGTTTTCTAACTATGAAAGCATTGAAAAAATTCATTTTAGAGCACCAAATTGAAATGTTCATTTGTGGGGTTCTTTTTATTGCACCAAATCAAAGTTTTCTAACTATGAAAGCTTTGATCGTTCGCCTTCTCTGCAATAATTGTGTTAGTTTTTTCCTTTATGTAATGTGTTCCATATCTTGCAAGAGATGCACAAATGACATTATCACCATTACAAATATCCAAACCAAAAAAATGTTAATGTTAGAAATCAAAACTTGACTTGCAAAATTTTAAATGAAAACTGATAGCACAAAAGCAAAAATTTCAAGCAAAAGCAGCCTTGTCAGAAGCAAGTGTGGCCTCTGTGTTTTAAGTAGAAACAACCATAAAACTCAAGTGTGTATTTGTTATTTTTGAAAAAGTGCAAGAAATGTCAAAACTGGCCAGAAAAATGTTAGGTGTGGTAGAAATGTGAAATCAAGTGCGTGAAGTTCCTATAGATTCTGCATGAAAAAATTTCTAGTGTGTTTTCGGAACCTGCAACATCAAAATTGGCTCAAAAAATGGTTAGTTCTAAGGACCGTGGTCCAACCGAGCATGCCAGAATGTGTAAGGGGGAAATCAATGGTATCAAATGAGATAAATAAATTGAATTGAACCTAATCTAACTCAAAACAAGAATCAAGATTCATGCCCATTACTCACGAAATGAAACTACAAAATCAATGAATTCAAGAACGTAATTGAAATCAAACAATAAAAATGAACTCAAAACAAATGTAGCTTTACCATCCCATGTCGGAGTGTATTCACCAAGATGTTGGGTATTTTGTATCAATGTGAAGCCTCCATTGTGCGTGCAAAATCTTCAAGAATGTGTGTGTGTTGATTGAAGATATGTGTAAAGCTTTGTCAAAATATCAATTAAGATTTTTGAATTACTTCGTTGTGTAAAATATGTTGATTCACTAATCCTTTTTGAGAAGAAATGTGTTGGAAACACAAGGGTAGACAACTAAGAGGGGGGGTGAATCAGTTGTCACAGAATTTCAAACTTATTCAACTTATCAACCTTATTCTCATATCTGATCAATAACCATGAAAGCATAAATCAACAACACATCAGAAACACACATAACACCAAGATTTTTTACGTGGAAACCCTTGTTAAGGGAAAAACCATGGTGGAGGTCAGTCCACCAGATTATACCTTGTTAAAAGTATAAAGAAATATGAACATGGAATGCACATGCATTCAAGCGCACTGCCTAGAGCTCACTGCTCAATTTATAGATAGGCTTACTACCAAAAGGAAGGCACACTATCTTACAAAAGATTTGGATTACATCCATAGGATTTGAACTAAGAAAAATAGCATTTGCTAATGCCTGATTATAGTTTCGATTAAGCACATGAACACTTCTTCACTCTCTGCTTCTGCCTTCGAAAGATCTAAACATTATTCACACACTTCACATACTCATTCCTTCAAATGATAAAACAATCACCCTTATATATCCACAACAAGAAATTACATCGCTACATGTCGGCCTCAATGAAATAATAAAATGAATAAAAACTGTCGGCCCAAATCAATAACAATTATTAATGTGAATCAACCAAGGTCGGCCACAACACAGTGAAGACCCAAAATAAAATTCTCAAACATGAACCACCTTAAAAAATTACTCCTCAAAGATCCACAACATGTTACAACACCATGTCGGCCAAGAACATGAAAAACATGAACACACAAGAGAAAATCTTGAATCATGAGCACAATGATCAATGTGGATGTGTAACACAGATAGAGCATGATCTAGAAACATCCAAAAACATTATGAATCACCATAGAAGCATCCACAACAACTAAACTTACTAAAATCAAATCATCTGCATTTAGGAACACCAACTGAAGCAACATAATGACTGTTAGAATACAAATCTTCATAACACGAACAAATCTTCATGTGGATCTCTGAAACTTAATGTGGATATACTAGATATACTTGAAAAGAAACCATTTAATCCATAACCTCTAATCATCAACGTAATTAACTCACCAACAGATTGAACTTCACTTCACCACTAACAACCTGCAACTTATTTCATTACAATTTTCTCAATATCTGGGGCATATACAGCCTATAAGACATTAATTCCAATAGTGTTGACATCAATGACAACCACATATCAGAAACACAACCACAACATCCAAAAATCTCCCCCTTTGTAATTGATGGCAACACATGATGTGAAAAACACCATCAACACAACTATCTTTAGCACTTACTCCCCCTTAGGTTCTGACTCTTTTCTTCTCAACAACTCTTCTCCCCACATGACTCTTCTCCTTAGATAATTCACAGTTTTTCACATGAATATTCTCCCCCTTTGACATCAATGACAAAGATCTCTTTTCTCCACACAAGCTCTGAACCACATATTTGAGCATCTGACTGCTCCCCCTAAGTAGCAGTCACCATAACATCAATCCAGATCAAAATATGACTATGAAATGCATGGATTGATGCAATTCAATGCATCTTAGTTCTAATTAGGAAGGGTAATCACCCCTAGCTTCCCTCTGAGATACTCAAAAGTATCCTTAGGAAATGGCTTTGTAAAGATATCTATAATTTGTTCCTTAGTAGGCACATACTCCAATCTGACTTCCTTTTCACTCACCTTCTCTATTAAAAATTGAAACTTGATAGATATATGCTTGGTGTTTGAATGCAACACCAGATTCTTAAAAAATGTCAATTGCACTTGAATTATCACAAAATATAACAATGGGTTCATCATACACAACTCTGATATCTTTCAACATCTACTTCATCCACAATACTTGAGTACAATTGTTAGCAACAACAATGTGTTTTTCCTCTGTAGTAGATAAAGAAATGGCATTCTACTTCTTACTTAACCATGAAATTAGCTTCTTACCCAAGAAAAATGCACCACCACTAGTACTCTTTTTGTCATCCACATCAGCTGCACAATCAGAATTAGTAAAAGCACTCAAAGTAAGATCATCATCTTTAGGATACCATAACCCAAAATCAGTTGTTCCCTTCAAGTATCTAAAAATTCTCTTCATAGCAATTACATGAGATTCCTTAGGATCAGCTTGAAATCTTGCAACAATACATACAACATTCATGATATTTGGTCTAGTTTGAGTCAAATAAAGCAATCCACTAATCATTGATCTGTATCTAGTTTGATTAGCTTTCAGAGAATCATCATTTTGTGTCAACTTGCATCCAATTACCATAGGTGTACCAAATGGCTTTGAATCTTCCATACCAAACTTTTTTAGCAATTCTTTCACATACTTGGACTGAGATATGAAGATCCCTTTATCTAATTGAGTAATTTTCAATCCCAAAAATAATTTCATCTAACCAATCATAGACATCTCAAACTCATTCTACATCTCATCAGAAAAATTCATGCACAAACTATCATCTCCTCCAAAAATGATATCATCAACAAAGACTTCAACAATTAGATCTCTATCATGATCAAACTTGAAATATAGATTACTATTAGCATTACCTTTATTGAATCCAAGCTTCAACAAATACTTGTCCAATCTAGCATACCATGCTCTTGGGGCTTTCTTAATTCCATACAATTCTTTCTTTAACCGACAAACCATATCTCCCTAATCCGTCAATTGAAATCCATCAGGTTACTCTACATACACCTCTTCTTCCAATTCACCATTTAGAAATGTTGACTTGACATCCATTTGATAAATCTTGTAGTTTTTGTAAGCAACATAAACAAGAAATAGTCTCATAGCTTCAATCCTAGCAACATGGGAAAATTTTCTTCAAATTCAATTCCTTCCATCTGGGAATATCCTTTACACACCAATCTTGCTTTGTTTCTAACAACTTCACCTTGCTCATTCAACTTGTTTCTAAAGACCCATTTAGTTCCAATTACGTTTTTGTCCTTAGGTCTAGGAACAGCAATCCATGTATTATTCTTCTCAATTTTTTGTAGTTCTTCTTTCATTTCTTCCACCCAATGTTCATCTTTACATGCTTCATTCACACTATTAGGCTCATTCTTTGAAATCAGACAGTATTCTTCTGCAATTTTTCTCCTAGTCTAAACACCTTTGTTCTTATCACCTATAATATAATCTTCTAAATGATTTAGTCTTACATACCTTAGAGTCTTAGGATGTTCTTGAACTTATGGCTCTTGTGATGTCTCTTCTACACTTTCACTAGTTCCTTCTTGATTTTCTTGATTCACTAGAATGATTTGAACTTGATTTTGAGTTTGAACTTTCTTTCCTGAGACTAAACTGTTATTTTGATCATTTCAATCATATCCATAGGTTTTGGATGGTCTAGCTATGTCCTCATCAACCTTGAAATTTGCACTTTCAACTACTTTCCTCAATCTCTTGTTGTAGCACCGGTAGGCCTTACTCTTAGTAGAATAACCAAGAAAGATTCATTCATCACTCCTAGCATCAAACTTTCTTATCTCTTCATCTCTTCTAATATAGCATTTACTCCGAAATATTTTGAAATATCTAACAATAGGCTTATGACCAATCCATAGCTCAAAAGGGGTCTTACCAGTATCACCTTTGACTTGTACCCGGTTGAGGATGTAAATAGTAGTACTCACAACTTCTCTCCAATAGATATAAGGAACATTTCCTTCTAGTATCATAGTCCTAGCAACATCTTGAACTATCATGTTCTTCCTTTCCACAACTCCATTTTTTTGAGGGGTCTGTGGGGAAGATAATTGTCTCTTTATCCCATGCACTTCACAAAAAAAAATTAAACTCATGAGAAGTGAATTCACCACCTCTATTTGATCTCAGACACTTAATCTTCAGACCTATTTTTGTCTCAACCATAGCCTTAAAAGTCTTGAATTTCTCCAAAGCTTCAGATTTCTCCCTTAAGAAAGAAACCCACATCAATCTAGAGTAATCATCAATAAGTAACATGAAGTACATATCTCCTTGTAAGCTTCTTATTCTAAAAGGACGACACAAATCAGTATGAACAAGATCCAACACTTCTTTTGAACAATACTATTTGCTCCTAAATGAAATTCTAGTTTCCTTCCCTAACTAACATTCCTTGCATATAGTATTAGTAGGCTTTACCAACTTAGGAAGATCTCTCACTGCCTAAGTAGAACTTATCTTTAAAATATTTTCAAAGTTTGCATGACACATTCTCCTATGCCACAACCAACTTTCATCAACTTGTGCAATCAAACAAATTTTACTAGCAACATTTAGGTGAAAGATGTTACCTTTTGTTTTTGTACCTAAAGCAATCACATTTCCAGAACTCCCCAATATTCTACACTTACCATTCTTGAATTGAAGATTTTATCCCTTGTCAACCATTTGTTCAACACTTAAGAGATTATGCTTCAAACCTTCCACATAAAAAACATCATCAGTATTATTCTTACCATCAAGATAAATGGATCCTCTACCATAAATTACACCAGCTTTGTCATCACCAAATCTTACAACACCACCATCATACTTTTCCAGACTCACAAACTTGCTTTTATCACCTAACATGTGATGAGAGCATCCACTGTTAATCACCCATTCATCTTTCTCTTCAACTTTGGCCGCTAGAGCTTTCTCCACATTCGAGCAACTAACAGATTCAATAGGGCTTGGATCATTTTCCTTGATAGCAATAAATACTCATTCATCTTCACTTGCATTTCCTTTATCAGATTCATCATCTGTCACACCTTCCTTAGTAGCATAATAGCACTTTCTTTTAAATCTAGTTAGGTTTTGGTTTAGGGACTCTTTCTAGACACCTTGATTCAAAATGACCTATATTATTGCAAGAAAAACATTTAGTAGGAAATTTCCTTTATACTTACCTTCTCCTCTGGCTTCTCTTTTCACAATAAGTGCTTCAAGCTCCTCTAGCTTTCTCTCCTCTTCTTCAATCTCTCTCATTTCCTCCTCATACTTGAATACCTTTCTAGATGAACTTTCCCCTGAATCATATCTATGTTTATCTCTCCCAAAGGTAGTATCTTTGAATGCAGATTCTATCTTAGGAAGAGCATCACCAAATTCACTCAACTCAAAATTAGTAAGCTTACCAATCAACATATCTCTGGTTACATTTGTTACAATCCAGAGCTCCTCAATAGCAGTAGCTTTGACTTTGTATGCAATAGGCAAGGATCTAATCACTTTAGCAACAATCTCTAATTCTTCCAACTGTCCACCAGTACATCTGATACCACACACAACTTCATTCACTCTTTCCATGAAAGTAGTAATGTTCTCATTGTAGACACCTAAAAATGGTCACACCTAAAAATGGTCTAGAGAATCTAATTAATTAAATATGACTTATTTGATTAATTAATCTTAAATTCATCTACTTAGTAAATAAATAGAAATATTTATTTATATTAAGTTCATTATTATCATCTTTATCATATTATTTCTCTCTTAATTAAATAAACAAAATCAAAAACTTTGTTTTATTTAATTATTATCATCTTTATCATATTATTTCTCTCTTAATTAAATAAACAAAATTAAAAAAGTTGTTTTATTTAATTATTATCATTTTTTATCATATTATTTCTCTCTTAATTAAATAAACAAAATTAAATACTTTGTTTTATTTAATTATTATCATTAATATTTCTTATATACTTTATCCATTAATTCTATTTTAAATTAAATACACAACTTCAATAATTTGTGTTATTTAATTACTTCATCACATTTCTTCTTAATTAAATAAAGATATCTTAGAATCTTTAGTTTAATTATCATTTTCCTTTTATTTTAATTTAATAAACAAATCCTATAGTTTGATTTATTAAATTATTTATTCCTCTTTTGCTAAATTTAAATAAATCAAAAATATTTAAATTAATGCAAAAATCATTTACCTCTATTCACTCACTAATAAAATTAGATTTTTTAAAATCTAATTAATTCAATTGTCATTCACGGGAAGAGCTTCGGGGACAAACCTACAGGAAATCCTCCCAATCTTCTTTCCTCTCATCTTGCCTGGTGTTTTCATGGGGAGGAACAATCCTTCATGATCAGCTCCACCTTCTCATCTCATACCATTCAATTCTCCAGATTGAATCCCAGCCTTTTATCCGTACCCCTTCACAAATGAGTGTCGTGAAAGCTATAAATACAGGTCTTTGGCTATAGGAAAAGGATCCTAACTTGTGCAATCTTACTCTGTAGGTTTTCCAAGCATCCAAGCATTCAAGCAATCAAGCATTCAAGCATTCATCCAGCATCCATCAAGCATTCATCCAGCATCCATCAAGCATTCAGCATTTGCAGTCATGGTTGCCATTACAGTAGATTTGCATATTTAAATCATATAGAAATAGAATTAGTTTGAATTCTCATTCTCTAAGTGTCATTTCAATAATCTAATTAGCTTCTAAAATCTGAGAGCAAAGTAGATTAGAGAGATCTTTAGAGTTAGAGAGCAATAGGACAGCTTCAGAGGTTCCTGCATTTAAATTAGTTTAAATTCTCTTGAATCTTTGCTATTATGTCTTATTTAGAAGTGTAGATGCATTCTAGATTGTTTTCCTCATTCTTATGCTTCCATTTTGGCGCCCACCGTGGGGCTTAACCTCATATTCTACATAATTTTTGTGAAAAGTGTCTTACAAGTATCAGCGTGTTTGTTTTAGCGGAACCGTGGTTTTTCATAGCGCGTCGGCTGGATTCTGTAGCGCGTCAAATGAAAACTATAGCGCGTCATTCGACTGTTTTAGCGCACCGCTCAATTCTTTTAGCGCACCACTCATCTGTTTTAGTGCGCCCCTCAAATATTTTAGCGCACCGCGCAACTGTTTTAGCGCGCCGATCGATTGTTTTAGCGCATCACGAAAAATGTTTTAGCGCGTCGATCCACTGTTTTAGCGCTTCAACTTTTTGTTCTTTAAATATCTTTTATCTGGATCCAACGCATCTATGGCCAGATTGTGTTCTTTAATTTCTTTTTAATTAAAATTTATCAATCCTAGGACAGAAAACGGGTTAAAATTTATCAATCCTAGGACAGAAAACGGATAAAAATTGATCAATCCTAGGATAGAAACTTCACAATTTCTTGTGGGATTAAAATTGAACATCATGCTTTTTATGGAGCAATATCTCCATATATATTAGATAATTTGTCTTTTGGGTTTTAAAAATTAAACAAATTCTTTGCTGTGATTAGGTGATAGGTTTATGCTCTCCCCTTAACTGGGTGCATCAGAATACCAAACTCGGTTTTACTTTATGCATTTTCAAGCTTTCATTAAAACCTTTAGATAGGCCTGTCGTAGAGGGAAAAAGTACTCACCCTATGGGAACGACCTGAGTGGGGACAGCCAAAAGCCATGGCATTCCAACCCACTTAAAAATTTATGTGAATTTGGGGAAACCCTCTTTCAACGGAAGTGTGCAGGATAACCATCCTCAAAATCTTTGTTCTAAAGATTGGGAGGTCTCTCAAGGGAGTTTATCCATTTTCCGCTCTGAACGGAAACCCTATCTAAGAACCTAGAAATAGAAGCATGCTTGTCAGTTCCCAAACATTGTAATACTCGGTGGTGCAGGGGCGGGGAAGAATCTACCCTCAAGCACTCACCATATAATTGCCAAGGACTGTTTGCTCAGGGTATCCGGTATCCACTTCCGTCACTTTGAGTACGCACCTGGAAAAGACAAAAACATGGACGCCCTCTAGGGGGTGACATGGCTGTGTGAGTTGGCGCAATTCCAAGCTGTGGGCCATTTGAGTATATAACAATGACCTTTTGTCTCTAGGAGTGAGTCTATCTGAATTGTCTTATCTGTTATAAACCAGTGAAAATCAAGAAGAATCATGCTTGATTCTTAAAAACATACACTATCTGTTCAGATACTAGGATTTTAAATCAACTATTTTATTCTTTCTTGTTGTGTTTTCTTTCATTAAATTCAGATAAGATCATCACAAAAATATTCAAAATCAAACACTTGTGAAATTCTCATGATTCGTGATTGGGTATCCACCAAATTTGTCAAGAAATCTCTTGTCAAACGAATCAGAAAGCCAAAGAAAACACTCACATACAAACAACTCTTGAGAAAGCAACGATTTTTGTATCAAAGTAGAAAAGTTCTACTCCAACATAGGACTTTTATTCATAGATATCACGATTTCTCTAGAGGTTATACGGACGACTATGCTGTAGCTCCCTTAGATTCACAAGCATTTTATCAAAGAAGGGCTCTTAGGCAACACCACAATCACAGTCAAAGAATTCGTCCAGAATACATCCCACAACCAGCCATACAATACGATACCAGACCAAGTGAGTTTCATAGAGTAAGATAGTTTCCTATCTTAGCACGTCACGTCTCTATCTTAGCGAGTAGTGGTTCTATCTTAGTGCATCGCGGCTCTATTTTAGCACGTCACATCTCTATCTTAGCGCCTCGCGTATCTGTTTTAGTGCTTCACATCTCTATCTTAGTGCGTAGCGATTCTATCTTAGCGGGTCGAGGCTCTGTTTTAGCGCGTCACGTCTCTATCTTAGTGCCTCACTACTCTATTTTAGCGGGTAGTGGATATGTTTTAGCTCCTAACGGCTCTGTTTTAGCACTTTGTGTCTCTATTTTAGCATGTCATGGCTCTGTTTTAGCACTCCAGAAGGTTAGAAAAATAGAGAGTTAGTAGGACAGTTTGTCAGTTTGCCCACATCGAAAACAAGGTTTTCATCAATCCAAAACATTTTTTTTTCCATAGTCCAAAACACTTGAATCATACAAAAAGAAAACTTTACTATTACGCCTAGATCTTGAAACATCTTGCAAAGTGTCCTTATCAATCATCACTAAATCTGATATTTTTGTGTCAAAATTTCCCTATCAAGGATTTTATCATCCTTCCATCATGAAACTAGACACGACTAAATCAAATTTTAAATCAAAAACTTTGACACTTATCAAATCAAAATTCCAAGATCAAAGTCTAGAGTAAAATTTTAACATTTGTATGCCTATTTTCACACAATCAGCATATCAAAGACAACAACAAGAAGAAAACAAGAGAATAGCAGCCATGGATGAAGAAAACCCTTGGGGACGATACAACAACACTGATCCTCTCACTAATTCACAAGAGAAAGAAATAACTACATAAGAAATCGAGAAAGTTCAACAAGACCCTCATTTCCATAAATTCATGGAAAAGATGTTAGAGCAAGATATGGAAAAGTATCTTTTGTTATTAGCTGACAAAGGTGCTAAGCTTCCTAAAGACTTTGATGTCAACCAACTCAAGGAAATGGCCACACCTAAGCCAACTAGCATAGAAAATCCAAATCAAGTAGATGCTTTGACAAGACAAATCCAACAATTACAACTGCAGTTCCAAAACATCCAACAAGGGCCAACAAAAAGATATTCCTTACAGGATATTTGCCCTTATCCGTTTGACCAAAGCATTAACATGGTACCATTTCCATGGTATTGTGAATATCTGACGTACAACAAATAAAATGGAAGAACCGATCCAATAGATCACGTACGAGAATTCAGAACCATGAGCATAGAGTTCGCACACGAAGACTCTTACTTGCTATGATTGTTTCCAAGAAGCTTAGGAAACACTTGCATGGAGTGGTTCTCTAAAATGGAACCCAGGATCCAATCTTTTGAAGAATTGATCAATAAATTCATAACACAATTCACATTCAACATCCAACACAGGGTGACTCTAAAAGAACTTTACAACACCAAACAAGCAAAGGGCGAAAAGTTTCTTTCCTTTCTCCAACAATGGAGAAGGCTATTTGCTAAATACCCTAGATCTATTCCTGAAGAGGAGAAGATAGAAATGTTCATTGATAACCTAGTGGATGACATGAATTATAGATTGGACTTATAATGTCCATCTACATTTGAACAAGTTATCGAAAAGGGGCTCAAAATCGAAGAGGCTCTAATCAAAAGAGGGACAATCAAACACTTCATTGAAGGTTCAAACAATAGCAATTCCTCTAACAACAACAATGAAAAGCCAAGATTTTGGCAAAAGAATAAGAATATTGATACCATAATCGATACACACACATCCAAATCAGTATTCACCTTGATGCCAACCACTACAAACAAACAAAAAAATGATTCTTATGTCAAACAAAGTAGTGATCAAGGGAATAATCAAAACAATAGAGAAACAAAAACCCAATCTTTCCAACGACCATCCAATAAACAAAAATTCACGCCAGTAGGACAATCATTGGAATCAGTCCTCAAAGAACTTTTAGATGAAAAACTTATTCAAGTACAAGAGGCTAGGAATTGGGACCCTCAAGTCAAACCATCATGGTGGAATGACTCGCATTACTGTAACTACCATCAAAACAAAGGCCACATGACTGAAAATTGTTGGCAGTTAAAACATGCAGTACAAGACCTTATAGAACAAAAGAAAGTATTTGTAGAGGGGTACCAAACAAACAAAGACCATACAGCATTCAAAAACCCTCTACCCAATTATCAGAAAGGAGAATCCTCTTCCGCAAATAGCAAAGGTAAGAATGTCGGTTACATTTATGACACAACAATCCTTTGTCTTTCTGCTATCAAGAAGGATGAAGAGTTATGCAATCAAATCAATCGAAACAATGACATTACACCTACTAATTTGGTACAACATATGGAAAAATCTGAAAACCAAATTAATGTAATCACACTCAAAGGGAAAAAAGAGTACCATCCGGTTAATGCCACAACAAGGGCACAATCCAAAGTTATATTGAAAGGAGCATCATTATCATCCCCATCTGTGGATCCTCCCTCCCATCAATATAATCTCATTGATCAATTACAGAAAATACCGGCACAAATATCTATCTTAGAACTTCTAAAGATTTCCCCATCACACAAAGAGGTTCTTGAGCAAGCTCTTGTATCAACCACGGTACCTAAAAATTTGGATGTATGTCAATTTCAAGCTATGGTGGGATATCTATCTGCACCTCATTTCCTTTCATTTTCCGAACATGATGATGTATCATTCACCCATCCACATAATTCCGCCCTTCACATTGAAGTCCTCATCCATAAACACCGTGTAAAGCATGTCCTAATAGATGGAGGGGCTGGTCTAAATATTTGTACCTTAAAGCTGATTCGTGCACTAGGATACTCAATGAAGCCATTGATACAAGAAGAAAAATTACAATCAAAGCATATGATGAGGAAGAAAGATCCTCTAAAGGGTTGATCATATTACCCATTCAAGTGGGACCTATTGTCCAAAATGTGGTTTGTCAAGTCTTAGATAGGGAACTGACATACAACATACTATTGGGACGTCCTTGGATTCATGATATGCAAGTAGTACCTTCCACCTATCATCAATGCCTAAAATTTCCCTTCAATGGATAGGAGGTAACAATCACAGCAGACTATAATAGCACCCAAGCTTGCCATACATTGAAAACATCTCAGGATACATTAATACCCCACAACAGAGAAGTTAGAACATCAGATTCATCTAATGGCGAGAAACAACAAAGCTTCATATCAAAATGGCTTCCAAAACAACAAAAATCACAAGAGATCAAGGTGGCACAATCTAATCCTTCAAATGTTGAAGAACAATTGGCTTCACTCTCACACCAATTCACCAACAAAGTACAGTTAAGTGACAAAGGAGTGGGTGAATATGGTGTTGGACACTCTTTCCATCTATCACAGATGTTACCCTCTTTAAAAACATATGGACAACCATCTACAACCACAAAAGAATCAGCACAATCTACAACGGCATTAGATGGCAGATTTGTGAAGGCTAGAAACTTAGATGAAGAATCAGAAGATAAAGCTATACTCAATTGGCTTTATAAAGATGAGGAAGCTTCCACTTCCACATTTGATATCATAGAGACAAATCAATGGAAAGGGAAAAACTATTCTGGAGAAGATGGGGTATTCAAGACATGGACCTCTTGGGTTAAAGAAACAAGGCATAACAGAACCAATCCAACCAGTCTTGCTTCACCATAAGGATAAAACTAGACTAGGATATACAGCAGGACAAGGACCTCTTGAACGAGGGGGACAAAGTGTAACAGAACCAACCCAAGTTCTCATAGTTCAGCACAATAACACAAATGGGCTAGGATGTACAGAAGGACACGGCTCTCTTGAATCAAGGGAACAAGGCACAGCAACACCAACCCAACCTTTAACACTTCAGCAAAATGGCAGAACTAGACTAGGATACACAGAAGAAGCACGAGTAGAACTCACCAATAGCACTATGGAGCGTATTCTTCAAATGAGAGATAACTATGAAATAGATTCAAATGAATATGAGTGGGACAACTTATCAGATGTCTCCTATGAAGATATTCAGATTGATGTTATCAAAAAGTATACCCCCAAACGTAAGGAGGGTCAAAGCTCGAGTTTTAATCCTATTGTCTTTGAAACACAAAATTTCAATGACTCAAGTGAAGACGAATAGACATCAAGTGAGATAAATGATGTAGAATAAAATACCTTCGTAGGCCTCGACATAATCACTAACAACTTTGATGACATTTATGTCCGAGCTTTCACAATCGCTGACCTCAACCCATCTAATGATTCATTGCCTTTACTACATCCTGAGCTTATCGAGTGGGAACCCCAACACCCCCTCAATCTCCCTATTTTTGACAATGACTCCACTATTATTAACTACCTTTTCTATGTAGAATTCGATACTTGCTCTACCAATGCTTCTTTTAATGATGCTTTTAGGCAGGAAGGTGCCAAGCCCTCCAGTTGCAAAAGGATGGAAATAAATAATGGATCTAATGGTGAAAACCATTCTATGGCAGTATTAGATCCTAAAATAGTAAAAACAAAGAACGCATCCAATGGTGAAAACCTCATTGAGGTGCCAAAGGATGGAAGGCTTGACATCCTCCCACAACATTACCATGAAAGATCATCAGTATTGGTAGAACCCACATAGTCTATTGATATTGGCACAGCAGAGAAAGTAAGAATACTACACCTGGCAGCATCCATGACAGATATAGAAAAGCCAGATTTTATCAAATTCTTTGAAGAACGATGCATCAATTTTGCTTGGTCATACTCTGACATGCCAGGCTTAGACACAGATCTTATTATGTATCACTTATCTTTACCAGCTAGCACTAAACCAGTAAAATAGAAACTGAGAAAGATGCATCAACATGTTGCATTATTAGTCAAAAATGATTTGAAGAAACTACTAGATGCTAGATTTATCAGATCTATTGATTATGCTGAATGGATATCCAACATTGTCCCTATTACAAAACTAGATCACACCATCAGAATATGCACGGATTTCAGAGATCTAAATAGAGCATGTCCGAAGGATGATTTTCCTTTGCTAAACATAGACATGATTGTAGATTTAACAGCTGGTCACCAAATGCTATCACTCATGGATGGAATTTTAGGATACAATCAAATCAAAATAGCTCCTAAGGACCAAGAAAAGATAGCATTTACATGTCCATGGGCACCTTTTGCTGGAACGTCATGCCTTTTGGGTTAAAGAATGCAGGAGCTACATACCAGTGAGCTATGACAACAATCTTCCATGACATGATGCACACCTTCATGGAGGACTATGTGGACGACATCTTAGCCAAATCTTACACCAAAGAAGGACATCTAGAGATACTTGGCAAAATATTTGACAGGTTGGAGAAATTTAAAGTCAGATTAAATCCCAAGAAATGTGTCTTTGGAGTAACATCAGCAAAACTCCTTGGATACATAGTTTCTACAAAGGGAATTGAAGTAGATCCAGCAAAAGTTAAAGCCATTATGGAAATGCCACCTCCTAAGAATATCAACACATTGAGATCTCTACAAGGCCGACTACAGTCCATCAGAAGATTCATCTCTCAACTAGCAGATCGGTGTCATCCATTCAACCATCTTTTGCATAAAAATGTATCTTTTAAATGGGATGAACGGTGTGAGAGTACTTTCAATCAAATCAAGCATTATTTGATGACACCACCAATCTTGGTACCACCCATTGAAGACAATCCATTGTTGCTATATATCGGAACAACAGATATCTCTTTAGGAGCCTTCCTGGCACAAGAGGATAGAGAAGGGAAGGAACAGGCAATATACTATATCAGCAGGACACTCAATGGACATGAAGTAGATTACACCTTCATCGAAAAATCATGCTTAGCAGTAGTATTTGCAACACAAAAATTGTGACACTATATGCTCACTCACACTATCAAGCTCGTTGCAAAAATTGATCCCCTCAAGTATTTACTGAGCAAAGCAGCTTTAACAGGAAGGTTGGCAAAGTGGGTCATGCTCCTCAGTGAATTTGACATTCAGTATGTTGAAAGGCAAGCTATCAAAGGACAAGTCATTGCCGACCAATTAGCAGAAGCTCCATTGTCAGATAGTCATCCTATGACCATGGAATTTCCTGATGCAGATATCCTCAATGTTACAACACAACCATGGCAACTCTACTTCGATGGATCCTACACACAACATGGATCAGGGGTAGGAATTTTATTTGTCACACCTCTTGGGCACACAATTCCACGATCTTACAGGCTTACCTTCTTTTGCACTAACAATGTGGCAGAATATGAAGCTTTAATTCTTGGAATTAAAGTGGCTATTGACTGGAGAATCACAGAACTACAGGTGTATGGAGACTCTTAGTTAATCATCTATCAAGTCAAGAATGATTATCAAACTAAGGATGACACACTGATTTTATACAAGAGACTGATAGATGATCTAAGGAAATACTTCATAGATATCAAATTTGAGCAGATACCAAGATCAGAGAATAAAGCAGCAGATGCCATGGCCACAATAGCATCTCTTCTACAAATGCCTGAAACACAAGATCGTTATCGATTTATTGTGGAACAAGTGTCAAATCCTGCATACGCAAACCCCAAATCCCAAACCATAAGCCTTTTGGATAGTGCCCAATCTTCCATTTATGGAGACATTTATACTTACCTAAAAGATAATATCTTACTGCCAGATCTTTTTCGCAACCAAAAGCGCAACTTCATATGCCAATCTGCCAAACATACCATTATTGCTAACACCCTTTACCGTCGGGGCCTAGATGGTACTCTTTTATGTTGTTTAGAACATAACCAATCTGCTTCTGCTTTACATGAGGTCCATGAAGGAATTTGTGGCACACATTCAAGTGGATTATCTTTTGCCAAGAAACTCCTTCATTTGGGATATTACTAGCTGCACATGGAACAATTAAAACTCTAGCGTGCTAAAATAGATTACCGACGTGCTATTCCGCGCCTGTCGGGTGCTAAAATAGTAAAAACACATGAAAAATGAACTAAAAAGTACAAGCACGAATTATGAGGAGGATTTGGGGTACGTACCGGAGGTCCATAGTCAGTCGGACGCTGGTGACGTCGCACACACTCGAGTCGGTGGGTGTGATAAGGGATCGGCATCCTGATGCTCTAGCACTCTAAGGGTCTCTATCACAAAGTTTATCAAAGTCAAATGCACAAATGACTTTTGAAAATGACCTTTTGAGCTTTTATAGGTTATTTTTGTGGGATTTTCATGGGATTTATTTATTTTTCTTTCTGGGAAATTAATTCTTATCTATAACAGAGGCAGTTTTGGACAATTTTGTCGGCAGATAAATTATTTCTTCATCAAATCATCATCAAATCATCAAATCATCATAAAAATTCAAAAAAAATTGAAAAATCATAAAAAAATTCAAAATTCATCAATTTATCTCCCGTGGGGGCATATATCGCTATCATTTCAAAATTCAACATCTGGGGTAGATCAGGGGCATATTTTAAACTTTTTGTCAATACTGACAGCTGAAGCAAAATCATTGTTTGAAGCAATGCGTAAACACATTACTTCAAAGAGGGGCAAAATGTAGACACCTAAAAATGGTCACACCTAAAAATGGTCTAGAGAATCTAATTAATTAAATACGACTTATTTGATTAATTAATCTTAAATTCATCTACTTAGTAAATAAATAGAAATATCTATTTATATTAAGTTCATTATTATCATCTTTATCATATTATTTCTATCTTAATTAAATAAACAAAATCAAAAACTTTGTTTTATTTAATTATTATCATCTTTATTATATTATTTCTCTCTTAATTAAATAAACAAAATTAAAAACGTTGTTTTATTTAATTATTATCATTTTTTATCATATTATTTGTCTCTTAATTAAATAAACAAAATTAAATACTTTGTTTTATTTAATTATTATCATTAATATTTCTTCTATACTTTATCCATTAATTCTATTTTAAATTAAATACACAATTTCAATAATTTGTGCTATTTAATTACTTCATCACATTTCTTCTTAATTAAATAAAGATATCTTAGAATCTTTAGTTTAATTATCATTTTCCTTTTATTTTAATTTAATAAACAAATCCTATAGTTTGATTTATTAAATTATTTATTCCTCTTTTGCTAAATTTAAATAAATCAAAAATATTTAAATTAATGCAAAAATCATTTACCTCTATTCACTCACCAATAAAATTAGATTTTTTAAAATCTAATTAATTCAAATGTCATTCACGGGAAGAGCTTCGGGGACAAACCTACAGGAAATCCTCTCAATCTTCTTTCCTCTCATCTTGCCTGGTGTTTTCATGGGGAGGAACAATTCTTCATGATTAGCTCCACCTTCTCATCTCATACCATTCAATTCTCCAAATTGAATCCCAGCCTTTTATCCCGTACCCCTTCACAAATGAGTGTCGTGAAAGCTATAAATACAGGTCTTTGGCTATAGGAAAAGGATCCTAACTTGTGCAATCTTATTCTGCAGGTTTTCCAAGCATCCAAGCATTCAAGCAATCAAGCATTCAAGCATTCATCCAACATCCATCAAGCATTCAGCATTTGCAATCATGGCTGCCATTACAGTAGATTTGCATATTTAAATCATATAGAAATAGAATTAGTTTGAATTCTCATTCTCTAAGTGTCATTTCAATAATCTAATTAGCTTCTAAAATCTGAGAGCAAAGTAGATTAGAGAGATCTTTAGAGTTAGAGAGCAATAGGACAGCTTCAGAAGTTCCTGCATTTAAATTAGTTTAAATTCTCTTGCATCTTTGCTATTATGTCTTATTTAGAAGTGTAGATGCATTCTAGATTGTTTTCCTCATTCTTACACTTCCACTCATCATTACCCATTCTCAACATTTCATATTTCCCTTTTAGACTTTTAACTTAGCAGGTTTCACATTAGCATCACCTTGATAGAAAGTTTCCAATTTTTTCTAGATCTCATAAGCAATCTTCAGATCCATAACATTTGTCATCTCAAAATTAGTCAAAGCACTCAACAATGCTTCCTTAGCCCTGATATTGTACTCATCATCCCTAATCTCAGCAGTAGTAGTAGGACCATTCTGAGGAATAACATGCATATTGCATGTAATTCTCTAGTAGGATTCACCAATGTATCTCAGATGGCACTCCATTCGAGTCTTCCATAGAGAATAATTTGTTCCATAAAATCTCAAACTATCCTACTTGTATGTCTCCATCCTAGATCACCTCAAGTTGTTAAAATTCTTCCAAGGAACCTGCTCTGATACCAATTGTTGGCAACACAAGGGCAGACAACTGAGAGGGGGGTTGAATCATATGTCATAGAATTTCAAACTTATTCAACTTATTAACCTTATTCTCAAATCTAATCAATAACCATGAAAGCATAAATTAACAACACACCAAAAACACACATAACACCAAGATTTTTTATGTGGAAACCCTGTTAGGCGAAAAACCATAGTGGAGGTCAATCCATAAGATTATAACATGTTAAAAGTATAAAGAAATATGAATAGGGAATGACCATGCATTCAGGCACACTTCCTAGAGCTCACTACTCAATTACATATAGGCTTACTACCCAAAGGAAGACACACTATCTTACAAAATATTTGGATTGCATCCACAGGATTTGAAATGAGAAAAATAGCATCTACTAATGCTTGATTATAGTTCCTATTAAGCACATGAACTCTTCTTCACTCTCTGCTTCTACCTTTGAAAGATCTAAACATTATTCGCACATAGTACTTGCACACTTCACATACTCATGTCTTCAAATGATAAAACAATCACTCTTATATATCCGCAACAAGAAATTACATCACTACATGTCGGCCTCAATGAAATAATAAAATGAATACAAACTGTCATCCCAAATCAATAACAATTATTAATGTGAATCAACCAAGGTTGGACACAACATAGTGGAGACCCAAAATAAAATTCTCAAACATGAACCACCTTCAAAAATTACTCCACAAAGATCGACAACATGTTACAACACCCTATCATCCAAGAACATGAAAAACATGAACATGAAAGAGAAAATCTCAAATTGCAAGCACAACGATCAATGCGGACGTGAACATAGATAGAGCATGATCTAGAAACATCCAAAAACATCATGAATCACTAGAGAAGCATCCACAACAATTGAACTTACTAAAATCAAACCATCTTCATTTAGGAACACCAACTGAAGCAACATAATGACTGTCATAATACAAATCTTCATAACACAAACAAATCTTCACACGGATCTCTGAAACTTAACATGGATATACTAGATATACTCAACAAGAAACCCTTTAATCCAAAACCTTTGATCATAAATGTATTGAACTCACCAACAGACTGAACTTCACTTCACCACTAACAACCTGCAACTTATTTCATTACAATTTTCTCAATATCCTCTACATATACAGTCTCTAAGATATTAATGCCAATGGTGTTGACATCAATGACAACCACATATCAGCAACACAACCACAACATCCAAAAAAATGAGGTTGTTATATATAAAAAAAAATTTGGAATGAATGATCAAGATCGCGTAGTAGAATATCTCGATCGATAGTTGAAAGATTTTGAGAGGATTTAGATGAGAATAATCAATGAAAATTCATTACATAGTTTGTGTGATTGAAGTTCAATCATTTTGAGTGTTCAGTGGGATTTAGGAAATAGATTGAGCCTTTAGTGGGATTGAAGAATAGATTGATCTATTAGGAAATACATGGATCATTCAAACAATCAGATTGAACAATCGATGGCTTGTGATTTACTCAATCATGAAAGTGGGTTAGGATAATTAATTTATTTATTTAATTATTAAATCTTTTTGAGTTGAACGTGCAAATCAAGTTTGAACTTTGAAAATAAAGTTGTATTTGTTTTATTTGATCTTTGATGATGTTTTGAATAATTAAATTCATTTATTCAAATTTAGTGGAAAGTGAGTTAAATTATTATTGTTTAATAATTTAATTAACTTAGGGAAATAAAGTGAATTAGTGACACAATTAAATAATTAATGTTATTTAATTAATCAGGAGGAATAAAGTTAGATTAGGAATTTATTAAATAAATGAGATTTATTTAATTAGTCAAAAATGATGAAAATGTGAATTAATTAAATAATGTATATTATTCAATTAATAGATGAAATTAGGGTTTTTAATGCAATTGATATGAAATGTAGTAATATTTAATTATAATGATGTCGATGATGTGAAAATATCATTTGGGGTGTGCAATAAGTGTTAGGTCAATTTTACATGTCTACGAGTATTTCCATTTTAAAAGATCAAAAGTATCACTTTTCTATAATTTTTGGAAAAATTAGTCAATTAGAGTATTCAATTTCTAAAAATCATCATTTGAACATACTCGATTTCCATAAAAATATGAAAAATCACATGCATGTATGTTATTCATATAGAAAAATTAGGTTTTTTGCATTTCTAGAACTCTATTCCCTTCCAAACCTAAAGCTCTAAAACAAATGACCCTTAGACACTATAGGTGGTTTATAGATTTTGAATTTTCTAAGAAATTGGTGAAAATCTAAGTCAAAGTTCTTTGTTTAGCTCCAGTTCTTATTTTAGAATTTTGCTTTGTAAATTGTCCAATTTTGTTGATCACTAATTTGATCCATAGAACAAAGCATAACGTTTTGATTACAAAAATCCTATGTTTTCATAATTCATATTCTATTTTTTGATCTTGTTAGGAAATTCAAAGAATTTTTTTACAAGCATGTGAAAATGAGTTTCTATCTCCTCCTTTTTTAATTTTTCATCAATCCCTCTCCAAATACCTCTCCAAATTTTAAAGGTATTTTTGTGCAAGAAGAGGCAATCATTGACATTCATGACAATCATGTTTTTTCTACTCCCAATATCTCTCCTACTTGTGAGATTATCTTGGTGCGAGAGGATCCAATCATTAAGAATCATGTTCATTCCTCTCTCTATATATCTCATACTAGGGAAGATTTGTGGCATAGGAGGATGAAATAATTAATAAATTTTCAAATGATAGTATGGTGGTTTGCATAGATGAAGGTTCAAAATTGATATTAGGTCCTCTATGTAAAGAAAGCTAAGTGCGGAATCAACTCTCCTAACGTCAAAACCTCAGAGAAGAATGTAGAGACACTTCTAAATTTTTACAATTACAGTCCAATTAAGATGCACATGAAAGAGATAACTGAAATAGAGAATTAAACATACACATATGAACACCTGATTTACATGGGAAAACCCTTATGGAAGAAAAACCCACCACACCAAGAGAAGTCACTTTGTATTACAGTAATGGAGATTACATATAGAGATCAGACTTATCTTTCTGATGTTAGTTTACAGCAGCATTCACAATGATCAACCTTGTATAGAAGATTACAGTTACAATATAGTCATAATAGAATTCACACTGATCACCTTTCGAACTATTCACCCAACCATCAAACCGATCCTTCAAACCAGACTACTTCTATAATCTCTGAGTATATCCATGACGCCCCTGTCTGTCAAACTTCCTCTCAGTAACAGCTACAATAGTCCAATTGCTAGCTGTTCCCATTCGGCTTTTCTGATTGGTCGAATACAAGCCACATAGGATATTCTTCACTCAATCAAAGCGTTCAACCTGTGTTGGCATGTCAGTGAGACACTAACCGTGTCTCCCCGATGCCACAAGACTCAACCATTGATGTCGCCAAGAGTCATTACTATCGGCAAGAGGTTACACCAAGTCCAGAAAGCTATTGCTAAGACTTCGCCTTGTTGCCAAGACCTCATACCGATGATCATCACTTGTATCGCTATCGCCAAGACTTATCGCTATTGGTGAGACATCATACCAAAGCTCCAAAGTCACATAGACAATAGAATTCCCATCGGCAAGACTATCGTCCTTCGCTGAGAGATCATACCGAGACTTTATGTGATACCGAAACATCCAATAGTCAGCAAGACTTACCGCTATTGCTGAGATGTTACTCTGAAGTCTTCAAGTCACACCGCAATGTTCCACCATCGGTGAGACTTGTTCATCACTAAGACTTCATACCGAAGCCTCTAGGTTACCCCGAGACCACCTTTTGCCAGGAGTCATACCGAACACATCCCACAGCATCGGTGAGACAAACGCCCATCGCCAAGAGTTCTTACCGAATCCTTTCATTACCTTGATGACTCCAAATGAATACCTATCAGCAAGACATATCCATATCAACAATACTTCATACCAAAGCATATGAGTTACTCTGATGACCACATGTGTAACACCCTGTCGGCGAGACATACAATCTCAATAAGACTTCATACCGAGATAAGCCTTTCGGCCAAGGGTCTCCCCAACACCGCTTGTCACCCAAAGTCTCCCTGATGTACGATAAGAGTGGCATGTCAGCCAGAGATCTCCACTTGGTAGAGGGTTACAGTGATTGCCACAAGTCACAGCGACAAGTCCACTCGGCAAGACTGAAACAAGGTCTCGGCGACCAGAACTGTTCAACAAGGTTTCAACTGCTAGTCGGCCAGACACTAAGCATGTCACACCGACTTGGCTCTCTTAGAGGTTTCAGCCTATGGGATTGAGACATATATTTCCAACAATCTCCCACTTGAAAAAGATCACACAGGCACCTCCAAAGCACAACGAAACTACTAAAAAACATGGGCACTAAGGCCCATCGAACTAGCACACCACCTGAACTTGTTTGTGCTCACTGGCTTCGTCGATGCATCTGCAACATTTTCCAAAGTATCCACTTTTTCTAATGAAACATTTCCATCCTCCACCATATCTCATACAAAGTGATATTGTACATCTATATGTTTCGTCCTGGCATGGAAAGTAGGAATCTTTTCCAAACAAATTTCACTTTGACTGTCACAATAAATTGTTATTTTCCCTGCATCAAAAAAAATGTTAGAACACAAATGTTTTAACCAGATTGCTTCTTTACAGGCGTGTGTTGCTGCCATGTATTCTGCCTCTATAGTGGACAAAGCGACTACAGCCTACCGCTTACTCATCCAACTCACTGCATCACCATTCAATATGAAAGTATATCCACTGGTGGATCTTCTGCTATCAATGTTCCCTGCCCAATCAGAATCCACATAGCCTCAAATGTTGAGAGTCCTCTGTGATTCAACCAAGTTACCATGGTAACACAAAGCATATTCTAAAGTGCCCTTCAAATATCTAAATACTCTTTTCACCGCATCCCAATGTGTCCTTCCATGATTAGCCATAAATTGACTAAGTACTCCCACTGCTTGGGCAATGTTTGGCCAATGCAGCACCATTGCATACATAAGACTTCCAACTGCACTAGCATAAGGTACACTAGTCATGTCCTCCATCTCAGTAGGATATTTTGGACAGTCTTCAACAGATAGCTTCTTCCATGCAAACTGGAACAACTAGTTGTTTGCAATCATTCATGCAAAATCTCTCTAGAACAGCCTTGATATACTTACTCTGACCGAGCCAAAGTTTTCTACTATTCCTATCCCTCGTTATCTCCATCCCTAGAATATACCTTGTTGCACCAAGATCTTTCATTTTGAACTTAGCATACAACCGAGACTTAAGATCAGAAATCATCAACTTACTATTGCCTATGAACAACATATCATCAACATAGAGAGCAATAATAAGCACTCGATCACTTTTAGCTTTATAATACACACAATGATCAGATTTTGATCTTACAAATCCCAATGACAAAACAAACGTGTCAAACTTTTGGTACTACATTCTAGGAGACTGCTTTAACCCATACAAAGATTTATTCAACTTGCAAACCAACTTTCTTTACCTTTTTCCACAAAGTGCTCAGGGACATATAAATCTCTTCAAGATCACCATGAAGAAATGTTGTCTTCACATCTATCCTGTCGAATTCTAAGTCATACGCAAGTGACAAAAGAAATCTAATGGATGTCAGCTTAGCTACAGGAGAAAAAATTTCCCCATAATCAATTCCCTCTACCTGGGAATAACCCTTCGCAACCAACCTCGCCTTTATATTTTTCCACACTACCATCCAGACCAATCTTCTTTTTAAATACCCATTTGCAGCCAACAACTTTTTTGCCTTTAGGCAAGGGCACCAAACTCCAAGTGTCATTCTTTTTTAATGATGCCATTTCTTTGTTCATGGCTTCCAACCAAGAGTTTGAATCAGAAATTCTAAATGCCTCTTTCATAGTCCTAGGCTCATCAGTGCTAGAAATTAAAGCATAGGCACAAGTAGAATCTATCAAAGAGAACCCATACCTATCAGGTTGCTTTCTTTCACAAGTTGACCTCCTCACTTGCTAAAGGCTAAGGTTGTTCTTCTTCATCATAACTCTTAGAACTACTTGAGCTCTCCTCAGTATCAGGTACATTTTGAATTTTCAATTCCTCTTTATCTAGTATCGAAGGAATTTCAACTACATCTTTATTATTTTCTACTTTGTCTTTGACTGCAGATCCAAGGTAGAAGGCTTCAGCTCACAAAGATTACACTTCTATTGCACAGAACCTTCTCCGTAACAGGATTCCAAAGCTTGTATCCTTTTATGCCAGCACTATAGCCAATAAAAATACATTTAACAGCCTTGTTCTCCAACTTAGATCTTTTCTCATATGGCACATGAGCATATGCCTCACAGCCAAAAACACAAATATGTCTTAAAGAGGGCTTCTTACCAGACCACGCTTCCAACGGTGTTTTCTCAACAAGAGCAAAATTTGGAGAACAATTTATCAAGTAACATGCTATAGCAACTACCTCAGTCCAGAACTTCTCCTCCAAGCCATCACTACTCAACATACTTCGTGCTCTCTCCATCATTGTCCTATTGAACCTTTCTACAACTCCATTTTTTTGTGGAGTATAAGGTGTAGTCTTATGTCTTTTAATCCCATGGTCTTTACAATACCTCTCGAAATCATCAAAACAAAATTCACCGCCATTATTAGTCCTTAAACATTTTATTTTTCTTCCAATCTGATTTTCTACAAGGTTCTTAAATTCCTTAAACCGACTGAACACTTCTAATTTACTTTTCCAAAAATAAACAAATGTTCTTCTCGAATAATCATCAATGAACGATACATAGTACCTTGACTTAGACAAAGCAGGAACATTCACTGGACCAAAAACATCAGAATGAATGTAATCAAGCAAACTAGAAGATTTGTGAGGACTAGAATAAAATAAAACACGGTGTTGTTTTCCATATATACAATGTTCACAGAATTCAAATTTGAGGTTACAATCTTGGAGCCCCTCAACCAGGTTTTTATTCTTCAATGTTTTTAAACCTTTCTCACCAATTTGGCCTAGCCTATGATGCCAGAGCATAGTCTTTTTTGCTGGAAGTTTAACTTCCATAGAGTTTACACAATTAGGAACATTTCCCTCTTTTTCTACATGAGTAGCTTTCTGTGACTTTTCAAAGACACTGTTACATTGAACAGCATGTGCATCCAGCTTGTACAAGGTACCAACACAAGCACCTCTTGCTAGCACCATAGAGCCTCTCGTCATCTTGCAGCCATTTCTAGAGAACATGACTTGCACTCCAATATCATTCAGCATACTAACAGAAAGTAAGTTTCGAGCCAGACATGGTATATACATTACATTATTAATTCCCTTCACTCTTCCATCAGGGAATTGAATTCTGACTCTTCCACGGCCAACTATTTCCAATGAAGAATCACTTGCCAAATACACCTTTCCACCATTGTATTTTTCATACTTCATGAACCAGTCTTTGTGAGATGTCATGTGGAAAGATGCTCCAAAGTCAATCAGCCAGACATCATCTGATGCCTGTGTAGCCAAGGCTACAATGAAGGCGTCTACATCACTCTAAGAAGAATCATTGTTGAAAGAATTCTTCTTCTTCTTCTTTGTCTCCTCTCTACAATCCTTTTGGACATGACCAGGTTTCCCACAATTCTAGCACTTCACCTTGGACTTCTTGCCAGGAGACTTTGATCTCCCCTCTAATTTTGATTTGGACTTCTTGCCTTTATCTTTCGATCTGCCTCTAACAACAAGAGCCTCCTTCACCATCTCACAAGATTTCCTTCTCATCTCTTCTGATAACAAAGAAGCAACAACATCTTCCATCTTGAAACTGGATGTTGTACTCCCAATAGCCATCACCAGGTGATCCAAAGAATCTAGCAAAGAACACAATAACAGCATACAGCAATCCTCTTCATCAATCTTCATGCCCACAGATGTTAACTATGCAATCAGCATGTTGAATGCATTCAAATGATCAGCAACAGAACCTCCCTCCTACATTCTCAAAGCATACAACTTCTTTCTCAAAAACAATTTATTCACCAAGGACTTCCCCTGATAAAAAGATGCCAGTCTCTTCCACAAGGAAGATGCAATCTTCTCTTCATGCACATTGAGAAGAACAGAGTCTGCCAAATAGAGCCTTATTAGCCCCTTAGACTTTCTATCTGCAAGGTCACAATCTTCTTGCTTCATTCCTATAGGCTTCGTTCTAGACATAACAATCCACATATCACGATCAACCAAAAGATCTTCCATTTTGAGTTTCCACAACTCAAAATTGCTGCCATTGAATTTCTCTATTTCAATATTTCCTGACATGCTAGCCATCTCAAGCTGTAATTCGAATTTGACAAACTTCTACAAGACTCCCACTGAATAGATTGACTCAAAAAAACCCAACGTACCCACAAGGATAACACAACTAGCCAGGCTCTGATACCACTTGTAAGGAAAGCTAAGTGTGGAAGCAACTCTCCTAATGTCAAAACCTCAAGGAAGAATGTAGAGACACTTTTAAATTTTTACAATTACAGTCCAATTAAGATGCACATGAAAGAGATAACAAAAAAAGAGAATTAAACATACACATATGACCACTAGATTTACGTGGGAAAACCCTTACGGGAGAAAAATCCACCACAATGATCAACCTTGTACAGAAGATTCTAGTTACAATATACTTATAATAGAATCCACACTGATCACCTTTTGAACTATTCACCCAACCATCGAACCGATCCTTCGAACCAGACTACTTCTGCAATCTCTGAGTATATCCATGACACCCTTGTTTGTCGAACTTCCTCTCAGTAACGGCCGCAACAGTCCAACTTCTAGCAGTTCTCATTCGGCTTTTCTGATTGGTCGAATACAAGCCACATAGGATAGTCTTCACTCGGTCAAAGCATTCAACCTGTGTTGGCATGTCGGTGAGACACTAACCATGTCTCCCCGATGCCACAAGACTCAACCATAGATTTTGCCAAGAGTCATTACTATCAGCAAGAGGTTACACCGGGTCTAGAAATCTATCGCTAAGACTTCGCCTTGTCGCCAAGACCTCATACTGATGATCATCACTTGTATCACTATCGCCAAGAATTATCGCTATTGGTGAGACATCATACCGAAGCTACAAAGTCACATAGACAATAGATTTCCCATCGGCAAGACTATTGTCCTTCACTAAGAGATCATAATGAGCCTTTACGTTATACCGAAACATCCAACAGTCGGCAAGACTTACCACTATTGCTGAGACGTTACTCTGAAGTCTTCAAGTCACACCGCAATGTTCCACCATCGGCGAGACTTCGTTCATCGCTAATACTTCATACCAAAGCCTCCAGGTTACCCTGAGACCACCTTTTGCTAGGAGTCATACTAAACACATCCCACAACATCGGTGAGACAAACGCCCATCACCAAGAGTTCTTACCGAACCCTTTCATTACCTGGATGACTCAAAATGAATACCTATCAGTGAGATATCTCCATATCAACAAGACTTCATACTGAAGCATATGAGTTACTCTGATGACCACATGTGTAACACACTATCGACGAGACATACAATCTTGATAAGACTTCATATCGAGATAAGCCTTTCGGCCAAGGGTCTCCCTAACACTGCTTGTCGCCCACAATCCCCCCGATATACGATAAGAGTGGCCTGTCGGCCAGAGATCTCCACTCGATAGAGGGTTACATTGATTGCCACAAGTCACAGCGACAGGTCCACTCAGCAAGACTGAAACAAGGTCTCAATGACCAGAACTGTTAACAAGGTTTCAACTGCTAGTCAGTCAGACACTAAGCATGTCACACCGACTTGGTTCTCTTAGAGGTTTTAGCCTGTGGGATTGAGGCATATATTTCCAACACTCTATTGATAGAATATTGTTAGCAAGCTAAAATTATACATAGACATTTGATTATTGGATATCTTAAAACTCCTTTAATTATTGGACCTCCTAAATCACCTCTCGTAATAGGACCTCCTAAATCTCATGGTCATATCCTAAAATTTACAAAACAACTCACTAGTAACCATGTGCAAAATGATGTGTTAAAGAAACCAAGTTATCATGTAGTTTCTCACACATATAATATAAGAAGTAATAAGCAACCAAAAAAACATCTATTCCATTACCTCAACCATATCTCCCACCCCCACCTAGCATTCCTTAATGTAGTGGTAAAGAATATGATCTTGTTGAGAAACTTCATAATAGTCTAGTCAAGATCTCCCTTTAGAACTTGATTCAAACATCACCTATATACCACGAGATGCTTCAAGAGGATTTGCAGAAGATTCATATCACCTTTTGTAAAACTAAATGGTGTAGTAGCCTTATTTGATTGTATGAATACAAAAAAATTGGATATTTCCTTCCCTCAACATGAATTACCCTCACTTTAGATCCAAAATAAACATAAATCTCTAATCATAATGGTTAGAATTAATAAAACTAGGGTTAGACTTACTCTTATTGATAATGGATTGGGTCTTAATGTTTGTACCATGGATCTTCTAGATAAAATTGGTGTGGATAAGAATATTATAGAATCTAATGATCTTTGTATTTGCGCCTTTGATAATGCTAGAAGGCAACCTTTAGGGACAATCAAACTACCCACTAAGGTAGTGCTAGTGATTTTTCCTACCCCTATCCATATCATGTCAAGACCACTTTCATATAATCTTCTCCTAGGTAGACCATGGATTCATGCCATGAAGGGATTCCCATCTACTCTCCATCGTTAGATGAATTATGAATATAATAACAAGATATATATGGTAAAATTAGAAAAACAAAAGTGATAATTTAAAAATTTAAGTCGAACATAACACTTCCAACTCTCTTAATAACTTGATTCCATCTTCAAAATTTCATCCATTACCTTCCAAAAATAATTATACTATGAATGTGCTCTTGGGTGATGATTGCGGGTCGTTGTATTTTACATAGGTTGTTTCAATAGGTAGTTTAAAATATCATCGTCAAAGCCTGAAGAGTCAAATATGGTAGCATCTATTACAACTAATAATGCTTCATCATCAAATACATGCATTGGTGATGATTTGGGTTCATTATATTTTACAACCTCCTTTATTGGAGAGTACAAAATATCACAATCTAAACCTAAGGAGTCTTATGTTACATTCTCTCAATCTTTATCTACATCAACAAATCCAAAAACATCACCCCTCAATGGTGATGGGGGCTCTTCATCTTTTGTACCTCGTGTTCGTGATGCCTAACCTTAAAAGACTTAAAAAGGTTTTACATTCTTATGAAATAATCAATTCTTCTCATGAGAATTTAGATAAGAATGTTACATATGAGTTGGAAGAATGTTATGGGATTGGATATAAAATACTTTCTAAAAATGGATATAAGGAAAATATAGAACAAGGAGTTAAGGATCATGTGAAGTCTATGTTATATCTATCAAAAGGGGGTTTAGGTTTCCAACCTTCTTCTCTCTCCCATTTGTCATCATCTACTATATTTAAAACACCATGTGGTAACCAAGCAAGGTTTTCTTCACAAGATAACTTATCTCCTACACCTTTACCAAAGCAAGAGAATATTTTATTGAGGTTCCTCAAGGCCCGCTTGATTACTCTTCCCCCTCCAACATGGAAGAAATTTTATAGCAATAACTCATTTTGTGCATATAATTGAGTGCATGTTCATTCTACAAATGAATGTTGGCCCTTGAGTAGTAAAATACAAAACCTTATTAGCGCAGCCACGGTAGGAGGGTCCTCAAAGAGAACAATCCAAACCATGTAGCAAGAGTAACAAAATGAAAGCAACACTGAATATGGAGGAAAATGCAGATGCAAATATTCTCATTAACAAAAATCTCAGTTACATTTAGCTGGCAACATTCAGGCCTACAGATTCGGCTCACAGGCCTAATAAAACATGCTAAAAATACAACATTCTAACATGCTCCTATATGCGAGAAAATTTTTACAGATCAGATCTATCTTAATCTACTCAATTGAATACTTCTTGATTACTACTATCCTAATGATTGGTCACAAGCTTTATTCATATCTGCAATTCTAGAGACATCCACGTCAGCCAAAGATCATTGCATTCTCCAAGGAAAGAAAATGTAGTGTGTGCAAGAATAGGTCAGCCTCAAATTTGAATTACTCTTCAACTAGTACATAAGATGAAGTATGGACCTATGATGAAGGTTGGGGACACCCCACGGAACATTTAAAATCACACCGTTAAGATCTGCAAGTCACAGGGACAATCCACAATGATTGAACTAGCTAAAAAGTTTAAATTTATTTTGGTGCCAGTTCAAGAAACTGCCATCAAATCTGGAAGCAATAACTTTCCATAAAAAGATCCAATCGCGCTCAAATCTTGGAACAAGGAAAATGAACATGATGATGATGTACACAAAGATCCACAATGTCTGGTGAGCAACAATGATGAATCCACCAACGTTAACTAAGCAAGAACAAAACAAGAACAAAAAACTAAAAGAAAAAATATTTTTGGTTGACACAATGCTCCTACATCAGACATTTGGGGTTATTGAAAAGTGAGTCCCTCACTTTTTTGGGGCTAAAGGAAAACCAAGATGGTCTACCTCAGCCTGAGAAATCTAAGAAGAATCCTCAACTAGTCTATATATCCACTTGACAAGATATTCTTTATACTGTCTTCCATGAGTCTTCATTCCATCTCTGACATCCAAAATATCTTCAATCTCATCTGACTGTTGTTTAGGAAACTGATCCTCCAACTTCACTTCACTGTCTTCACTAAATTCTGATTCTTGATACTGATATAGATCTGCAATGTTGAATATAGGTGATATTCCCATACCTTTTAGTAACTCCACTTCGTAAGCATTTTCTGAATCAAATTTCTTCAAGATCTTACAAGGTCCAAACTTCCTCATCTTCAACTTCTTGTACGTGCCAACTAGAAATCTTTCCTTCCTTAAGTATACCATCACTTCATCTCCAATTTCATATTCCTTATGTCTCCTCTTTTCATCTTCTTTCCCCTTGTACTTATGGTTCATATCTTCTAGTTGTTGTTTCACTTAAGTATGCACTTTCTTCATGTGCTCTGCAAATTCTTCTACTTCTGCACTCCTCTTATCTTCCATACTGATGTCTATCAATTTTGATATACCTCTAGGATGAACTCCAGTAACAATCTCGAAAGGTGTCTTTCTTGTACTCCTATTTACTGAATTATTGTAATCAAACTCTTCTTGTGCAAGGACTAAATCTCAACTTCTAATCTTCTCTCCAACCAAACATCTCAACAAATTCCCTATACTCATGTTTACTACCTTTGTCTGTCCATCAGTCTATGGGTGAAAAGTAGAACTGAACTTCAAATCTTTCTTCAACTTCTTCCAAAGTGTTCTCCAAAAGTAACCAACAAACTTTATATCTTTATCTGAAACAACACTCCTAGGTAATCCATGCAATCCGACCACTTCTCTAAAAAGCAAGTCTACTACATGTATTGCATTTGTTGTCTTCTTACAAGGTATAAAATGTGCCATTTTAGAAAATCTATCTACCACCACGAATACAAAATCATTAGCTCTTTGTGTCTTCGAAAAACCAAGTATGAAATCCATGCTAAAATCCTCCCAAGGTCTCTCCGGAACTGTCAAAGGCTTATACAATCCAACATTCTAACTAATTCCTTTTGCAACTTGAAAAACTCTGCAACTCTACAAAAATTTCTTAACATCTTTATGAATCTACGGCCAAAAGTAATTATGACTCACCAATGCCACTGTCTTATCAACTCCAAAATGTCCTGACATTCTTCCACTATGCTTCTCCTTCACTAAGTTATCCCTCATTAAACTTTGGGGTATACACAACTATTTTCCTCTAAACAACATATCCTCCTAAATGAAATAATCCATCCAATAACTTATATCCTTCAAAATAGGTTCTTTGCAAGCTCTCCAAGGTTCTAAAAAATTTGGGTCTTCCTCATACAAGTTCTTTAATTCATCAAAGCCTAATACCTCCACTCTCATCTCTATTAGTAAATTCCTTCTCCTACTCAAAGCATCAACAACTCTATTTGACTTTCCACTCCTATGCTTCAAAACAAAAGTATAACTCTACAATAATTCTACCCATCTCATGTGTCTCTAATTCAACTTACCCTGACTGTTCAAATATTGCAATGCTTGATGATCCATATACAACACAAAATCCTCAGGCAACAAGTAATGTCTCCACTTCTTCAAGGCTTGAACTATGGCATAAAACTCCTAGTCATACACTGAATATCTTCTCCTAGCATTATTCAATTTCTCACTGAAATAAGCTACAAGTCTCCCTTCTTGACTCAATACTGCTCCAATTGCATTTCCACTTGCATCACAATCTACTTGAAATACCTTATTGAAATCTTGTAAAGCCAACACTGGCTGCTCAATCACCTTCTACTTCAACAATTCAAAACTTTGATCTGCTCCAGACATCCACCTAAAATCCTTCCTATCTCCTCTCATTGTTTATGTCATAGGGTTACAAATAGAACTGAAATTCCTAATAAAATTCTGGTAGAAACTAGCCAATCCATGAAATTATATCACCTCTCCAATGCTATCCGGTGTAGGCCACTCAACAATTGCTCTTACCTTCTCAGGATCCATCTTCAATCCATCCAAAGATATCACAAATCCCAAATATACCAATTCTTCCTTCATGAAAATTCACTTCTTAATGTTTATCAGCAACTGCTCTTCTCTCAACCTCTACAAAACTTGTCTTATATGCAACAAATTTTCTTCCCTACTCTTGCTGAAAATCAAGATGTCATCCAAATACACAATCACAAACTTACCCAAGAATTTCTTCAATATCTCATTCATCAACCTCATGAAAGTACTTGGTGCATTTGTTAGTCCAAAAGGCATCACCAACCACTCATACATTCCTTCATTTATCTTGAATGATGTTTTCCACTCATCCCCTTCTTTGATTTTGATCTAATGATATCCACTCTTCAAATCTTTGTAAAGTATTTAGCTCCACTTAAACAATCCATAATTTCATCCATCCGGGGCAAAGGAAATCTATACTTCACCGTGATCTTTTTTATGGCTCTAGAATCTGTACACATTCTCCATTCTCCATCCTTTTTAGGTGCTAACATAGTAGGTATTGTACATGGACTTAAGATTTCTCTAATCAAACCCTTCCTCAACAATTCTTCCACTTATCTATTCAACTCCTCATTCTCTGTCGATGTCATCTAGTATGCTACTTTATTAGGAAAAATAGCTCCAGGAATCAGATCCATATAGTGACTAATACTCCTCATAGGTGGCAATCCATCAGGCACATTATCTAAAATGATCTTCTCATATTTTTTCACTATCTCCTTTATCTCTTCTGGGTGTTCCTCTACATGCTTCAAATATTTATCCTTCTTAGGCACCAAGGCATGACACACGTTCTCATGTCTCAACCCATCAAGGAACCTCCTTCCATCAACAAGGAAAACCCTAGCATTTGTACAAACCTCAACTTTAGGAATGTCTTCCAATGGTAACAAGATCTACTTCATCCCATTAGGAAAAAATTTGTATATATTCTTCTTTCCATCGTGAATAGCCTGTCTATCATACTGTTAAGGCCTTCCCAACAAAACATGGCATATATCCATAGGAATGATATCACACAAAACTTCATCATGGTAATTTCTTATCTTTAATTTCACCAAACATTGTTCACTTACCAGTATCTTATGCTCATCTTGAATCCAAGCAATCTGATAGGGCTTCGGGTGTTTCAACCTTTCCAACTTCAATTTGGTCACCATCTCTTCAAAAACAAGGTTCTTAGAGCTTCCACTATCAACAATCACTTTGCAACATTTACCAACTACCTTGCATCTGGTCTAAAACAAATTCTTTCTCTATAATGGCTCCTTTTCCAACTCACTTTGACACAATACTCTTCTATTCACCAACACTTCTCCATCTTCTGGTTTGTTAGATGATCCAGTATGTTCTTCCTCAACAAAGGATCTCCTTCTATTGTTCTTTTTCTTCCTGCTTGTCTCTCCCTAATTACATTCAAATGCTCTATGTACTTCTCCACCACATTTATAACAAGTTCCCTTGAATATCCTTTTCTCTTGTCCTCTATCATCTCTTTTGTAACCTTCATTTTGGTAACCACCATAGCCTCCTCTTTTGTAAGAGTTTCCATCAACTCACTAGTATGAATTTTCATTCTTACTAACCTCCTTATCCTTGTTCTAATCTAGAAAAGATCCTCTTCCTCATCCAGTAAAATTTCTTCCTCTTTGAAATCTTCCACCTCTTCCTCTTTGTCTTTGCTCATGTATTTTATTCAACTTCTCTTATGCCTTTAGGGAACACTGATATGCCTCTTCCACACTCACAACTTGATCAAACTGATTTCATCCTATATAGATGACCTCAAACCATTCACATATATGGCTACTTGCTCAATCTCATCCTCTGAATGTCCAAATCTGATATTCAACTTATAGAATTCCCTTATATACTTTCTTACACTAGATTCTTTCTGCTTCAGATTTTATAACTTCTTGAACAAACTAATCTGATAATCTTTAGGCATAAACTTTGTTTTCAACTTGTTCACCATCTGATCCCATGATTTTATCTTTTCTTTTCCTCTTCTTTCCCTATCTGTTTGCAAATGTTCCCACCAAAGGGATGCATGTCCTCTCAACTTTGTACAAGCATATTTCACCTTCTTATCTTCAGTGGTACCTTCAAATTCAAAATATTTTTCCATCTCTGTAATCCAATCAAGCAATTCTTCTAAATCCAACTTACCATTATAATCCGGTGGATTGAAATGCGGTCTTGTAATCACTTTAGTTAGGTCTCTTATGAACCTCTCTTCTCCCTGATCAAGGCTAGGTTTCTCTTCTCTTCCTCTTTCTTCCTGTACTTCTATTTCTTCATCAGTAACATCATAAAATGGTCGACCTCTCCTCTAGGCCATTTCAACTGCATATAATCTAGCAGTAATTCCTCTCAACATCTCCATTAAAGTTGGGTCTTCATTTCCATTTTCTCCATTTCCTCTAACATTTCTTCTTCCTGCCTTCTTTACACAATTCCTCTGCTACTACAGGTCAGATCCTTAATCTGCCACCAAACAACAAATCTTCAACAAGACTCTGTGAATTCTAATGATCACACAAGCAATGAATCTCACTCTGATACCAATCTAGCTTAACCACGATAGGAGGGTCCTCAAAGAGAACAATCTGGACCATATAGTAAGAGTAACACAATGAAAGAAACATAGAATATGGAGGAAAATGTAGATGCAAATATTCTCATTAACAAAAATCTCAGTTACATTCAGCCAGCAACATCCGAGCTTATAGATTTGGCTCACGAGCCTAATAAAACATGCTAAAAAATACAACATTCTAACATGCTCCTATATGTGAACAAAATTTTACAGATCAGATCTATCTTAATATACTCAATCAACTACTTCTTTATTAATACTATCCTAATGATCAGTCACAAGCTTTATATCATATCTGCAATTTTGGAAACATCTACATTGGCCAAATATCAATACATTCTCCAAGGAAAGAAAATGTAGCATGCACAAGAATAGGTCGGCCTCAAATTTGAATTAATCTTCAACGGGAGCATAAGATGAAGTGTGGACCTATGATGAAGGTAGGGGACACCCCATGAAACATTTAAAGTCACATTGTTAAGATCCGTAAGTCATGGGGATGATCCACAATGATTGAACTAGCCGAAAAGTTTGAATTTATTCTAGTGCCTATTCAAGAAACTCCCAAGAGATCCGGAAGCGATAACTTGCCAAAAACATATCCAATCATGCTCAAATCTTGGAACAAGGAAAATGAACATGACAAAAATGTACACAAAGATCCACAGGGTCTAGTGAGCAACGATGATGAATCCACCAATGTGAACTGAGAAAGAACAGAACAAGAATAGAAAATTGAAAGAAAAAATATTTTTGGTTGATGCAAGATTGCCAAGAACCAAGGATGCTCCTGCATCACTTATTGATTTTCATGCTCTTTCATGTATTGATGCACCTAATCACTCTAAACAATAATGATATTTATTCTATGGTGTTTCTCCTCACTATGTGGCATTTGTATCTTCATGTGTTTTCTCATTTTCATCAAGGTGGCACAATCTTGCATGCGACCATATTTTCCATGGTAGCAATAAGATAGTATTTTGCATGGATGTCATTTCCTTTATACTTGGGGGTCTAGGATAACTAGTTTTCAAAGGTGTGTATTCTTTTCAAGGATCCCCTCTTCATCATGCATTTCCTTAAAATACCAACATAGCAAGTATGTTGACATTTTAAGGGGGGGAATATTACTCCTATCCATTCCATAGATGTCTTGTAATATTTTACTTATTAACATACCCCTTTGGTGATGGTGTTATTATAATGCCCCCTGAGGCATGGTTAACAATTCATCCCCTTTGACATTGAGCACCAATTTCTCCCCCATGATGCTAAACCTTTTATGCACTCCCTCAAGATTGATTGACAAAATAGTCCATGGATTTGGCATAATAGAGCTTGTTGATTCATTAATTTGAGCATTTTTATATGGCCACCTAGCATAACAAACCTCACTTGCTAGTGGAGCCATGTGTTTCATAAGCAATCTTACATCCTTATGAGAGCACCATTTTCTTTAAACACACTCAACAATGGATGATATTTGGTATTTGAGAAAAAATTAAGATTGAGGTATCTTTGCCTTACCAACTTGAATCATTTTTAGTACTAACATATGTGTTTGTGTTTTGATTATATCTTATTATTTACTATAATTACATCATGCTTTCATTTCAATTATATCATTTTTCTCTTTACATTATGTTTATGTTGTGTGTATACATTGTGTATGCTTTATGTTTGTCATGTTGCATTACATCTCATACATGTGTGTTCATTTCCCTTATGTTTTCTTGCCATGGGATCTTGAATCCTAGGGGCTAGCACTAAACCCATAGATTTAATTCTATCATATCTCTTCAACATTTGGATAATTGAATCCCTCTTGGCATGTTCATACTTTAGTATGAATCTAAGTGTAAGTTCATACTCTCACTAAAGTGCAAGATAAGTGTAGTGTAAAAAATTGTTGCCCTTGACAATTTCACATTAGGGTTAGCTCCCTCATATGTTCTTGGACCTAATTATGCATTAATTACTCATTTTATAAACATTCTTGGAAAATCAAACATGGGAAATCAAATTATACATTTAACATTTTACCCTCAACACTTTTGATCTCGAAAAAGTAGGATTCTAGTCTAGGACACCCCATTCCCTAGATCAACACTTTTGGCTTTGAATTTGAATATTATGGTGTCGATATTTTATTATATGAATTTTCAATTTCAATTGTTAGCTACCAATATTTTATTTTTTGGAAATTATCTAATAATTGCATATAAATACAAGGTATTTTCACCATTTCAAATCCTAGAAAATCTATTGAGAAAATTGAATGTCCTAAAATTAGTCAAGGGATATCAAGGGAATAATTAGCAACATTATTATATCATTTTCATCAATAAAGTCCAAGTTTGTAAGAAATCGAGATAAAGGAAGCAATTATGTTCAAGGATCTATTATGATCAATCATGCCAAACCATGATAATTTATTAAGTTATCCTCTACATGCTAGTTGTAGCAATCCATTATGTTTTATGAGATAACTTGTTGTATGTCTATCAAGAAATCAAGGAATTCATCAATCAAAATTTGTGGCAACTTGTTTGATATAACTTCATCAAGGGTTTCACATCAATGTAACATTATCATTTATCAATTTTAGTCAATTATTGTTGTTTTGGCCTCTGTCTGACCTAGGGAATGCCCTCTTGATCATCATTCACCATTGTACGTGGAGGTATAAATACCAACATGGGGTTTGACTTAGGTAAGCCCCTATACAACACAACATTTCCTCTATTTTTATGTGTACAAGTCAAATATGGATGTTTTAGTAGGTGATAGTCTCAAGTAATAGAGTGCAGACCTTCATCCACTATTCAGACTTTTGAGATTTAAAAAAGGAGTTCAGTCTAGGTCATGATGCACCATAGACTAGCCAATTCAAGCTTAAATTTTCATCACAGGTTCCTCTTTGTTTCTCATTCTCAGATCCCAAGTTGTTCTATAACTTTTAGTTTTCATCTTTATCATAAATTATATTTTTAGATCTAGGGTTGTATGCCAAATAGGCTTGTCAAATTACATATCAAATTTACCTCTTTCACAAAACAAAAGCAACATAAATCACAGGGGGGCACTCTCCCTTTTGGTAGCGAGTAAATCATAAACCCTAGTCAGTTTATGTTTTATGTTGACTCAATTGAAAAGGAGAACATCTTAGTTATCCTAATTGGACCTAAGATCAATTTTCCTACCAAACAGAAATCCTACAAGTTTTTCTTATTTATCTAGGGTTTTTGAATTAGGATTCTAGCAAAATAATATTTATTTAATTACCCTCTTGTCTTGTAGGTCATCTAAATATTAGTATTTTTAGCCATTTTCTACAATTAAATTGATCTAGATTCATGATATCCTTATTATAGAGTATTTAAATAAAATATTAACATGAATTAATTGAGGATTTAATCAATAATTTCAATCAAAATGGCTTGATTTCAATGAATGAAATATGTTTTATATATTTTCTAAAAGGAGAATAAGTTCTTCAGAGAAAATTTAGCTCAGTCTTCAAAAAAATATTTGATTTTAAAATTGATCCTTTAAATTAGGTCACCTAGTAAAGAAAATTAATCTAATATTAAGTCATTAGATTTTTTAATCAAGGCTTAAAAATTTAATGATAATTTATTTTATATTATGTTTAAGGTCAAGAGATTTTAGGCATGTTTTAGAACTTATTAAATAAGTTGACTAGTTTACATGGAGCCTACTTAAAATAAGCAATACATCTCGCTAATGGAAGACTTATATCCTTCTAAAATAATTTCCATTTATATTTTTTAAAATTTGACTTCTAATTCTCGTGAGTTGCCACAACTCAAGATATTCATCCTCTCATAAAAATATATAAAATTAGTTTTCAATCTACCCATATTTTATAGGGTCCCTAATTAGTGGACAATTTTAATTAAATATTTTGCACTTTTGACTATATATTTTAATTTTGAGTTACTACCATTAATTTTTAATGTTTACATTTCATTTCCCCTAACATTTAAATTAGGATTAACATATGTGTTTGTGTGTGAAATATATACTGTTTTGTCAATTTTTGAAGAGGTAATAATGTTAAGAAGCTTGAGAAACTTATGTTGAATAGTAAGGTAAGTATTGAATAAGGTGGAGTGGTATGATGGGCTTATAAGAATTATGGTTTTTGATATAGTTAAATATATACATTTGTACTTGAACTTTCCATTTTTTGGATGGGAATCGTAGAAGAGTTATTAGGGAACTACAGTTTAAAGATCTATGCCCTAGTATTCCTAATGTAGTTAGTTTATACCCTAGAGGGTACAGTGGTAGAAGTGAGTAAGTGTGGTAAGGAAATATTATCTAACAATAGCTTATACAGAAACTAAGAAAACATAAGGGTCATCCATAACACATATATCCCTTGAATCCTTATAACTCCACATATCTAGAGATATTCATATAGCCATTACATAAGCAAATCTTAGTCTTTGATTTGCATTACAGTCTTTCTTTATCCTATCTCTATGATATTTATCTATGATATATGATTATCTATGATCTCCTATTTTGTTATCTATCACATACATATATCATTGCCTAGTCTCTTATAGGGGTGTGAACCTTATAGGGAACCTCTTAACCTATCTTCCTTATTGGCTAGATGATGCACACTTGCTTTACAAAGTAAGTTGTGGTAGGTTCTTGTCTGTGACTTGTAGCTTTCCAATATCATCCCCCCTTTCAAAATTATATATTGTCCTCAAGACATGCTTTAGTTTCTTAGGATAATATGTTTATAGATAACCTTCAACTACCCTAGTGTAGTGTCCCATTTTTGTTTGGCTTGATGTAATACATTTATGTGCCCTTGTGTGTTGATTTGAGTATTGTCTGCCTCCACAAGATTTGTATGGATCTACATTTGTTGTGTGGATCCTCTAGCTTCTCCTACTACCCTACATAGGTGTGAAACTTTTATGTTGATTGTGTTTCATAATTTTATTACTTGTAGCTTTATGCTTTCCCTATATTCTTGTACCTATTATAGTTGAGTATGTGTATTCTCCAATAATGCCTTTATTTCTCAATCCATATCTTTCAATGGATTGTATGAGGTTGAAACTTATGTTATCTAGCCTCCCAATTGTGCTATCTATTCTTTGAGTGCCTTTATGAGGGTAGGCTATTGAAAAAGATTGGTAGAGGAAATTATCCTCTACTATGCTACTCTCCACATTCTTTATTTTATTATCCAGCTATGAGTGAGCTATCAAACATCTTTTGGTAGCCTCTTATGTATTCTTTTTCAAAATATTTTATTGTACCTCTTGTTTTCTTTTATATTTTTGTACCTTTAGGTCCACTTGGAGGCCATCCACTAGTTGTTTGAGTTGTTCCAATAGTGGAAGGGAAGTGTACATTTTCATTTACAGAAGGTAGCTTTGCAAATTTTATAATGCTTCTTCCAATTTCCCTGCATTATCCACATGCTCTTGTAAGATCTCTTCCCTAGTGCTAGCATGGAGAATTTCTCCCAATTATAACCTTCTGTAATGAGGATATGTTCACTAGATTAACCTGTGATCCCATTATTGGAAGCTAAATGAGGTGAGGAATTGTTGTTTGTTGTAGTTGCTTCTACTATGCTAGGAAATATTTAATAGATTGTATGGGTGACACTGATTTCATTATCTCCTATTTTTCTTATTATTTTTCCTCTTCCACATGTATGTGTGGTGCACTTCTTGTTGGGAATGGTGATGGATGTTTCTTAGCTATTTCTTCTTCTATGATTGATTCCAGGAGTGTATTTTTAATTTATTTTTTCTCTTATTGTAACTTAGCAATCTCTTCATATAGTCCTCCCATTAGAGTTTCTACCCTCTACTTAGTGTGGAGCTCTTGTTCTTGATCTCTTGTGATTTGTTCCTTCCAATATAAAATAAGATCAAAACCCAACTCTATGATAGCTTTTTCTCTTATCTCATCTTCTTCTTTGATGGATTTCTCCCTTCTTTCCCAGATTGCAATAACAATAGGTTGGGGAAAGTCTTTGATGAATTCCTCTAAAATTTTATCAAACTTTCTTACATATAATATCAGGATTTGGATTATCCTATATTTATTATCATTTTATAAATCATCATACATAGCCTAGACTTGCGAAAGAATATTGTAATAGATGGTGATGTTGGTAGTCTCCATCACATCTATTGGTTATTAGATCTATATAGTGTGCTCCTTTTTCTTCTTATATAGAGTTTTTTTTACCTCTTATACTTATTTTTCCTCCTCATCCTCCTTGGAAGTGATTAGTTTTCGTTTGACCATCTATTTTTTCCTTGTTTTGTGACCCTTCTTCTCCACACTCATTTGAACTAGTGTCTCGCATACCTCTTCTACATCCAGAGTTGTTACTGTTTGAGAGGAGGATGTTAGGCCCTCTTGTTGGGTACTAGAAGCTCTATGAAATCTTCTAGACCTCCTTCTAGTAGGTGTGTGATTATCTAGAGTTGGTGCTAAGAAAGATGGTTGTGTGGTACCTTTGGGTGGAATACCCCACTGCTTGTGTATTTAATCATTATTTTATCATGAATTTTTCCTCGACATTTTTTTTATGGATCTAGTTCATTATCTCCTTGTAGATGCCAAACCTCTTTGCATTAGGACCCCTTGGTTTGGTCAAGATATTTTTTGCATATGTATTTACTTCTTTCTATGAGACCTCACAAGGAATTTTTGAAACCCAATCTATGTGTGGCTCCTCCACCTCCATGTAAGTATAATCCTTTTTTACGAAGAATTTGATGGTGTTGATATACTATTTTACATATTCATATGGAATATATCCCCATGGTTATATTTTCTTTTGGAATCTCTTGAAGAATCCCTAGTATGTCATGGTGTATTTTTTCTTGTTAGGGAATTATTGGGTATGCATCTTAATTTAGGTTGCTATTGGTAAATGTGTTTTCCATACTTTCCCTTTGAATCCTGGAAGCCATTGAGAAATAGAAGACTAGGAATATGAGGAGCGTTTTGTAGCAAAATTATAGTGTGAGGTATTTATATTTTATAAATTTCCATCAATTATTTTGTCATTACCTAACAGAGATCAAAATTCTTTCCTTATACCACCATTTGATATACATCATGGATTTTTGTGGTGGTGGCAGAGTCCTTTTTTTTGCATAGTACATTTATATGTGATACCCATGGTTTTGTACAATAATCTAGGGTTTGTGATATCTTGGATGTTGAGGCTACACCTATTTGGTGTTGCACCTATGATTTATGTAACCATATCATTTTTTACTTCTTTCTTTGTTATGACGTCCCCAACCTTGCATAATCTCATTACTATATGAATCACCTCCTTTATGATGCGGTAAGGTTTTTCCAAATAGATGAACTCATCATGGAATCTGCTTAAAACCAACCTAACCCAATCATGCTCATCACAAAAATCTGGGCAATCCTTCCATCCATTGAGGTTGTTTCGTCCCACCTCCTATTATTATGGTATATAAGATCTTTGATCAAGGACAACTAGATTTTACCTTAGCTCCTCATATTTTTTATGGTCTATTTCAACTATCAGTTCATGGATTTTTTTATTTATATCCTCTTTGTATACCACATCAATTGGAACACTTGAAAGTGTTCCATTTTTATCGACCTCCATGGCTTTGAATGTGTACTTTTTATACTTGGTTTGGGGATTCTTTGTGATGTTTACAAGAGTTGGGGTTGCCATTGTTGGGAGTTTTTTGCATTAGAGCTCAAGCTAGCACAATTATTTAAAATGCAGAGTGAATCTAGCGGAGTTATGTGGGTTTAAATATCCTTGTGTTTTTCAACCGTCTTGATATCACTTTCTTATTATATTTTTTGGGTTTGTGTAGTCGCTTGAAGTCATGCATTGGATAATGGATTGAATTCTATTTATTTATAATTATATGTTACATAATATACATTTTGTGTCTTTCCAAGCTTTATGGTTTGATCCCTTTGGTAGATGGTAATTTTTAAGTCTTGCTACATTTACATATTGGATGTGATGTGATTACCATTCAATCTCTTTAACCTTACCATCCCTGAGTCTGCAATATAATAAATAGAGTATGGTCCTAGTCATCTCACCTTTAATTTTCCATGCTTTTTAAATTTACTATCGTAAAGTAATACCAAGTCCCCTATTTGAATTTTTTTGTGTGGAGGTTTCTATCATGTCACGCCTTTTTTCTTTGTTACTCTACTTTTTTATTATATACTACAATGAATCTATCTTCATCCAATTTTTCTAGTTCTATTCTATGTGTCAAATATTTATCATCATCTAACTATAAAGTTAGTGTATTACATAAATTTTGGATTATGAAATTCATTTGGACTACCACATCAATCCCATAGATTAGTTGAAATGGTGTAAATTTAGTAGTCCTTTTATATAATGTGTGGTAAGCCTAGAGTACCACAGGTATCTTAATATCTCAATCCAACCTATTTCCTTTACACATTTTAGTTGAGGTTATCCCAATTATTTTATAAGGGCCTCACTTTCTCTATTGTCTTGTGGGGTGGTAAGGGGAGCTTCTATTATGTGTAATCATGAAGTTCTGCACTAGCTCCACAATTATTTTATTAATGAAGTTCTTTCCTTGATCACTTACTATATTGAGTGGGAACCCATATCTAGTGATTATGTTTTCATATAGAAACCTTGGAATGTGTTTTATGGTACAATCCCTTTTGGGTTCTACCTCTACCCATTTTGTTAAGTATTCAACTTCAATGATGATGAATCTCAGTTTAGAGTGCTTAGCTGGTGAATCAATTAGTCTTATGAAGTCTACAACCCATTTTTCAAATGGGGTTTGTGCTAGGACTAGTTTCAATGGCCTCTCATCTCTTGCCATAATTTTTCCACCCTTTGGCATATGTCAAAATTCCTAGTATATTCTTTAGCATCGTTATGTAGTGTTGGTCAATATAATCTAGCTAATTTAACTCTTTTTGCTTTTGTCTCTCCACAATTACACCCTCCTTAGATATTCCTTTATGGGCTCCCTTTAGGATAGATTCTCTTTCATGTTCAAATACTAATCTTATTATTATTTCATCTTTCCCTATGTGATGTAACTCTCCTTCTATTAGTGTCTATGGTAAGGACTTCTGCACAAGTAATTCCTTAGCCTGTAGTGATATATCTAATGGAAATTCATCTTTTGATAAGAGGATAGCAATTGCATGGAGTTCCTCTTGTACCATATTTATTATAAAAAGGTGCACACTAGGTAGGTATTTTGGTTGGTCTTCCAATTCCTCTCCTATCTATATCTTGGATAAGTAGTAAGGTCCCTAATTATGTTTCTTAGGTTTCACCATTATTTTAAAATTGAATTCCAAGAATAGGAGTATCCACCAACATATTCTCCCTGGTATAAAAGGTTCATTGAGTAGGTATTTTAGTGGTTCATGGTCTATGGAGAATGTAAATGGTGTTGATAGCATATAATGTCTAAAATTTTGTAGTGCATAGACCATAGCTAATGCTTCACTTTTGGTGGTGGTATAATTCTTTTCTGACTTAAAGAGTTCTCTATTTGCAAATGCTATAGGGTGGTCTTTATTTCCCTTAGGTTGAGCTAATATTGTGCCTATAGCAATTCCTAAGGAATATACATAGACATGGAATGGTATGTTCTAGTATGGGAATATGAGTATTGGGGCTTTCACAATCTTATTTTTTAGGGTGTCAAATGCTTGCTAATATTTGTTAGTCCATTCAATGCTTTTACCTTATTTATTTTTGAGTAATTATTCCATAGGGGTAGTAATTTTGGCATATCATTTTATAAATTTTTGGTGATATCTTGTGTAGCCCTAAAACAAATTACTTCAAAAGGTTTTTTTGGTGGTGATAAGGTCACTATTAAGGAACCTTCATAGGGTCAGCATCAACCCTTATTTGCATATAATATGCCCTAGTAGTGCACCATATGGTACAACAAATACACATTTCTTCAAATTCAAGGAAATCTACATGCTATTGAATCTAGTAATAATTATTCTTCGTACTTAAATATTATCCTTAATCAACCCATAAACTTTCCAATCATACAAATACATTTCTAGGAAATCATGTATAAAATCATTGAAAGCATTTATCATGATCATGTTGAATATTGCATGTGCATTCTTCAATCCTAATGGCATTACTATATACATGTAGGATCTCCATTCCATTGTTAATATTATTTTGGTTTGATCATCTTCACTTATTTTTCTTACTTGGTAATATCCTAAAAACCCATTGATAGAGTATATCTCTCTACCTACTACTAACTCTAAAATCTCTTTTGTAAATGGTGTAGGAAAAGGGTCATGGATACAAGATTTATTTAGCTCCCTAAAATTAACAAAAATTATTGTTTATTTTGTATCTTTGTTTTGAATAACCATGGGACTAATCTGTTTTGCAACATCTATGTGTTTGATGATCCTAGCCTCTAACATCTTGTTCAATTCTTCCTTCACTTTCTTCTTCAGAATAAGGGTTATTTTCCTTACAAGTCTAGCCCCTTCTTTCAGTTGGATGTTCATAACCCCTTATTCCTCCTTGATGACTTTTAATTCTATAAACTTTCAAGGAAAAATTTCTTGAAATTTAGATAGCATTTTTGCAACTTTCGCTACTAGTCTTTTCTCCCAGTAATCTCTTTTCTTGGCTAGTTTAGGATCTCCTTCTTTAGCGATGTTTTCTTCTAGTTTAATGGGTTGGTTATAATATTTTTGCATAGCTTCAATGGGAGACTCTAGTTATCTTTTCCCTTGTTGAATCTCTATGTCCATGTTTTTGGAGTCTTCATCATCTTTATTTGTTAGGTAGCATCTTCTTTCTAAGAGTTTAATCTCTTTATCAAGCCATTCTATATATTTTCGTATTCCTTCTTCTTTTGGTGGTAGTGTTGATGTTTTTGGTGCTTCTACTTCATGATTATCCTTTGGTATGAATATAATTTCCCTTATTTTGATAAGTGTGTTACGTATTTTTGTATTTTCATTATAAAATGAGAAGATATGAAGGAAGTCTTTTGTGAGTTTCTTCTAACTCTTTGTTTCACCTCTTCTTTCTTAGTTGATATACCAAGATTGCACTACTGGTGTCAATGTCGAATAAAATAACTGAATTTATATCCAATTATCATACTCATTTCTATCTTTACATGTATCAATATTAATGGTAAGATGTTCCTCTAGTGGGATCTATACATTATATTTTTATATTTATTTGCATTCCCCTTCCTTCTAAAGGTACCTATTGTGCATATTTTGCACAACACACCCCGTCGTAGGCAGGGACCCCCTCTTTTTGATCGGGTCAGGTCATTTTGACCTCATCTCATTTTGCACACCCCTGTTTCCAAGCCCAAATCGGTCATGAGCCTTAAAAAATTCTTCATATTGGCTGAGTTTACCTGGTTGAGTTTCACTAAGTCATTTTCCCATGTGGGCTTAGCCTTGTAGGTTTCCTCTTGGTCTATGCTTCCACATCCAGTGACCCTTACGAACTGGCATTCATGGGTTTCCCTTTGTCGTTCACCTTCGCATTTCATCATTCACCTATAGCTGAGTCCTTGCATCTTCCCGACGGGCAGACCCCGCACCCGTTCTCACTGCTATGTCCTCCATGCTCCAAATACCTGTAGTTGCGGGTCGCCCCGTGCGATTTTCTATACCTGTTTCGCCATTCTCATGATGGCCAACCCTTAACCACCGCTCGTTTGGCAGGCTTCGTATTTAGTCTTGTTGTTATTATCTTTGTCGGAGTAACCTAGACCCAACACGCCTCAATGCCGCTCAAATGATCATGGTCTCTATGTGCAACCTTCTTTCGCCTGACCACCATTCCACAATGGAAACCCTTCATTGACCCCCAATCCTTAGGCCCGCAACTCCCCATCATCACTGCTTACTAGGTTGTTCCTGAATGACATTCTTAACGGATTTTCTGCAACTAGCATGCTTGTTATCCATTTACGCACTAACTCATTTGACTGCAAAATCCGACGAAAATGTCTAACAAAATATGTATAATTTGATGTATCGTCGAGTGCTTGTAAAATTTGATGTGTAATTTTCAATTTTTTGAAATTTTATCCCTGACGTTCATCAAAATTTTGATGAACCTGGGTTTCATCGAAATGTCGGCTATCAGTTTCGTCGAAATTTCGAAAAACATGAAAAAGAGAAAAAAATCAAATTGTGGCCGACATAAAGAAAAGTGAGTTCACGCCTAATTTATTGTGACAAGTTTTGCTCTACTTGAGATAGTTTGTGGAGAACTAAGGATGATTTTCTTGGGAAAAATCAGAAAAAATTCAAGAAGATATCGCCAGGTTGAGGGTAGTCATTTTCTTTTTGCAGAATTCAGTTGTGAAGTTAGATTTGTAGTTCCAGTTTGAAAATCATATTTTAAAGCAACATCTCATCAAATTTCATTTTTAGGGGTTTAGGGTTTTGAGAACTTCATGTCCAGATTTTTTTGTGTGGAATCACCATAAGATCACAACCAAGGAACAAATTCTTGTAACTGTAATTATGTGATCCATAACTCTATTGATCATGTGGTACAGTTGTGCTATAACAAATACAAGATGCATTCATGTGTGACCCAAGTTTAATGTGGCTATGTTGTGATAGAAATGGAGGCACTCATATAATGTGGTTAATTTAGGTTGTATAATGTAGGTGTCAATCATCATTGGGTGCATTTAGGTTGTCTCAAGTTTAACAGGTTAAGATGTAATTATAGCATGATCGAAGAGTGATTACCTCTTGCTCCAATAAAGACCCTATAACTCTGGTTGATATGCAGAGTGGTTGTGTTATATCAATTATGTAGTGTGCATTCAAGAACAACCCATGTTTAATGGGCTATTCTAGAGAGTGATTAATATTTTCTAAACCTCATGAATGTTACTTAAAAGTCTATAGCTTAAACTACAAACCAAGTTTGTTACATACTTGAATGCAATCTTAGGTTACTGCAAACTATAATAATGTGATCTGCTAATAACCAATATGGAAAGTATAAAAGCAAGACCCGTGATATATAGGATACATTTCCATGATCAGGTTTACATACCTTAACGATCAAACACAAGCTTCCCACACACTCTAGGATACAATCCAAGATCATACCACAACTTTTTCAAGACAACTAATTTTCTAACCCAAGATTTAAGGTTTTTTTTTAATACCAACAGAAGCATTGGTAAGAGCATGATTAAGGTACAAACCCTAGGCCTCCATAGAAACATAAACAATAACTATAGCGGATTAGTGAAGTTGCAATACAAGAAAGATTGAGACATTGTAGGTAATAACAAAATCTTGCAATCTAAAGATTGTAGCCAATAACAAGCACACTATGTAGCTTAGTGACATTTGTAAATGCAATCTACGGTAAGAAGAATGATAGTCACTTGAGATGTGATAGTCAAAAATAGGCTGAGCAATGACAAGATAATAAAACTCAAACCTTGCATAGTAAAGTGGAGATTTTAACAGTGAGTTTCCTTACCCCCTTGTTGATCTTAAGGGTTTTTCAAAAAAAATTTGTAGTGTTCGAGAAGGAAAATGCAATCAGGGAATGACTCTCCAAATGAAGAAACAGTGGTAATCATAGGTTCAATGTTTCTTCTTAGCCATTAATGTATAATGGAGATAGTGGATTGCATGTTTGAGCAGTGTTTTGAGACTCATCAAAGATGGAAGAATAGTGAATAATACCTTGTGGACTGTGAAGTAGTGTCAATAAGGTTGAAGGATCTTAAGAACTACAATACCATGAAACAATGAGTCCCCTGTAGTAAGTAGGAAATCTATAGGGCATAGTTTGATTTTATAGAAGGATTCTCATGAAAGGAATCTTCAAGTGATAGTGAGTGAGCTTCCTAAGATTATAGCTGAGGGTGCAATACCCAGTCTTAAAGGAAGTTAGCAAAGCAGTAAATGTGCAAGAAAATCAAAGCGTACACAAAAAACAATTCACAATGTTATCTTGCATAATGCCTTGAGTTTGATGACAAAAATCTCATTGTATCTTCATGATGAAAGTGGTGACCTTAATGGTCAATCACTGGCAACCATGATTTTAAAACATGCCATTGTGCTTATGGAGGCAACATTTTAAGCAAGCAGTGATTGGTGGTTTGGAACAATGGCAGGTATGAAGGACTTGCTTTATATGCATACTATGCAGTCTAGCTTAAGACACTGTTCTTAGAAGAGATTGAAGGTGGATTATGGAACTCAAGGGTTACCATGAAAAGGATTAAAACAAAAACTGAGATCTATTTAAAAATCACGGTCATTAAGATATTAAAGATGTCACATGCAAAACCCTAGTAGCTGGAGTAATGAATACAATGCCAAAGAAGATAGTGTGCTGGGGCAGATTTAGGAGATCTCCACATTATCTAATTACAGGGAAATACATCATTTATTTATTTTCTTAATTAAAATAAATCATTCTAAACCCTATATAGGATACATTGATACTTCAAAATCCTCTGAAGGAATTTGAGATTATGCAAATATATGTCAAGTAAATACCTAGATTACAAATAGTAGCGGGAACAATGTAAGATTTGTTGAGTAGAGCAGGAATGAGATAAGTAGCAATGAATCCTATGCCTCCTTTCACGCACATCTCCTCACCATTCTCCGTCATTCTTTATGGAAACACTTCTCCATTTTGGCGGTCTATTCTTGAAAATAATGTTTTGACGAAGGTTTTAGAGTATGTTTATTAAAATGAAAACTCCATTCTGTTGGACTACACCTAAAAATAGGATTTTGACAAAAAATTTAGGGTATGTTTATTAAATTTTTAGAGTATTTTTGCAAACTATATATTCTTGATTCCTTAAATGATTTATTCAAATGGATTGTGACTAAATAAATGACTAACTATTTAATCATTTTTATTTTTGTGACTAAATATTTTTTAATCAACTACCAAACTAGTAATTTATTTACTCATTTATAACTGAGTTGCAAAAAATGAGCAGAATTTAGTCATTTTTAGTTGTTGTGACTAAAATTTTTAGTCACCTAGTCATTTATTTGCCAAATTCTACTAGTGTGTGCTTCCTTGTGCGATTGGGGCTCTCTCAATGTTGAGGGCCCTAGGGATAAGCTCGTCATAAGAAGTGATACATTGCATCTTTAACTAAAAGGATAAATCTGTATTGACATTAGCAATGATGATTCTGACTTGTTGCTCCTTAGGAATGGGTCACTTTCTCTTACTAGCTCGCTACCTCCATTGTTGTAGGAAGTTTGCGATCAAGTTCAATATTCTAAATTTAGGAGTCTTAACGGTTGGAAATCAAAGTAAAATTAGAATTTAATAAGTTTTGGAATTAGCATTTTAAAGTGTTGTTTGGGGTCATTAACTTCAGACTATCTTCTCTTTTGCAGGGGTGGTTGCATGCCAAATTATTTTGGTGTAAAATAGTCAAGCTTGGTAAAGAAAAATCATGTAAGATAATATAAGTCCAGAACAAAATGAAGAGACACTTGATAGATTGTGGGCTAGATTGAAAAGAAAGGGTGATGGGAAATGTTATTGTCCTTGCAATAATTGCAAGGGCTTAAAGATGAGATGACTTTTAATCACAACATCTAAGAAACATTGTAGGCAGCATGGTCATGTTGAAGGGGGGCATGATTATCATCCATTGGTAAGTTGTTCATTATATGTGTTTATATTGATTGAATTTGTAAATGTTTATATCGCTTTAACATTATATATATATATAATCACTTGATCATGATCATGGTTTATTTGTGTCTATCATTATTATAAAGGTGGGGCACCCTAGGGTAGATGATATGGATTATCACGCCCGAGAATGTGGTTTTGCAAGCGGATGAACATGGAGCTATGAATATCAAAGATGAAGTTAATGATCCTATGGAAGATGATGATCATGCAGAAAACACAAAAGATGATGGTACGAATACATTGATCCATGACACATTTAGTGGTAGAGCTGATCATGATGATCAGGATGACTTTGATGATGTTCATTATTTAATTGTACTTGAGAAGGCATACAATCCCCTTTATGAAGGCTCCCAAACAACTCTTCTCTCTGTTGTATTGTTGCTATTGAACTTGAAGGTTATGAATGGTTTATCAAACATAGCAATCTCATAGATGTTAAGGTATGTCATATATGTCATCTTTTTTCATCTATTTTAATTGTTGTTAGTTCATCACTAGTAAATAAAGGATGAAATATGTACCATTAATATTCTTTATATTAACAAATTATTTTTTGTTGTAGATTGATTGGTGAATTTTTGTTACCACTATCAAATATTTTACCTCGCTCATATCAAGATTTATCTGTCATTATGAAAGATATCAAAATGGAGTATCAAGCAATAGATGCATGTCCCAATGATCATATTATCTATTATAAACAACAAAAATTTGCAACAGAATTCCTAGAATGTCATATCAGTAGATATCAAACAAATCAACTAACAAAAAAGGTGCCTTGCAAGGTTCTTCATTATATTCCCATTATTCCACATATGCAATGATTATTTAGGTGTGAAACCTTAGCGCAATTTATGGATTACCATGCACAGAATAGAAGTAGAGATGAAATTCTTCAAATGCCTACAGATGGTTCTACATTTAGGGACATGGAGGGAAAATGACCACACTTTAAAGAAGAACCTTGTAATCTCAGGCTTTCATTGGGAGCGGACAGTGTCAATCCATTTAGAGAGCTGAGATCTATTTACTCGATGTGGCTTGTTTTTGTTATCAACAATAACATTCCTCCATGGATGCCAATAAAGAGGGAGCACATAATGTTGTCAATGATTGTTCTAGGTATTTGTTTACATCAATTTTCTTTAACGTAGTAGCATCTCATTTGTCTTATTTGTTGCATAATAACTTCTATTTTTTTCATTCAATAGTCATGTACATTAATTTATATATATTGCAATAAAATGGTTATAATAATTATGTAATGTTTATGTTCATTCAACTAGGTAAGTACCAAGTTAAAGATATGAATGTATATATCGAGCCTCTTATCCACGAGTTGCTAAAGTTATGGAATGGCGTCACTATGTATGACGTCTCTAGACCAATAGTACAAAGACAATTTCAATTCCATGCAATGCTTGTATGGACAATTCATGATGCCCCAGGGCTAACACATTTTTTGGTATGTTATAACATTCAACTGCACTTTAACAATATTTAATTTGATGAAGTAGATATCATGCATGTTTTTAAAATAATCTATTCATTATATATAATTATAAAATTGACATATTTAATCCAATTATATATCATCTTGTAGGTCTTCAAACAAAGGGAAAATTTGCATGTCCAATTTGTGGTCCAAAGATGAAATCTCGCATTCAACAAGTTTAGGAAAGCAGGTGTTTGATGAGTATAGACACTTCCTCCATAGAAATCATAAGTATCGAACTACTGAAAAACATCTTTTCAATGGGAAAGATGAGACTACATCAAAACCACGAAGAATGACACCTCGCCTATGGAAGTTGGAATATAATAGAATTAATCGTCAAGGTTATACATCGGATCAAATTGTTTATCTATCATATATGATATGTTTTGAATTTATATTTTTATATTGTGTTGTGTTTACTCATGTTGTAATTGACAATGATTGTCATTGTTAATTTGTTTAACTTATATGTTTCATGAAGGTCGCAAGGCATTAATGGCCGGCTTCCACAGGGACTGAAAAGTTATCCCAGACAATTTAGTAGGTTGCCCTACTATGAGCAGCTACAAATTGTGCATTTGTTTGATATAATGCATATTGGAAAGAATATAACAGAAACGCAGGAAAATATTATTGGATGGAAGGCATGCAAAGAAAAAATATCAAAATTTGTAGTGACATTCAGAAGCCAATCATGCAATGAAAAATTTATTCAATTAAATAGCGATGGAGACCAAATTAATATAAGTGCCCTTCCTTGGTTATTAACAGAGCAACAGCAATGCTATAAAAGAAGTCATACTAAAATTTGATTTCCCACAGGATTTGCCGCGGAACATAAACAATACAATAACAAAGAAAGGTGAATTTGGGTCAGGGATGAAAACGCATGATTGCATACCTTTCATCGAGGTAATTATTCGCATATTATATACACTTGTATAATGCATGTACTTTCAAAGGTATTGTTTACTACTTTTGGAATTAATGAAAAGATCATTTTATAATTGTTGTAGCACGCCTCTACCTCTATTCTCCTGCATAACTTTGACAACAATGTCAAGCAAGTTATATATGATATTAGAAAATATATGAGGTAAGTAGCTAGATTTGTTCAATTCATTGTATACATCATATAATTGCCATTTGTTTTACTTGTTATGTAATATACTATATATTTTTGTTAAATCTCGTTAATATATTTGCACCTTGAATCACTTGTAGATGGTTGTCATCTAAAGAAATCCATAAAGAAGATATAAATTATTGAAAGAGAAAAATTCCTCGTTTAATGTGTGAAATGTAAAAGTTTATACCTTCGACATTTTTTGCACAAGAACACTACCTCATATGCCAGGTTGAGGATATTGAACTGTGTGGACCTGTACACACAAGGTCAATGTGGATGGTTAAGAGGCACTTGAAATTTTTGAAGGCTTTGGCTAGACAAAGAGCACATCCTGAGGGTTCTATGGTGGATGGATATATGGTATACTAGACCATGGTGTATATTAGTGAATATCTTCCTAAGTTTGCAGCAAAGATCCATGTAGATCGCATTTGGGATCCCAACTCCATTAACAAATTCGAAGGGGAGTATCTGATGGGGAAAGGTAGATTAAGGAAAGTGAGGTAATTATAAGATGGTCATGGAGATTAACTAGAATACATTTTACATATGGTTTTTATGTATATTGTACTTATTTAATTTTTAATCTTCAATATACATCAATTATAAATTAAGGTCATATACTGTGGTATTTAACTAATTATACGACGTTTGTGAATTTCAAATTTTTTTGATACAGTTGGTCGAGAGTGGGATGCACTACATTTGTACATCGCCAACAATCTTGATTGGATGATGGTATGGATTGAATGATGTCAACAATTTGGTCGCGCATTAACATGGGAAGGTGTGGCTTCATTGGTTAAAGAATCTCATCATAATGGAGATTCCAATGTTACACAAAGGGAAATTGATTTAGCATATGGTTTAAGAGATAAAATTGTGCACGTATACTATTAATTCATATTATTAATTATTTTCACTATATTGATGTATATATATATCTTGGAGATTTTTTCTTTGCATACATTCGCCAAGTAACAATATTTTTATCAACTAACGATATTACAATAATTTTACATGTTTGACATATTGTAGTGTGAAACACCACAAGGCTATGTGGTGCAATGGTCATAAATTTGAATCAAAATGTTGCATGACATGAAGAAAACTTGTGATTCTGGTATAACTACAGTCTTTCAAGTGACTAATGTTTCATCTAGAAGCGACATACATCCAGAAGTCTCAGAAAATCGATACTATGGGATTTTGGATGATATACTTGAGTGTGACTTTAAGTCCTTCAGATTAATTCTATTCGTTGTCCTATGGTACAAGCTACGATTGAATGAAAATGATCCTAAGAGAACTGTTATTGAACATGATGATGGATTTACCATGGTTAATACAAGGTTGATCGAGCGAGTTGGAAATGAGCCCTATGTTCTTCCAAGCCAATGTGAGCAAGTATTTTACTTAGAAGTTCCAAGTAAACCAGGTTGGTCATTTATTGTTAGACATGATCCAAGAGGAAGGCCGCTAAAGAATAATGTGGTGGAAGAAGAAGATACTAGAGAACTAGAAGATGATGTAGATGATGATCAGGACCAACAATTAGTTGATCATGTCCCTGGCGAAAATGTCGAAGAGGAGGAACTAGATCATGATGATGTAGGAGTTAATGTTTATGAAGATGATATCTGTGTGGATGATGACATTATCAAAACTGATATTGATGACAATGATGATCATATCACCAATCCTTACAATTTTGAATCTGCATCGGATGATACAGACAAAGAATTGGATGAAGAAGAAGATCAATGACATTGAAATGTATAAGTTATGTGATTATATCATCTATTTGATATTAATTTCTTGATAGAATTATATTTGACTTATGTGGTTACATAATTAATTCATGATGGTTTTAATTTTTATGACATTACATAATTAATTTAATGATGTACTTTATAATTTTTGAAAGGTCAAAAAATTAAAACATTTCAATAATGATGTTAACAACCTTGAAATTAGTTTGTTTTATGTTTCATGTGATCATAAAAGATT
>VDFB02000002.1:51000848-51014241 GCA_007258455.2 Sequoia sempervirens
ACCAAACTAGTAATTTATTTACTCATTTATAACTGAGTTGCAAAAAATGAGCAGAATTTAGTCATTTTTAGTTGTTGTGACTAAAATTTTTAGTCACCTAGTCATTTATTTGCCAAATTCTACTAGTGTGTGCTTCCTTGTGCGATTGGGGCTCTCTCAATGTTGAGGGCCCTAGGGATAAGCTCGTCATAAGAAGTGATACATTGCATCTTTAACTAAAAGGATAAATCTGTATTGACATTAGCAATGATGATTCTGACTTGTTGCTCCTTAGGAATGGGTCACTTTCTCTTACTAGCTCGCTACCTCCATTGTTGTAGGAAGTTTGCGATCAAGTTCAATATTCTAAATTTAGGAGTCTTAACGGTTGGAAATCAAAGTAAAATTAGAATTTAATAAGTTTTGGAATTAGCATTTTAAAGTGTTGTTTGGGGTCATTAACTTCAGACTATCTTCTCTTTTGCAGGGGTGGTTGCATGCCAAATTATTTTGGTGTAAAATAGTCAAGCTTGGTAAAGAAAAATCATGTAAGATAATATAAGTCCAGAACAAAATGAAGAGACACTTGATAGATTGTGGGCTAGATTGAAAAGAAAGGGTGATGGGAAATGTTATTGTCCTTGCAATAATTGCAAGGGCTTAAAGATGAGATGACTTTTAATCACAACATCTAAGAAACATTGTAGGCAGCATGAAGGTCACGTTGAAGGGGGCATGATTGCTCGTCCATTATTAGGATTGTTCATTATATGTGTTTATATTGATTGAATTTGTAAATGTTTATATCGTTTAACATTATATATATATAATCACTTGATCATGATCATGGTTATTTGTGTCTATCATTATTATAAGGTGGAAGCCTAGGGTAGATATTATGGATTATCACGTGAAGGGAATGTGGTTTTACTGGCGGATGAACATGGAGCTATGAATATAGATGAGATTAATGATCCTATGGAAGATGATGATCATGCACTAGAAAACACAGTTGAAGATGATGGTACAAATACATTGATCCATGACACATTTAGTGGCATAGCTGATCATGATGATCAAGATGACTTTGATGATGTTCATTATTTAATTGTACTTGAGAAGGCATCACGATCCCCTTCTATGAAGGCTCCCAAACAACTCTTCTCTACATTTGTATTGTTGCTATTGTGAACTTGAGGTTATGAATGGTTTATCAAACATAGCAATCTCTCGCGAGATGTTAAGGTACATGTCATATATGTCATCTTTTTTCATCTATTTTAATTGTTGTTAGTTCATCACTAGTAAATAAAGGATGAAATATGTACCATTAATATTCTTTGCCAGTAACAAAATTATTTTTGTTGTGAGATTGATTGAATCAATTTTTTATTTACCACGTAAATATTTTACCACCGCTCATAAAGAGATTTATCGCCATTATGAAGATGTCGGAAATGGGTATCAAGCAATAGATGCATGTCCCAATAATCATATTATCTATCATAAACAACAAAATTTGCAATAGAATTTACAAATTTCATATCGGTAGATATCAAACAAATCAACTAACAAGAAAGGTGCCTCGCAAGTTTCTTTGTTATATTCTCATTATTCCACATATGCAATGATTATTTAGGTGTGAAAGCTTAGCCCAATTTATGAATTACCATGCACAGAATAGAAGTGGAGATGACATTCTTTGAATACCTGCAGATGGTTCTGCATTTAGGGACATGGAGGAAAAATGGCCACACTTTAAAGAAGAACCTCGTAATCTCGGGCTTTCATTGGGAGCGGACGGTGTTAATCCATTTGGAAAGCTGAGATCTATTTACTTAGTGTGGCCTGTTTTTGTTATCAACAATAACATTCCTCCATGGATGTCAATAAAGAGGGAGCACATAATGTTGTCAATGATTGTTCCAGGTATTTGTTTACATCAATTTTCTTTAACGTAGTAGCATCTCATTTGTCTTATTTGTTGCATAATAACTTATATTTTTTCATTCAATAGTCATGTACATTAATTTATATATATTGCAGTAAAATGGTTATAATAATTATGTAATGTTTATGTTCATTCAACTAGGTAAGTACCAAGTTAAAGATATGAATGTATATATCAAGCCTCTTATCGACGAGTTACTAAAGTTATGGAATGGCGTCACTATGTATGGCGTCTCTAGACCAATAGGACAAAGACAATTTCAATTCCATGCAATGCTTGTATGGACAATTCATCATGCCCCAGGGCTAACACATTTTTGTGGTATGTTATAAGATTCGACTGCACTTTAACAATATTTAATTGGATGAAGTAGATATCATGCATGTTTTTAAAATAATCTATTCATTATATATAATTATAAAATTGACATATTTAATCAATTATATATGATCTTCCAGGTCTTCAAACAAAGGGAAAATTTGCATGTCCAATTTGTGGTCCAAAGATGAAATCTCGTCATTCAACAAGTTTAGGAAAGCAGGTGTTTGATGAGTATAGGCACTTCCTCCATAGAAATCATAAGTATCGAGCTACTGAAAAACATATTTTCAATGGGAAAGAGGAGATTACATCAAAACCACGAAGAATGACACCTCACCTATGGAAGTTGGAATATAATAGAATTAATCGTCAAGGTTATACATCGGATCAAATTGTTTATCTATCATATATGATATGTTTTGAATTTATATTTTTATATTGTGTTGTGTTTACTCATGTTGTAATTGACAATGATTGTCGTTGTTAATTTGTTTAACTTATATGCTTCATTAAGGTCGTCAAGGCATTAATGGTCGGCTTCTAAGGGCCCGAAAAGGATTATCCCGGAACAATTTAGTAGGTTGCCCTTTGAGCAGCTACAAATTGTGCATTTGTTTGATACAATGCATATTGGAAAATTATAACAGAAACATTATGAAAATATTGGATGGAAGGCATGGCGAAAAATTATCAAAATTTGTGTAGTGACATTAGGGAAGCCAATCATGCGATGAAAATTTCATTCAATTAAATAGCGTGGAGACAAATTAATATAAGTGCCCTTCCTTGGTTATTAATAGAGCAGCAAAGCAATGCTATAAAAGAAGTCATCACGAAAAATTTGATTTCCCCACGAGTTTCTTTGTGAACATAAATACAATAACAAAGGTGAATTTGGTCCGAGGATGAAAATGCATGATTGGCATACTTTCATTAAGGTAATTCTTCTGGTATATTATACACCTGTATAATGCATGTGATTTTCAGTGTATTGTGTTTACTACTTTTGGAAAAATAATGAAAAGATCATTTTATAATTGTTGCAGTACGTTCTACCTTTATCTCTCCCAGACAACTTTGACAACAATGTCGGCGAGGACATATATGATCTTGGAAAATACATGGGAGTAAGTGGCGAGATTTGTTCAATTGGTTGTATTACATCTTATAATTGTCATTTGTTTTACTTGTTATGTAATATACTATATATTTTTGTTAAATCTCGTTAATATATTTGCACCTTGAATCACTTGTAGATGGTTGTCATCTAAAGAAATCCATAAAGAAGATATAAATTATTGAAAGAGAAAAATTCCTCGTCTAATGTGTGAAATGCAAAAGTTTATACCTTCGACATTTTTTGCGAAAAAACACTACCTCATATGCCAGGTTGAGGATATTGAACTGTGTGGACCTGTACACACAAGGTCAATGTGGATGGTTAAGAGGCACTTGAAATTTTTGAAGGCTTTGGCTAGACAAAGAGCACATCCTGAGGGTTCTATGGTGGATGGATATATGGTATACTAGACCATGGTGTATATTAGTGAATATCTTCCTAAGTTTGCAGCAAAGATCCATGTAGATCGCATTTGGGATCCCAACTCCATTAACAAATTTGAAGGGGAGTATCTGATGGGGAAAGGTAGATTAAGGAAAGTGAGGTAATTATAAGATGGTCATGGAGATTAACTAGAATACATTTTACATATGGTTTTTATGTATATTGTACTTATTTAATTTTTAATCTTCAATATACATCAATTATAAATTAAGGTTGTATACGTGGTATTTAACTAATTATACGGCGTTTGTGAATTTCAAATTTTTTTGATACGGTTGGTTGAGAGTGGGATGCACCTACATTTGTACATCGCAAACAATCTTGATTGGATGATAGTATGGATTGAACGATGTCAACAATCTGGTCGCGCATTAACATGGGAAGGTGTGGCTTCATTGGTTAAAGAATCTCATCATAATGGAGATTCCAATGTTACACAAAGGGAAATTGATTTAGCATATGGTTTAAGAGATAAACAGGTACGTATAAATATATTAATCACCCATATTATTTAATTATTTTCAATTATATTGATGTATATATATCTTGAGATTTTTTTCTTTGCATACATTCAGCCAAGAATAATATTTTTATCAACTGACGATATTACAATAATTTTTACATGTTTGACATATTGCAGGTGAAACACCACAAGGCTATGTGGTGCAATGGTCATAAATTTTGAATCAAAATGTTGCATGACATGAAGAAAACTTGTGATTCTGGTATAACTGCAGTCTTTCAAGTGACTAATGTTTCATCTTGAAGCGACATACATCTAGAAGTCTCAGAAAATCGATACTATGGGATTTTGGATGATATACTTGAGTGTGACTTTAAGTCCTTCAAATTAATTCTATTCGTCGTCCTATGGTACAAGCTACGATTGAATGAAAATGATCCTGAGAGAATTGTTATTGAACATGATAATGGATTTACCATGGTTAATACAAGGTTGATCGAGCGAGTTGGAAATGAGCCCTATGTTCTTCCAAGCCAATGTGAGCAAGTATTTTACTTAGAAGTTCCAAGTAAACCAAGTTGGTCATTTGTTGTTAGACATGATCCAAGAGGAAGGCCGCTAAAGAATAATGTGGTGGAAGAAGAAGATACTAGAGAACTAGAAGATGATGTAGATGATGATCAGGACCAACAATTAGTTGATCATGTCCCTGGCGAAAATGTCGAAGAGGAGGAACTAGATCATGATGATGTAGGAGTTAATGTTTATGAAGATGATATCTGTGTGGATGATGACATTATCAAAACTGATATTGATGACAATGATGATCATATCACCAATCCTTACAATTTTGAATCTGCATCGGATGATACAGACAAAGAATTGGATGAAGAAGAAGATCAATGACATTGAAATGTATAAGTTATGTGATTATATCATCTATTTGATATTAATTTCTTGATAGAATTATATTTGACTTATGTGGTTACATAATTAATTCATGATGGTTTTAATTTTTATGACATTACATAATTAATTTAATGATGTACTTTATAATTTTTGAAAGGTCAAAAAATTAAAACATTTCAATAGTGATGTTAACAACCTTGAAATTAGTTTGTTTTATGTTTCATGTGATCATAAAAGATTAAAAAGTCAGTTGTAGAGGTGGTTGTTCAGTGGTTGGTGTGTAAAGGCCTTTAAAAGGCATAAAGTGATCATTGTAATGGTTGTTGATGGTTGAGGATTTAAAATACAAGCTCTTGACATTCAAAAATTTGTGTTTTTCTTCAAAATTTCAATATTTTTCCTGTTATGCAGCATTGTATGGTCACATGCAGCCATATTTTGATGTGAAATCAATTCCAAGTTGTGAAGATATGTGTTAGCTTTGATTTAAATCTGATTTGAGGGCTTAAGGCATTGATTTGAGTTAGAAAGCTTCATTTCTTTGCATACAGTTTGGTTACCCTATTTTTGAGGGTTTTGTAGTCCAAACATGATATAAAGGGGCTCTTACACTTTTTGTGGTTACTGTAGCTTGTGTAAGAGGCCCCATGGATATTTTTGTAATTTTATGATGCATGAATAGGGCATAGGATGAGAAATAAAGAAGGTATAGTTGTTTTCCTCAAGATTTTTGTGAAGAAAAGCATGTGAAATGAGAGGTTCAAGCCTAGGTTTCAACAAAACATATATGGGAGATCTGATTCTATAAACTTTTATCCATGTGCAAACCTAATGGGTTGTTTTTGAACACTGAATATAAATGATATACATACACACACAGACACGCACATATATATATATATATGTATGTATGTATGTATTTATGTATGTATGTATGTATGTATGTATGTATGTATGTATATGTATTTTTAAATGTAAATGTAAATGCAATTACTAGATGCTCTGCTAGAACAATAAATGCAACATACCATTAAAGAAATCTATATCTATGTATATAAATGTGTATTCCTAAATGCAAGTGTAAATGCAAAGAGCATATGGTTTTGTACTGTTATAGATACAACATATCCATAACTTAATGTAATTGAAATTCTAAAGTCTTCAACATATATAATATGAAATCGATCAAACTATTAAACAACATGAGAAATAAATGAAAACAATAAATGCATATGTATGTGTATTTGTTAATGTAAGTGTAAAATAAATAAGAATAATGAAAATTATAAAAGAATATAAGGAAAGGTTTAGAGTTTAGAGTGGGAGAGAGATAGAGGGTAGAGGGTTTAAGGGTTTAGAGTTTAAGGGTTAATGGTTTAGGGTTTAGGGTTAAAGGTAGAGGGTGTTGGTTTGTTTTTTACACTATAACCAGGTTGGTCTTCTAATCTTCCTATGGGATTGCCAATTCCAATCAAGGGCAGCTCGAAGGACCTGGACCAACTGATGAGGACTTCAAAAAGCCTCCTACACTTTGGGCTCTACAAGACTCGGGAGGGTGATCCCTTAAAGTGTTTACAACCTCTGCACCAATATCATAAACAACATTAACACATAACAGATAATCCCATTGAATAGCTCAACACAATAGGATAATATCAAATAAAATTGGTTGTTCACCAATAATATCAACTATGTGGAGCATGAGATAACTACAACACAATCCATAGTAAAATATAGTCATTAATTTCCAATTTGTAGCAAGCTCTAGGAAAAGACAAACAATTATTGAACTACACAAATAAGTACAACTTAGATCAGTGCCATATATCCATTGCAGGAGTCAAATTCATAAGCATCTAAAGGTTTATGAAAGATTTAATACATAACATATAACTTATAAGATCCCTGACAATATTGCATTACAATTTCATCAGTATGCATTCTCACCCAATACTACTTATCAAATCCTTATACAAAACATATCCGCCTATAATCCCATTCAAGCATTTTAATTAATTCCTTAAATTAAAGCTAAAATAAGGATTATACACACCACAACAGTGAGATGAATGAAATAACCCTTAGTCATCTTATTCAAAATTAGGATATGCATGTACAGTGGAGAGACATGAGTTTGAATTTATCATTTCAACTCAAATGCTAGTACTGTTATACAACATTAAATCCCCATGAATTCAAAACTGATTACAGAATAACTCAAAACCTAAATTGTATTTCTCTCTAAAACCATCGAACTTTACAATTTTCTTTGCAACTTCACCTAGACTTGACCAAAAATTATCTAACTTGTTAACCCGTACTTCTAGCCTTGAAATCCTTCTTATAGAAAATGAAGGAGCAAACAAGCATCGGGCCAAAAAGTACACATGTCACCAACCAAATGAAGCATTTGGTGATATTCCAAAAATTGTTACAATAGCCATCACCTTGGAGAATATTCCCGTTCATCATGTCAGCTAAGGAAAATTGAGGCAACAAAAAAAAACCACAAGAAACCCACGCCGAGACCACCATCAAAGCAAAAATGGAGGCCGTTGTAACTGTAGCATCTGATTTACCACCCATTAGTAATTCATTCTTTTATTCCTCCTCATTCAAATATTTATCTACCCACCTCTGATATTCTTCATCAGTCGGGCAGTCAAAATTAATTACCTCATTCACCTTGGCATTATAAGGTGTGTATTTTACTACTACCTAATTTGCACCTCTTTCAAAAGATTCCAAAAATGAGCTAGTACTAATGATTTTATCCATACAGCTCACCAACAAGTCATAATATGAGTCATCACAAATTAATTTAATTTGATTATTGATGACCTCACCTACCTGAGCCTACCACTACTGGAATGACCTGATTTTCCCCTGCTCATCAATTATATCAGGTAACAATGTGTTACCCCAATCATTGAAATTCTTCACCAACTCCCTAATCTTCCTACTCAAGTCATCTGGTAAGGTTTGAAAACCTTGCAATGATTTTACTAACACATGAGAAGGCTTTAATGATTGAGGCCTATTGTTTGTATCAAACCTTGAGGCCTTATACATGACATCCAGATCACTGGCCCTAGGGATCCAATTTTCAATCAATGGTATCACTACCTCCTGATCCCTATCAATATTATTTATTGCATCTAATAGCGAAGAATAGAAAGAATGTATAGATAGCAGTTTATTATCAACCTTTTCATTCAAATGCCTTAAAATAGTAGTAATAATCTCCTTTTTCTTTGAAAGATATCCCTCGTCACTTACCCTCAAAGATGCATGTAACTCATCAATTCTTTGCAAGAGTTGCTTCTTTGTAGGATCAATAGAGCACTCTGTTTCTTCATCAATTTCCTCTAAAGAAGGGGTGAAGGCAGGATTCTGACTGGAGACCCTGGTGTGGAAACAATTGGAGAAGCAAGAGGCACTAACCCTATTGTGGAAGGTAATGTACTGGTCCCTGGAGCTCTTGATGTCTCCCCAATCTATCTATACCTGAACCTTTCCACCTCAGTTTGCAACTCAACATTCCTCTGTTGCATCTTGTTGTATTCTTCAATCAAAAGGTTATACTTCTCCATTAGGCTTTTCTTTTCAGCCTCCTCCCTTTCAACAGTCTTTTGGGCCAATTTTTCCACATTCACAGTTAAACTAGTGGTCTCGATGGTTGAGGTTTCTGAAGCTCTCTTTATTATTAATCCCCCTCTAAAATTTGGATTAATGTCTGTAATATTTGGCTTTCTCCCTTGTGGGGCCAATGCCCAAATTGCCAAGGTTTTATACTCTTCACTAAAAGCAGAATCTTGAAGTGTTGCCTTGACTTCTTCAGATTCTTGCAAGGGATGCTTTGACTTCATGATAGTATTAAAGGCCACTACATCTACAATGTCCCATTCAGCCAAAATCAATACACCAGCCTAACTCACCAATTTTTTTCCTTCCTCAGGAGTTATGTTCTTAAATTCTTCCATTAATTCAGTTTTCACTTCCTCGTCATTCTCCTAGTCTAACCTGTCAGGTCTTAGTTCTCTTCTCTCCTTTCATTTATTTTGATATTCTTTAAACTTCATCCTCCATACCAATTGCAAGAATATAGGAGTCTTTACAAATGCATTGTTGTCTAGAAACTCCTTACATGCTTCCATTCTTGCATCTTGTACACTTTTTCCTTTCATATCTAAATCAGATAAAATCAATTCAGTTGGCCTAGGAGGGGAAGGCATACCAACCTGCATATCTTGATTAGTAACAATAATTTCATCCATCAAACTCTCTTGTGGTGTATCAGTTCTTTTCCTTTTAGGGCTTGGCTCAGATGGTGGTGATGGGGGACTATCTTCTAGTGATGACTCTAAATCAATGATATTAATTGACCTAGGCACTTTGAATTTTGGACTTGGTTGTCAAGGCAACTTCATAATTTACTTCCCCTTTTTGTCCACTTCTTTACCATCACTTCTGCTATCATTTTTTCTCCTGTAAATGGGCCACTTTTATGTACGCTGGTATGTTGGCATTGTTTCAAATGGTCTGGCACCTTGTTCTTGTACACCCAGACTCATCTCTAAGTTTACTTTTTTGGTTCTCAAAATTCCCATAATCTCTTTGAATTTCTCCATCAGAAAATCAATTTTCTTATGGTGGGGACTGAACTCCAACAGTGGATCATATTTCGGATCCATGTTGTGCACAATATCTAATAGCTTATCATAAGCTATCCATTTCTCCTTGTTCAACTCTTGCTTATTTAGGTCGAACTCATTTCTAATCAGGTCCTCAGGAAATTTGAACTCATGCACAAAATTTCTAGCCTTTATTCTTTGTCTAAAAAGATTAAAGAAACCCTCTGGATCATGCTGCCGCTTTAGACCACATCTCAAATGATAATCCTCAAATAATTTCTCAAAGTGCACCCAGCCTCCTTTTGAAAAGAAAAATCAGATACCACTATATAATCAAGGAAAAATGTTCCCTTACCCCTCCCTGTGAGGTTGTCCTCATGGATGCAACCTATCTGCCACATAACTTCTGCAAACCCCACTCTTGGTGGCACATTGTATGGTAGTATATGAGGGCTCCTTGAAAACCATATACCCTCAAAACAGTGCTAACTGGTTATGGGATAATGTCACCCCAGTTATGGCTGACTTTTAATTCTGGCTTCCTCCCCTTTGGCCTGAGGAAATCATGTAATTCCTCAGGAATCCTAGGTACATTCACCATAAATCTAGCCCTCAATCTGGAAGCAAAACAATTATCAAATTGTACATAACTAGTGCTTTCCTTATTACAAGATAAATTTGTAGCCCATATTTGTTTTGGAAATCTTTCTCCATCAACTAATTTCCTTAATTTTATCTTCTCAGAAAAGAAGTCAGCATTCTTGAATAAAAACATATGCATCAGCATAGAATACCAAAAGAATTGAGTGTCGGTATCATTTTTCTGTAGCTTTGGCAGCCCCTCATGTATCCTCTCAGCCAAGAAAGAAGCAAAGTCATATGTGATGGAGAAGTTAGGGTGTTGTATTTTCACCCCCCTGAACATGTATGCAATGGGCATCACCGCACTAGGACTGAAACCCAAAATCTGACACAATGAATAAAAAGTGACCAGGAAATGATTTGCAAAACAATTTAATCTGAAAGGTTCCTGGTCACTGGAGCTGATATGAAATCTTGAACCTCCTACCCTAGCCAAATGAGGTGGAAGCAATTTAGCTCTAAAAAGAGACTTCAACTTTGAATATTCCTGCTTCATTTCCTCAAGGTTGATAGGCACCAAGTCCTCACTCGGTTCACTCAAGTCAAAAATCTGTTGAATATTATCTTTGTTAATGCTTAACAAAACCTTTCCATCACTATCCCTAATTACATGTGTGACAAGGTCATATCTTGCAGCTACTGCCCTAATCAGGTCTACATCAGGGAAAACATTCGGTACCACTAGCTTCCCCATATCATACATCCATCCATTTCAAAAAGGGTGAGGCAAATTCCTCTGTCCATACCACAATCTGAACATTTCCAAACCTGTGAGAGGAACCCTAGCATTGACTATGTTGGAACAATTGTATATTAACCCCTCCCCCAGGATTTTCTCTCGCATCAGAACCAATTCCTTCTATCTATCATTTGTTGACAAGGGAAATTGATCCAAGAAATCATCATACAGGTTTCTTTTTAAATAGTCAATCTGGCCAAAATGTTGCTTGGGTGGTGCCATCTCAAACAAACTAGGGCTTCTTATAACTTCACACTTCAAATAGCTAGGACTAACCAGAGATATGAAATTACAGAACAAAATATTGTAATTTCTCACATTTTAAATAAACTATAGCCCTAAAATGTTTACCAACAAGCCCTATGATAAGTACAGCAAATTTTTTCCTTAATTCAAGTATAGAGTGACTGGGAAACATAGAAATTAACTCATGGCTCTTTTCGCAGAAATCCCAAATACCGGTTGTCAAGGTTCACAACCTTCCTCTCGGCTCTGAAATTACTTCACAAAATACCTTAATGCTTTGTGACACACATAAAGTAGGAGAATTGATTGTATTTTGATCAAATTGTGCCAGTAAATGTCTCATCTACCATTAATTCTCACTCGTGCACTACATGAGCGGCTACAACCATATTTGATACAACTTTAAATTTGAGTCATCGATCCTTCAACACAATCATTAGCCCTATCATTAACCCTCGAGCAGCTTTTCCATCAAGATTATAACACATCCTTCGATTTGAATCATGTGCATCTTAAGAGCACTTTAGTAACCTACCTTTTAATGTATTTAAGGCCGGATTAATGTTCCACAGTATTTCCTTTATTCTTTTGGCTTCATCAGATGAGACACGTGGCGACCGCCCATGATATCACAATCAACAGTGGGGCCATCGTGGGATGGCGGGGAATGGCTGAGATCAAATGGTAGTTGATCAGCGGTTGTGCAATTTCATCCCCCAAAAGGACACATGGCGCCCGCCCGCAATATCACAATCAGTAAAAATCCTGCAGCTTCCGATCACGCGCTGGCGGGCAAACGTTGATATCCGAAGGTAATTTGATCAACGGTAGCGCGAATTCGATCCCTTCTACAAAATAAAACATTCATTAAAAAGGATGAGGGGACATCACTAGGCCAACGATAAACAACGACATAAGTTTTTTTTTTTAAGATGAAACACGGGGCCAACCGAGACTTAGGAAATAAAACCCTGTGGAGGAAATAAAGTATTAAAATCAAAGGGACTCGGTCTAGATGAACCGATATGACATAAGTTGTTTTAAAACCCCATCAAAGTAACAGTGAAATAGAACCCAGCCAAAGCGTGAAAATAAACATTAGGGTTTTACATGAAGACAAAGCTAAAACCCCAACCCTTAGAAAACTCGAACACCATGAATGACCAGAGACATAAGGCAAGGCATGAGTGAAAAACAAGGAGAAAAATACTGAAGTGCCATCAGTGCTCTAGTTGAGGACATTCATTCCACTAGAATGAAGCGAGAATCCAAAATCTTAGGTAGAGCAGACCAAGATGCAAAGACGAACAAAAAGGGACTGTTCGGACAAAACAACCCCAACTATGTACAAAATATACAAACCTAAACTACTATTCATGGAAAAGAATACTTCAAGTGAAGTATAACTTCAAGAACTGTCCATGAACTGGCTGTTCGAGAAGATCTCCTGTCGTATCTTGGAGGAAGTACGAATCTTCACCCCACTTACCATTAATCAAAAATGGACCCAACCAGATTGTATCAAATTTCCCATGTTTCCCTTTATCTTCCAGTCTGGCATTCCACATTAAAACCAAATCTGCATCTTTGAAACTCCTTGCAGTGGCCCTCTTGTCATACAGATTCTTTACTTGCAACTACAACTTTGCATTTCTCTTTTGGGCTTCCCTCCTAGTTTCATCTAATTCTATAAGAGCTTCCACTCTCAATTGCATCTCCTCATCAATTTCATTATCATACATATGGACAAACTTATACATTTCCATTAATTTATTTTGGGGCAACTTGGAATTTATCCCATAAACCAAGTCAAATGGGACACAACCTATTGCCTTCTTCACAATTACCCTATTTTCACAGACTGCTAATCTCAGCTTAGAATCCCAAGCCCTTTTATTTTGATCCAGGATTGTTTTAATAATCTTCATCAATATTTTATTGCTTG
>VDFB02000002.1:51018942-51053287 GCA_007258455.2 Sequoia sempervirens
TGAATGAGACACGTGGCGCTCACCTGTGATATCGCAATCAACTAGTGGGGTCATCGCAAGATGGCGGCGAACGGCTGAGATCACATGACGATTGATCTACGGCCATGCAAACTTGTCCCTCTACAAAATAAAAACATTTATTAGGGGAGAGGGCCCAGTACACGTGGTGCTCGCCCGTGATATCACGATCAAGTGGTGGGGTCATCACGGGATGGCGGGGAACGGCTGAGATCACACGACGATTGATCTACAGCCATGCGAACTTGTCCCTCTGCAAAATTAAAACATTTATTAGGGAGAGGGAACAGTACACATGGCGCTCACCCGTGATATCACAATCAACTGGTGGGGTCATTGCGGGATGGCGGGGAACAACTGAGATCACACGACGATTAATCTACAACCATGTGAACTTGTCCCTCATCAAAATAAAAACATTTATTAGGGGAGAGAGCCCAGTAGTCATGGGGGGTGCAAAATAAAAATATTTATTAAGGGAGAGGGAGCACTCAATCATGATGATAATACCCAATCTTACCACATATTTATACTATATATTGTAAATAAACAGTCCAAATGTAAATAAAGAAAGATATTTATACAATCTAAGAAAATAAGTTAAAATGTATTTAATAAAAAATTATATATCAATTTGTTTTTCTTTTTTATATGAATTAAGAGTATGATTTAAAATATTTTAATTCAAATAACATAAATGATAAATTGAAGTGGGAAAACTTGAATATTATTTTAAAATTTTGAGGTTTCATATTTATATGTGTGAGATTGATCTAATATTCTAGAAAATGAATGTTGAAATATTGTGAAAAAAAAGGCATAGAATGAATGTAGAAGTAAAAGTATATTTGCATATATTCATAAAATAAGATATAATAAACAAAAAATATATGCAATTAAAAATAAAGGAAAAATAATTCCTTGGAATTTAGATAAGAGATAATCCAGTTATACTATGATAACTTTAAGGCTAGGGTTTGAGGGTTTGATTAGGATTAGTGTTAAAGCTTAGGGTTATAGTTAGGTTATGAATCTACAATTAGGGTTCAATTAGGGTTATTATTAGAGTTGTAGATCTACAATTGGTTTAAATTAATATTCATAGTTTTCTTTCTTGGGAGAAGTTTATTGAATGGTAGAAGTGTATTTTTATAAAATTAATATGTCAAGAATTAATTTTAGATAATACTACATGTGATTTTTCATATGGTATTAAATTGTAGATTAAAATTGATAATAGATTTCCTTCCTTCTTTTGCATTGTAAGCTACCATAATATATGGCATTAAAATCCTATTCATATTTTGATTCTAATATATACAACACGACATCCAACAAAAAAAAATTGTTATGCATTTTTTCTAAGCACAAATCCTTATAATTCTTAATGTGTTACTTAGGTTAATTCTTTATTGCAATAAATAAATACACACTAATATATATATTATGGATTTGAGGTAAAATATTAAAATATTTGTCTTAATTGAAAAATTTAAATGCAAGGGATTCAAGTACATACCTTTGCTTTTGTTAATGTTGATGAAGATACAAATCTTGATGAAGTGCCAAATTTGATGACATGATATAAAAAAAGCTGAATATCTTTGCTCTATGTGGCACTTGAAATTTTGTACAAACTATAACCTTTCTGCATCAAATTTGTGACTTTGGACCTATTTTGCATCAACAATAAATATGAGGTTGACATGCCTCCTAATCTAGCATACAATATGCCTTAAATGCTCAAAATAGTTGGGAGTAGTGTTGAGATTGGTGGATCTTTAGGAAGGTCAATGCTTCACCTTTGTATCTCTCTATAGATGGAGGAGTAGAGACGGAATATAAGTGAGAGGAAAGGGATACAAAATAGATGAGAGATATAGAGAGATATAGAGGAGAAATAAATATATATAGAGATAGGGAGATGGGGGATATATATATATATAGAGAGAGAGAGAGAGATGGCAAGATAGGGATACAAGGAGATATAGAGAGGGAGAGAGAGACGCCGTGAGAAAGAAAATAGAGATGGAGATATAAATATAGGGAGAAAGAGAGAGGGAGAGATAGATAAATGGGAAGAGAAAGACATAGATATAGAGATATATGGGAAGATAAAGGGATAAATAGGTTGAGATATGAAGATAGATAGGGGTATAGGGAGGGAGCAAGAGAGGGAGAGATGGGGAGAGAGAGAGGGAGGGAGAAAGGGAGAGAGATATGTAGAGGAGGGAGAGATAAAAGATGGGGAAGAGGGAGGCGAGAGGGAGGCTAATAAGAGATAGATAGAGATAGGAAGGAGATGAGGAGATATGTGCATGAGGGATATATCGTATAGAGAATATATGGATAGAAAGAGATAGATAGATGAGAGAGCGAGATTGAGTAGTATATGGATAGAAAGAGATAGAGAGATGAGTGAGAGGGAGAGCGAGTGAGAAATAAAGATAAAGATATAGAGTAGAAGAGATGGAGTGAGTAAGATAGAGAGAGGGAGACATTTCTAGAGATAGGAAGTGAGATGGATGGGTAGAGAGAGGGATACATTTCTATAGATGGAGGGGGAGGGAGGAATATAGAGGTAGAGATGAATATAGAGTGAGAGAGGAAGAGTGAGACAAATTGATAGAAGTAGAGATGAATATAGAATGAGAGAGGAAGAGGGAGAAAAATCGATAGAGATATAGAGAGAGATAAGTAGGGAGACAAATAGAAATGGAGAGGGAGATAGAAATAAGGACAGAGAGAGAGGGGGGAGAGAAAAATGGGATGAGAAAGACATAGATATAGAGATATATGGGAAGAGAAAGGGACAAAGAGGTTGACATATGAAGATAGAAAGGGGTATAGGGAGAGAGTTCAGATGGGAAGAGATAGAGAGAGGGAGGGAGAAAGGGAGAGAGATAGGTAGAGGAGGGAGAGATAATATGGGGAAGAGAGAGACATAAAGTGAAGATGTGTCAATATTTAAGAATCCAAGTGTTTATTCTGAAATTCTTGCAAACATTGTTAAACTTTTAGTTATGTTCAATTATAATTGTTAGATCAAAAAATGACCTTTCAGTTGGCCCAAAATTATAGGTGACAAAGTTTTCGACCAGATTGATGAGCATATATCCAATATTTCAATACAATTTTATATCCTTCCTATAGTAATTTATATTTATTCACATATTCCACCCAAACTCAATCTCTCCAAGTGAGGTGTAGGCAAGCATATATGCAATATGTGTTGTTTCTGCTAGATGATACTTACAATCATCTCCACCAAGCATGCTTGTAAACTCATGATAATGATGTAAAAGATTTTCTTCCATGATGATATTGTTAGCTACATTCTCCCTTAATGACATCTTTAGCTACTTTAAATTAGAATTTAGAATCATCATCCAAGGTTGGGATATGATACAGGAAGATATCCTATTTTTCTTCTATTTTTTGTCTTCATTTTCCTCCACGAGCATGTTTTCCCAAGAGGAAACCAAGGAAGCCTTGATGGTGTCAGGATTATCATAAGTTTACCATAAGCATCCTCAATCTTCTATTATGTTTCTTTTCCTTCTAATTTTGCATGTTAAATGAAAAAACTTGGTTTTACACCTTATTTAAGTCATTTAATCCTTGATTTTTGTCTCCAATAGATTTATTTAAAACTATAGACACCATCCAATTGAATTATGAGATTCCTCTCTTCTTCTATTAGGATGTAAGAAAAATCATTTGAGAGGTCTTTTTGGATCTTAGCCATTCTACTTTCAAGGAGATCCTTTCTTTGAAAAGGTTTCTAAAGACTTGGATATTCCACTCTTTTAGTCTGAGTTTTATGAATTTTAACTTTCTATTGAATATGCACATCTTAGTGCAATGATCAACTGTTTGGGTGAGCCAAGAGTCAATGACAACCATTTCGAAGTTTGAGTTTTCCATCTACACTTTTTCAAACTTGAAAGACACTCTTCTAGGGAATTTGTCCTTGTCTATGAGCCTGTAATCCGAACCAGCTTCAAATAGGGTTACAATTAGGGTTCAAATAGCTTTATGGTTGGGGTTAAGCTTCAATTTGGGTTAAGGTTCAATTGATTAAAAATAAGCATCTTCAGAAGAAGGATATCTCTCAGTGTACTTTACATATATTTTTAAAATATATATGCTAGTGATAATACCTAGTTTTACCATATATTTATACTATATATTCTAAATAAATAGTCCAAATGTAAATAAAGAAAAAACCAAATGTTGATAAAAAAATGGACCCATACTTGAACAAATGAGAACCTCTAAATGTTATATGAAAAAAGCATAAATACATTCATGAAGAAGTGAAATAAGTATTTTTTTGTTTCAAATAAAATATCACAACTCTCCACTATAAGTATATCATTTAATAAAATAAGACACTCATTGAAACAAGTATTGTTATCATAGTGAAAAAATATTGTTCTTATGTGTACAACAATTGGGATAGCAATGTACAAGCATTGGATAATTTTATATTAATAGTTTGTCCTATCACAAATATAAAAGATGAGCACAATAAATAACATGTATTTTCCCATTAAATGTGAAGGATTTTCAAAAAGTTTTAGTGTTCAACTATTGGTCCATTTTTGTTCAGTATAAGTTGTATTTTAAATCATTATGTGTTGTTTTTATAACAACAAATAGATTTTTTGTGTTCAACTATTAGTCCATATGTGTTGAATATAAAAGGTAGAGATATCAAAGATTTATGTTTATCAATAAGTATTTGGTCCACTTAGCTTGTATATTAATTTTAATTTAAATAAAAATATCATATTCTACAAGAAACAAATGATATTTTTTTGGTTCAACTATTGGGGGTTCCATGATTAAGTTTTGGTTGAACCTTTAAAAATTCAAATTTTCAACACTTCTCAAAAGATCTACCAATGTGGCGAGTTGCATGATGAGTCGTGCCTCCAAACCTTAGTTATATATAAATAAGAGACTAGTCTACATTTCAAAAAAAAAATGAAGGTTCTACGATATTCCAATCAATTGCTACATGCTGAGAAAGTTAGCCTGCATGACTACTGGGCCCTCTCCCCTAAAGGAATAAGGGGACATCACTAGGTCAACGACAAACAATGACATAAGTTGTTTTAACGAGGGAACACGAGACCAAAAAAAGACTTAGGAAAAATAAAGTCAGGCGAAGGAAATAAAACAATAAAGCAAAAGGGGGCCCAGCCTAGACAAAGCAATGGGGCTTAAGTCGTTTTAAAGCCTTCCTAGAAAGTAACAGCCAAACAGATCCCATCCAAGGTGTAATATGAACAATATTGTTTTACATGATGAAGGTAAAACCCCATCCTTAGGCTTTTCTCAAACACCATAGATGACCAGAGACACAAGGCAGGATAAAATATAACACAAAGAACAAAACTTTGAAGTTCCATCACTACCTATGTAACCCTAAACCCTAAAACTATTAACCCTTAACCCTTTAAACCTCTAATTCTCTCTCTCTCAAGACTCTCCCTCCTACCCCCTCTCCCTCTCTTAGGTCTCTCTCACTCTCTCACCCACTCACTCCCTCTATCTATCTTCCCTCTACCCTAAACCCTAAACCCTTAAACCCTCTACCCTCTACCCTTTACCCTCCCTTTGTTTATCTTTCTCTCTCTCTCAAGTCTCTCCCTCCTAGCACCACTCCCTCTTTGAGGTCTCTCACTCACTCACTCAATATCAAGTCTCTCCCTCCTACCCCTCTCTTTCTCCCTCTCTTAGGTCTTTCTCTACCTACTCACTCCCTCTATCTCTCTCCCCTCCACCCTTAACTCTAAACCCCTAAACCATCTACCCTCTACCCTTAACCTCCCTCCCTCTATCTCTCTCCCACTCCCTCCCTCTCTCTCTCTCTCTAAATTATCTTCAATATCCTACCCCCTCTCCCTCTTTTAGGTCTCTCTCTCACTCACTCACTCCTCTATCTCTCTCCCCTTAACCCTAAACCCTTAACCCTTAAACCCCAATTCTCTACCCTTAACCCTCCCTTTCTTTATCTCTCTCCCACTCCCTCCCTCTCTCTCTCTCTCTCTCAAGTCTCTCCCTCCTACCCTCATCCCTAAACCCTCAACCATAAATCCTTAAACCCTAAACCCTTAAACCTTATATCCTCTGCCCTCAACACTCTTCCCCTCTCCCTTCCCCCTCCTAATTAATCTCTCTCTACCTCTCTCTACCACTCCCTCTCTGAGGTCTCTCTCACTCACTCACTCACTCTCTCTCTCAAGCATTCCTCCTAACCCTTTCTCCCTCCTCTTAGGTCTTTCTCTCACTCACCTACCTCCTCTATCTCTCTCTCCCTCCAGTTCTTAACCTGCAAACCCTAAACCATCTACCATGCACCTCTTAACCTCCCTCCCTCTTCTCTCTCTCAAGTATCTTCAATATCCTACACCCTCTCCCTCTCTTAGGTCTCTCACTCACTCACTCACTCTCTATCTCTCCCTCTTTAACCCTAAACCCTTTAACCCTAAACCCTCTACCCTCTACTTTAATCCCTCCTTTCCTTCTCTCCTTTCTCTCTCTCTCTCTCTCTCTCTCTCTCTCTCTCACTCTCTCTCTCTCCACCTCCTAATTACTCTTGGGTATATGTGTGCAAAAATCGGATAACCGATTTAGATCGGATATCCGAATCATAGCACCAAAATATTACATTTTTTTTTTTTTCAAATTAGATATTAGATACGAATTGGATATCCACCAGTACCTCCCCTACTGAATCTCTATGGATAAATGTAATCGACAATCCTAAACCTAAAAATGAAACCCGAGATTTTGAATTTTACGAATTCAAAACGCTTACTTTTTCATGTTGCCACTTTTAGCCCATCATGATCCCCACATACCCGTGCCTCAAGCAGTTGTTATTGCTAAGGTGGATCACTCCTTTCTGCGAAGGCCATACACTTATGACTGGGTCAAGTGTTCTTTTCTTTAGAAAATTCCTATTGCCTTTTTGATAGGTTAATTATGATTTGATTAGATGGGCTATGAAGCACTTATTTCAAACAAATATCTTTATGAAAGAAGTATATTGACATGAAATTAAATATGATTTTTATTCCAATGTAAAACTACAAAGAATGGAAACAATTCTTTCAACACATAAACTATTATGTAGTAGTCAATTAAAATGAAAAGTTTACTCTATATTAGTTAGGATACACAACTAAGAAAATGATCTAAAATGACTTATTTATCCTAGAGGAACTAAGCATATAGTATACAAAGAAAACCAACAAACCCACAAATACCCCTATTTTGAAGGAGTTAAGTTTTCTCCCCTTCCTGATCTCACTCATATTGTCTAATTATTTTAAAGAGGAGAGGCAAAGATAAAAAAAAGAGAGATTGGGAGAAGAAAGAAAGAGGTGAAAAAGAAAGAGGCAGAATGAAGGGTCATAACACAATCCTTTTTATTCAACTCCAAGAAATAGATTGGTTAATGAAACTGAAAAGCAACACATATCCAAGTGTATGTTGAATAAGAGAAGGACAATAATTCATTTATAGTTTAATAAAACACTATTTTTATAAGAAGGCTTTGACATTAGAAAGATAAGGTTGCCTATAGTTTAGAATAAAACACTACTATAGTTTCAAATAACATACTATTGTATGCTTGCATGGCTTCTTAGAAGTTAATATATGTGTGGGAGATAGGGATAGATGGGGAGAGAAAGGAGGAGAGATAGGATATATGGGAAGAGAAAGAGAGATGGAGACATGCTGGGAAGAGAAAAGTTGTGCAAGAGAGGTGGAGATAGAGAGCTCCATGGATAGGGGATAGGGAGGAGATGGTGAGAGATAGAGAGGGGAGATAGAGAGGGAGGGAGAGAAAGGACATAGATAGAAAGAGATAGAGAGAGAGCAAGAGGGAGATAAAAAAAGAGAAATAGAGAGGAGGCATAGAGCAGGAGAGATGGGAGGGAGAGATGGAGTGAATGAGAGAGAAAGGGGAGAGGGAGAGATACTCAATAGATAGAGGGGAAGAGCGGGAGTGACATAGATAGGTGAGATAGAGAGATAGAGAGCGATAGGGAGAGATATATCAATCAACCTCCCTATATCTCTATCTATTCATCCTTATCTCTTTATCTCTCTACCTCTCTCTATCTCTTTGTCTCCCTTTATATTTGTATGTTTGTCATTATCTCCCTCTCTCTCTATATTTTCTTCCCTATATTTATCTTTGTCTCCTTAAGTGTGCAATGGGTAAATTGAAGAGGTCTTAAAGGAGAATTATCATATCTTAAATCAAATGGCATGCTACCTTGCCATAACCCCCAAGGACACATGCTATCCTTGGATTGTTGACATGAAACAACCAATCAAAATTCAGTTTCTCTCTCTCATATTAATATATATTACTATTATATTAAATACATATTATATTAATTATATTTTGTATTATATAAAAATATACTTATTATTAATTATTAATTATAATAATTTTATACGTATTTAATAATTTTGTTAAAGAATATAATATATAATTATAATAAGTTGAATAATTATATTATTTATTATGTAAAATATAGCTAATATATACTTAACTATATTGTAGAATATTAAAACCTAGCTAAATGCTGCCAAAATTTTGAACTTAATTCACATACTGTAAAACCTAACGAAACCAGGTTGTAGCTAGTCAAATTGGAGAAATGAAAGGTCAATACCAACGCCAAGGAAGAGTTTGGAGTAGTGAAAACAAGGTCAATGCCAATGCCGAGGAAGAGTTTGGAGTAGTGAAAACAAGGTCAATGCTAGCGCCGAGGAAGAGTTTGGAGTAGTGAAAACAAGGTCAATGCAAGCATTGAGGAAGAGTTTGCAGTTAAAACAAGGTCAATACCAGCGTCAATGAAGAGTTTGGAGGATTGAAAACAAGGTCAATATCAATGCTAAGGAAGAGTTTGGAGGAGTGAAAATAAAGTCAATACCAGTGCCGAGGAAGAGTTTGGAGTTAAAACAAGGTCAATACCAGCGCTAACAAAGAGTTTGGAGGAGTGAAAACAAGGTCAATATCAATGCTAAAGAAGAGTTTGGAGGAGTGAAAACAAGGTCAATACCAGCACCGAGGATGAGGTTGAGGGCACTTAGGGAAAATTGATGACCAAGGGGCAATGAGTACTATAAGTTTGGCACCCCCATTCTCTTTAGCCTTCAATTTTCATGCCTAGTTTCCAAAGATCTTCCCATACATAGGCACCCCCATTCTCATAAAATGGTATAAGATAAGAAAAAATAAAATAAAATAGCTTAGTCTTTCACATTTTTATCCACCAACCTCAGGTCTTGGAAAAACTCCCATAATCTACCCACATCTTGGTTGAGGTCTAGTATTTCATCACACATAGCCTTCATCGCATGAGTCTGAAGCAATTATAGACTTAGCCCAAGTATATGCTAGGATAAGGTAGATCTAATGAATGGAAATAGAGGCATAAAATTCTTCTTTAATACCTCCACCACAAACATATGCAAGGTGTTGGTTGTTTTTACGGTAAGCAGGTTGATCTTCTAATCTACCTATGGAATTGCCAATTCCAATAAAGGGCAGCTCTTAGGACCTGGACCAAATGACGAGGATTTGAAAGACCTCCTACAGTTTGGACTCTGCAAGACCCGGGAGGGTGATCACTTAATGCATTTACAACCTCTGCACCATCATCATAAACAACATTAACAACAATAGATAATCTCATTTAATAGCTCAACATAATAGGATAATACTGAATAGAATTGGTTTTTTATCAATAATATCAACTATTTGGAGCATGAGATAACTACAACATTTCACAGTATAAGATAGTCATTGATTTGTAATTTGTAGCAAGCTCTAGGTAAAGGCAAACAAATACTGAACCATACAAATAAGTACAACTTAGATCAGTGCCATATATCCATTGGAGGAGCCAAATTTATAAGACATCTAAGGGTTTATGATAGATTTAACACATAACATATAAGATCCTTTTGATAACATTGCTTTTACAATCTCATCAATATGTATTCTAACCCAATACTACTTAATATCAAATCCTTATAGAGAATATATCCTACCTACAATCCCATTCAAGCATTTTAATTAATTCCCTGAATTAAAGCTAAAACAAGAATCATACACACCAACATAGTGAGATGAATGAAACAACCCTTGATCATTTTATTCAAAATTCAGATATGCTTGTACAATGGAGAGACATGAGTTCAAATTAATCATATCAATTTAAATGCCAGTGCTATCATAAAACATCAAATCCCCATGAATTCAAGACCTACTATAGAATGACTCAAAACCTAAATTGCATTTTCCCTAAAACCATCGGACTTTACAATTTGCTCTACAACTTCATCTAGACTCGACCAAAAATATCTAACTTGCTAACCTATACTTCTGGACTTGAAATCTTTCTTATAGAAAAAGGAGCAAACAAGCATCGGGCAAAAAAGCACACGTGTCACCAGCCAATTGGATTGCCTTGTGATATTCCAAAAATTTGTTACAACAGCAATCTCCCAAGTGAATCTTCTTGTTCATCATGCCCGCTGAGAATTGTTGATGCAACAACAAAAAACTTCAAGAATTTCACGCCTATATTGTCACCAATAAACAAAACTAGAATCTGTTGTAACTGCAATAGCTGATTTGTCAACCGTTAGCAGCCTACTCCTTTTCACTCTTCCTCAATTAAATATACATTTACCCATTACTGGTACTCTTCATCAGTTGGCCAATCAAAATTGATCACCTCATTCACCTTGACACTATAAGGTTTGTACTTAACTGCCACCTAATTCGCTTCTCTTTCAAAAAACTCCAAGAATGAGCCAGTGCTAATTATTTTGTCTATACAGCTCACCAACAAATCATAATCTAAGTTACCCTATTTTTTAGGGTTTTGTAGTCCAAACATGATATAAAGGGGCTCTTACACTTTTTGTGATTACTATAGCTTGTGTAAGAGGCCCCGTGGTTACTGTTGTAATTGTAGGATGCATGAATAGGGCGTAGGATGAGAAATAAAGAAGGTATAGCTAATTTTCTCAAGAGTTTTGTGAAGAAAAGCATGTGAAATGAGAGGTTCAAGCCTAGGCTTCAACAAAACATGTATGGGAGATCTGATTTTATGAAATATATATATGTATGTATGTATATGTATTTTTAAATGTAAATGTAAATGGTTTTGTAGTGTTATAGATACAAGATATCCATAAATTAATGTAATTGAAATTCTAAAGTCTTCAACACATATAATATGAAATCGATCAAACTATTAAACTACATGAGAAATAAATGAAAAAAATAAATGCATATGTATGTATATTTGTAAATGTAAGTGTAAAATAAATAAGAATAATGAAAATTATAAAAGAATACAAGGAAAGGTCTCCTCCCTTCTTGGTAGTGATAACCTCCTCCACACACAACCCTTAAAAATTATGAATAGAGGAATATAATCTTTGAAGAACTCAAAGTTGATTCTCTCCTACCTGATGCAATTAGTCATTTTATCCTTAGAAACATTTATAGTGATTACTAGAGGCACATAGACCAATTCTTCATAATAGAATAATTTGATCATACTTTTCCAATGATGGCATTATGAGAAAACCTTAGGTTAAATGAATAATTCCTAGCTAAGTTCTTTAAATCATGTCCAACTGTATAAGAGAAGATCGCTGCTATGTGTACCTAGATACCATGGAGAAAGGCTAGTCTTTGGGCTCTTTCATCAATCATCCTACCTTAAAACATACCAAAAGTCTCCTAGCAATTAGACATAAGAAGATTTAATGACTTAAAAAAAAATATTTCCAAAGCGTAAACTTATGATGACTTAACCAGGCCTAGTACACACTCCCTCCCTGTTAACCACTTATACATATGGAAATTAAATGTAAATTTTCTGCTATTTTTATTCATGTAGATGTCCAATAAACCACTTGGTGGTGTCTCCCTTCAAGTTTATTTACTTGAATGAAGAGAAAAATTCCTTTGATTACAATTAGAGAATACATTTGAGGCCTTGGTTGTGTAACTGGTGGACCATAGTCACATTTAACACTTGTTACAAAGTTTGGGAGTGAAAACGTTAAGTAGATTTGATTTGTGATGGACACATTTGGACAGTAGTAACAATAGCTTGTAATCTATCACGACTTTATTACCTTATAACCTATAAAATTCTAGCAATGAAATGATAGATTAATCATAATGTCACCTTGGGATCACATCACCATGAAATAACTTCATCCAACATCTTTATGAGTGCAGGTACCACCAAATAGTTATTTGTCAGACCTATCTTCCTCGAGCGAGGGAAATTCAGGAAGAGAAGAGGAAAGCGAGACATGTAGAATGTCTAAAAGAGGGAGATCAACTAGAGGTCAAAATATTAGAAGAAAATTATGTAAACACATGGAATTTTTTCTTGCTGAAGGGGGGTCATGTTCTTATGATGATGAGAGCATAGGCGGCATCGAGGTGCCCTTGAGGTACAAACATCTACGGAAATAATGGGTACCCAACGAACTTCCTCAAATAAACACTGATTTTTGTGTCAACGAGAGGATATATCACATAGCACCATCGTCATTACATGGTTTGGGCCTATTTTGCATCAACATCATAAAATTCTGTTACGAAAAAGTTACTAAATTGATGGAGTATGTTAGACCCTGTTACAGTTACAAAGATTGGATGCAACCGGTTCGATATACACGAAGTATGCATAGGTATGCACTGTCAGCAAATTATATACAACTAAAAGATAAGGATCAAAATAAAGGAGTGGCTATGTACATTGAAGGAAGGCTAAAAGCATCAAGGAATATTGTAGGGTTTATAAATAGTACATGACCTAGGTCAACAAATAAGCAACCCAATTGCATATTCGAGGTGTGCGAGGGAAACCGTGTATTCGTATGTGCAATAAAATCAATAACTTTAGGGGAAGAGTTGTTAATTGATTACAATTTGAATCGCTTCGTTACAAACATAGTTACTATGGGGGTGGTGCGTACTATGTACCATTTTACCCAACCTCCAATTAATGACTCCAATATACCATTTTATTCTTATGTTTTTTTTTGTAAGTCTATTGGTTTCATTTTGGTAATGTTTTTTTATATTTAATTTTTGTCACAGTGGGACATTGATCATATGGAGAAGGCTCCCAGCCTCGTAACACGATCACAATGTATCTTCGTGCTTCTACCCAACAAAAGTTTACCTCATTGTAATTGTAGTAATTAGATAATTTAGAAAAAAAAATTATTATTATGTTTTTTTCTATGTAAGTTTATTGCCACTCTATAATGTTTTTACATTCTTGCTTGCAATGACCGATCGGTAAAGGCACCAGTAGAAGAGCATCCAAGTAGTGAGGTGCAAATAATATTTTGTGATGATGACATCATTATTCAACAAACCCTCTCAATATGATAAAGAAGATCCAAAAAAAATGCAATGAAGAAATGGTTAAGTTGATATTCACAGTGCCTCAAACAGATGAGATAAGAGAGAGGGTTAAAATATTGTCTAAGAGATTACAAAAATTGCAAGTAATCCGTCATGAGGTCTTTAATTATAACATAAGTTCATTCATGGTTTTATATTGTGTACTCTTTTATGTCATGAACTAAAATATGTGTTGTTTTTACATGGTTATTTTCCTCCTCATGATGCTCCTAGCCATGATCAGGGTACTGCAAGTGTTGCCCGAGGAGTAGGGGTTGGTACAAGTGTCCATCCTGATCTTCCTGCACATACATCACATCATCCAAAACCATCATCCGTGCCTATATTATCGTGTGAAATGTCGGCAACACATACCTTGCAAGCATCCATTAATGCACCCTCTGGCAGCGAACACATTCCAGAACATGTGTCAGGACATGTACCTGGGGATGCAGAGGCCACTAGTACTGGTGATGCTTTAGCAAAGATTTCCCTCGATCTTTCCATATTACTTCGGTATCGAACATTTCCGTCACTAATTCTAGTGACCAAGGATTTCATTCCCATAAAGATAGAGAAGGTCCAAGTACTTTAAAATGTTTAATTATTATTATATATAATCCAATTGAAATTTACTTATTGATCACCTTTTGCACTATTGATCCCATGATTATAGGAAATGATGTTTTTTATAAACATCTAAGTGATATTACATTTGAGCTCTTCAGGCCCACCATACGTACACGGTGGAAAGCCCAAAATCAAGATTTAAAAGATGAGCTCATTAACCGTTTAGTTGTGTTGTTCGGTGATAAAACATTCAACCGAACCAAGGTCCTTAAGAAAGCCGGCACCTATCTAAAGTATGCAAAGGACCAATATAGGTCACATTTAGAGAAGAACAAAAAGTATGAGCATCCCCCCATGATTCTGAAGAGGGAGTGGAAGGACCTAGTGTTGGATGGAAAGGAGAAGGCTGAAAAGAAAAAAGGAAAGACACCACCGGGCCAAGGAAGGTATGTGATACTATCAACAATGTAAATATATACTGATTACTCTTTATTTTTACATAATCTAACGTATTTCAAACTTTCTGTACACCGGACACATCAAAGGCAACAAAGGCAAGATTAGAAAAGCATGGACAACAAAAACTTGGCTCTGGTGGTTATATGAAATTAGCCGCATGAATTGTAAGTATCAATAAATGAAATATTGCATCCAAATTATAATAAATTGAAAACAATTTTGGTTTTATCACACCATAGAAGCAAAATTCATGATCTTATGCAAAATGTAGGGCTTTGAATTCAATAGAGTTCCCACAGAAGAGGACCTAAAGATTGTCTTCCAGCAAGGCTATGGAGTCATGGTCGGATGCCTCAAGACTCTTGACTGGGAAAACACAACCTTCCACTCATGCTATCTCGATACGCCAGTAAATAAACTCAATAAAGCTTATTTAAAATTGAATACTTGTGCAATCTATTCAATATTAATTACCACCATAAAGTACTACATGCCTGGCCTTTAAACATTCAAGCAATGATACTACTGCACATGACATTTGAATGCAGCCTAGTGAGGGTGGAGCACAACCTGCAAATGAAGGTCATGGTGTGCATCCCGATACTTTAGAGCATGTAGAGCATGATCACGCTAGAGAATATCAGGAACATGATGTGGCCCCATCAGGTAAAGAGGAATGCACCTAAGTTATTTTAAACATATTTAATTGCAATTGGTGCATTAATTAATGTAACCTTCATATTTCAACTTAAGCATGTAGAGGTGATCAATGTGTTGGTTTATTCAAAGTTAGAGAAGATCGAACATGATGTAGTCCCATCGTAAAGAGGACCACTCTCATGCCTTCAAACATATTTAATTTCAATTGGTGTATTAATTAATTTAACCTTTCTCGCGGTTTCAACCGCAGGATCAAGATACTGGAGGGTGTCTGGTTATGGCACATGAGTCTATAATAGTAGTTTAGGAACATGATGTGGACCCATCAGGTAAAGAGAACCACTCTAATGTTCTTTTAATTAATGAAATACTTGTAATAATAATAATGTTACATCAGCTGGCATTTCTTTCTTATTGCAGCAGCACTTCCTTTGTAGCGCGCCCACGCCATGAGCGTGACGAATAGGCGCATATTAAGACTTAAGGCAAAGGAAACAACTCGTGTTGTAATGATATTGATTTAGAAAATGATACTCCACTTCACTTTGGTATAGCTTTTAAAAAAGAAAACAAAAAAAGTGATTGTAATCATATCATTGGCTACAACCATATTTCTTGACAATACAAAACCGAAGAATGAATATTATATGTTAATGAATGAATGTGAATATATACCAATGAATGTTATATGTTAATGAATGAATGTTATATGTTATTAATGCATGAATGAATGCTATATGTTATTAATGGATGAATGAATATTATATGTTATTAATGGATGAATGAATGAATGTTATATGTTATTAATTGATGAATGAATGATTGATGTTATATGATTAGGTATGGGGAATTGAGAGTGATGTGAGGGGGGAGATAGCCAAACATTTCCACCATCATGTGGTTGGCCCTCAAGTGGCGAGAATATAAACTATTCCCCTGTTTCGCAGAAGCCTACTAAGGTAGCCGCACTTTTCAATATAAGAAATGCACGCTTGAAGCATCAAACCAATATGCAAAGATGAAAGAAAGTGCTAACTTTTCACTATGGTGGCAGAAAAATGATTCTTTACACCCTGAATCCATGCTCTGCATCATAATTTGAAGTTGTTTCCATTCCAATGTTCTAAGTTTAGTTTGTTTGTATGGCTTTGTATGAATACCAAATTGTGTTGTGTGTGGATTTGGTTTCAAAGCTCTGTTTCTTTTGTTTTTAGTGGTGACATAACTCTAAAATTTGACTTCTGTGCATAACAGGTTAGTGGAAAAATTGACAGCTCTGAAGGGTTTAGAGGCTCGATTGAGATAGACACATAGATATTTGGATCTTGTTGTTGATGGGAGGCTTCGACTTAACCATAAAATTTTGTACCATCTGCAGGTATGCAAAATTTTCTCTACTTACATTCATTCTTGATCATAAGTGTTGTAAATGATATTAATGCTTCAAACTTAAGATTCGTTTCATTGTTATAATGATCAAAATGTTATACTTTTCTATACATTCAAGCATTCTTGCTCCCCTACCCTTTCTTTCTTTCTCCTCCTTTTAAGAATTTTCTTTGTCATATGTACAAGATCCACATTTCATTTCATTTTACACAAATTTATCTCAGCTCTAGGAGGAATAAAGATATGTAAAAGATGATGGATTATGTCTAAACAACAACTTTCCATCTTATAGCTAATTAAACTCTTTAATATTTTAGTCATTTAGGAGCCTCCTAATAATGCTTGTATATGCATGTGTAGCAATAAGGGAGCCTATGTGAAGATTGAAATTTAAAACATCACTTTGGTATTTTTCCTTAGGCAGTGAAATGATATTTTGAGTATTACAAACCTACACACACATTAATATTTTTCAGCATTGCATTGAAGAAATTTTTTTCTCTTATACCTACCCTTGGCTAGACATGGAGGTATATAATATTGGTTTCTGGGTTTATTCTGTAAGTAGTTAATTTCACAGAGGAAGACTAAAATATTATTAATGTCCTATGTCAAGTGTGAAAGCATATGAATCACTTGCTGAAGGCACCATTTTGTATTCATCCAAAAACTGGTTTGTTCTTTTTTTTATGTTTCTTGCATGTGTTTTTTTTAGGCTCTAGAGATGTAGCTCGGCTCTTTCCTTTGCACTTTTCATCTATTTTGATGATCACAGTAGATTGTCCTCATAATTTTTCATGTAGATCTGTTTGTAGCCTTATTTTCTACCAATCAATTTGCAAACCACTCACATATTAAGGACCATTTCACTAACTTGTAGTCATCCATTACTTCATATGTTGCAGGTTGTGTCTGTGTGCCAATAAATCCTGATGATTGTGAGAACTTTAATCCTACAAGTGTACCTAATCTTTCTCAAGTAAAAGTCTTACCTTATTTTATAGTACTTTAAATGGTTAATTGAAGGTGCTTCTTTAGATCTGAGATAGTTGAACCCTGGATTAAAATATGGTATTAGATGGGCAGTATAATGATAAAACTAAGGTCCATTGAACACAAATTACGAACATAATTTACTGGACTATGAATAGTGTTACAACTATAATTATTTCTCCTTTACCTACCTCTGCATTAATGAAAAAGATAGATCCCTATAAATCTAACCATGAAAGTGTTGAAATTTGCAGTATCTATAGGACTCAGGAAACTATCAAACATATTATTTTTGAATGTTTTTATGCTCAGGAAATTTGGTACTTATTCTGCCATAAGCTGAAGGTCTGGAATAGCAATGGTAAAATTAATTGGCATGATATTATGTTTTGTAATTTCAAGCTCAAGTTTGATTGTAAGCTATTAAGCAGTCAAAGGAAAGTCTCAGCGACCCCCAAAGTCACAACGATAAGTTATCATTGGTGAGAATCCTAGCGATACACTTAAGACTGAAGGAATAATTCTTGGGGAGACTCAGAACGTCGGTATGACTGCATGACACCATAGCGACATATGATCTATTGGCTATTAGTGAGACTCAGAACATTGATGAGACTGTGTGACACCAAAACGATATGTAATATTGACTATCGAAGAGACTCAAGGCATCGGAAAAACTACATGACGTCTCAGCGGGTGTCTAATAAACATGGAAAATGACCAAATAAAATAATTGCCTGAGATTTGAATACGAAGGGACGCGACTTGATTGATCTCTCACCGATGGTACATTTCAACAAATATTGTTTTTTTTTAAAATTGCATTGTTTCATTGAAATTTTGACAAACACAACCGACGAATCACTAAAAAGGTCCGACGAAGTTGCTATAGCTGCGATGAAGGCTTCATCGTAACTCCTTGTCCATTTCATCGCAATTTCAACGAAGTCCACCGACGAATCACAGAAACGGTTTGACAAAGTTGCTTAGCTGCGATGAAGGCTTCGTCATAAATCCTTGCTTATTTCATCTTAATTTCGACGAACGTCGCCGACAAACAACATAAAAGGTCTAACGAAGTTGCTTAGCTGCGACGAAGGCTTCGTCATAACGCCTTTCCCATTTCATCACAATTTCGACAAACGTCACTGACGAACCACATAAAAGTTCCGACGAAGTTGCTTAGCTACAACGAAGGCTTCATCGCAAATACTTTCCCATTTTCTCAAAATGGTGATGAACTTCTAGTGTTCTTTTGACACCCATTTCATCGATATTCCGATGAACATCCGAGCCATTTTATGATTCCGACGACTAACGAATCTGTGCCATTATTTTCACGTTTAATTCGTCATCAGACTTGCGATGAAAAAACAATGATGAAAATGTTTTTGTCATTTCGTCGCTATTCTGACAAAGATTTGTCAAACCACTGACGAACGTCTATCAAAAAATGGTGTCAAATTTAGTAGTGACACATCACCCCATTCAAGGCATAAAGGGAATCTTTAGTTAGTAGGACATTTCCATAAATTACAAATTTTCATTTTATAAATGATGGCATATGAGGATGGCACCTTAATTTTTCCAAAGGAACGATATTCCAAGGCTAGAGATGATGACAACCGTCTATGCAAAACCCACAACGTAGGTTTCCACCCATCCTCTATTGTTCTCTTAAATGGCATCTTCACCCCGACTTCCCACATCCTTATGCCTGTGGGTTCAAAGAGGATTCCTCATATGCAGCTTCCACATACGCAGAGGGTTGTCAATGGTCCGCTATTTTTTAGTGGCACCATCACCTCTGCCACCCACACTCGCTCACTTGCCAGCTTCGTCCTCTGCGGATCCCGCTTCCTACTTCGTTGCTTGGGAAATGACCTCCTACACTCCTCTACTTGGAGGAAACCTTCTCTGTGGGGTCTGATGATCATAGTGCCACCTAGGTGGTTCACTCATTTACAACATGATTATGACGGCTCTCCACTCCCCTTTCTTCACATTACTCATTGTCGCGTAGGCACTAAACAATGATTCAGGGGGAATATTGTTAAAAGCAATGGAGTTGCTTTGCATGCCCGAGATCTATGATGTGGTAGGAAATCTTACACAGGTGTCTAACATCATGATAACCTATGATTTTTCATGGGGATATCAGGAGTTTGCACCATTGTATTAATGTTGCACGCTAGTTACCAACGAAACAATATAACGGGATTTCAACTTACATCGCGGATAGAGGATAGGTATAACATGAAGTGTTGAGACATCACCATGAAACATAAGTGAAACAACTAATTTATGTGGATGGACTCCTAAACCAGGGAACTTAATAAGTCCCTCATAGCACTATTGAGGCAAACTAAGTGGTAACTATTGAAGCAGACTAAGCCCACACGAAGGCATAACAGCCGAGTGTTTGAAGAAAAAAAAGTGAATCTAAGCACCATATTCAATGTTAATATTATGAGAGGATAATGCAGAAAAGGAATAAAAGAGTAGCTAATGTAAAGCGTACACCCAGGTATCTCAGCTACGAAGTCATCAGGATCACACAATTGCTACAGATCGATCATTGAAAGGAAGGGAACTGAGAATTATAGAGGAAGTTACATGGAAGTGGCAAGTCAGCAAGATCATCTTGCAAGCCTTGTACCTCCTATGGCAGCTCCATACACATGACGGGCATTATAATTGCGGAACCCGCAACCCAGGGTTCCTTCCATCTCACGCTGTCTTTCTCACGGCATTCTCGTCACCACACTTCATGCTCCCCTACCCAACATCGATCTTTCATGCGGAGCCCGATGGATAGTGTCATTTTGGAAACTTTTCCTCCAACTGCAAGCCTCATGCATACTTCATGCCTTATTTGATCTTGCCCCGTCTGTATACTCCTACACTCGAAATCATGACAACTTATTATAAATGTTTAGAAAGCAAATGATGTTTGCAAACTTGATAATCTTAAATCGATCGTACCTTATGCAATTTTTAAAAGGAGATTATATCGCAGGGTGATGACATCTACAGAAGGAAAACCCATGCTTCTCACATGATCAAGAAGCCTTACCAGATGAGGGACAAACACAGAATGGGAGAGCACTCTGTTATATACTTCTTAAACTCAAGTCTGTGGGGGGATCAATGTAACCACAGTAATTTCTTAGCAAGATAATAATTTTGAAATGAAGGCTCCATTTATGCGAAATCCATCATGGAACCCATGGGAGTCCCACACCATTGCACCACCTCACCTCTCTGTGAACTCGTTCAAAACAAAATAACCTAAAATAAAAATTAATTGGGTGACGAGAGTGGAACAAGACTTTAAGGATATTGCTTGGATCTTGATTGGCTGCAGGGGTCGCAATCCTCAGCATAAGACATCGAATGAAATATTCTAGTTAAATCATAAGTAATTATCCACAATGGCATGGGAAGGTAGGATCATGATAAATATTGTAACATCTCCTCAACATGAGGGAGGTGTGTTCGATGGTAGAAGGCCCACCTCAAGAAGAAGAACGAGAGTACTAAATAGTGATCATCAACTTTGCATGACAAAATCCCTACTTGTGGATTCTGCATACCTTCCATTCATTCTATCCCCATTAGGCATCTTCCATAGATAGCCATCACACATGCAGAGTCCACTACTTTCAGCACCATCTATATAATAGTGCGGAGCATTCCTCCTCACAAAACTTTTATTGAACAACAAGTTTTAAGAGGTTTAGGGGTTGATTGTGATTGCCTCCGACTAAGTTTGAAACCATCTCATTTGGGCGCAGAGCAGGGGGATAAGAGAAACTTGGTTGTGGTAGATGGCTATTTCCCATGCGGATGCCACAACACAGGCTTCCATCTTTTCTCGGCCATTATACCAACGATGTTTTCTCCATAGTGAGAGATCTCCAACTTCTGCCTCCTCTCACCTGCGGGCCTCTCAATGGATGCCTTATTTGCAACTCTTGTTGTTCTCAATACCACCATCAACCAAGGTAAGCTTTAGAGCTACTTCTTGCCACAATATTTCCATAGTTGGCCTATCTCTCAGCAATCAAGAGCCCGTTTTATACACATAGACTTCGCTATCTTCCTTCACATTTTTTCCCGCAATAATAGAATGAAGAAGCAGCTGATAGTTGTAAAGGGGCGGTTCCCAGAGATCATCAGGATGATTCCATCTAAATGATATAACTATCTTAGCCTCTCTTAAGGAAATCAATTCGAAGGCATTATAAACTGTTGTGTCTTGTGTTGTTTGCTCCAAATGGCAATAATAATCTTGCCACTATACTAGTTGCATCGATCAAGTTTGAGTGATTAAAAGTGAGGTCATTATGAATTATTTTGTTTCTCTCATGAGGCTTTGTCAACCTCCCCCAAGTGAAATATTTTACAATGATCAAAAGGGGCATGAAATTGTAGTACATGATGGGATGTATGATAACGTAGCACATTCAAAGCGCCATGATAGAATCTGATTCCAAACAATGGTATAATTTTTAGCTAATGAAGTTTGAAGGAGATTCATTGCAAAATTCTTGGTCAGCTTGGTGGTGGCAAATGGATTTCCCTCTATAAAAGCCCAATGTGCGGGGTCCACCATTCTCATTGTCATTCGTTCCTTAGTTGTTTGAGGCCCCATATGTGGGTAATTGACATAGTTATGAAATTGAAGGTAATACTAACGAAGATAAACAGAATTCCTTGGTGTTGTCCAGATATGGGGATTTGGCTAAGATGCATTAGAACCCCTCTTTCCCATCTGAGAGTGAACTCATGAAGATATTTGCAAAATAAAGTCGACCTTTTCATGTCGAATTCAAAAACTATGATTGATACTACTTCTAACTACGTCAATACAGGGAGTTATGTTGTTCATTGGACATCTAAAATGTGAATGTATGCTACCCAGTGAGGGAAAAAATAAAATCAAACTCACATTTCTAGGGTAATCACCTTAATTACCAAGTAATGAACCCACACCTCGAGTGGTGATAGGACACAACTCTATAAGGTAGCCGGCGATGGCTCTTTCCCAACAAAGATTGTGCACATGGATCCCGCATCTTCAAAGGACGTTCGACTTTGTTGTGACCGCAATGGCATTCCTATGTTGTCTTCCTACCTCCCTACACCTGCGCTTCCCTTTCTGTGTGTCGTTGTAGTATCATCTTTCTAGGCTATGAACCGTGGTTGTGCTTAGTTCTTCCATAGACACTTTTATCAATTGATTATAATGTGAGGTAGCTGTGGCAAGTAGGAGCTAGGCTTATATCAATTTCATGAAATTTATGGCGGGCTTCCCTAACAATGTAGTCGTTCGCATCATTATTGCATTATGAGATCGACATTTTATCCTAAGAACGTACGAGTGCGAAGGTAATTGAATTTTTTTGTGTTTCCCAACTCCCCCCCAGCTCGCAGCTTGATCTGAGACTTCAACCACAGTTTGCCTCTTAGAGGGAAATTAACAAGGCACTATAATTTACTAATGGAGATGTCTCAAATTAAACAATGTTTTACAAAGGGTAGCGGCATGAAAAGATTCTAAACATTGGTCCCATAGTTCACCAGGATGGTATCTTATGAACACCCTTTTGCAGGCATTGATAGGTGGGATTCCATGACCAACTCACCATTTTCAAATGGTATCCTAATGACATCTATCTACACCAACATTTATGTGCACCTTCTTCTATGTAGACTCCACCAAGGTGGAGGTCATCAATCTTGATATCATTGTTAACAGCACCCACTTGCAGCCCACACGCACATCCCCACAGCCGACCACACTTCCTCCAAACTTCATAAATAATGTAACAAGAGCACCGCGATGATACACAACCTGTGAACCAATTAGGGCATAATACTAAAAGAAGAAAAATGATTGTAAAGATCATCCTATTGAGATCATAAGGAGAATGGGGGAAGTTGGGGTGAGCCCGCCCAAGCATTGATGAAAGTAAGATGATCATGGTTCTTTCAAGTAGTAACAATGGTAGTAAATATGAATGAGGTAAAAGGTGGTAGGACATTGATTATCTTAGCGGGACATCATAATTGATAGGAAATATTGTTTCATTGGTTTGGAATATTTCAGTGGAAGTTACTACCTTCGGTTATGGGTGGCAAGACTTTGTACTTTGCTTGAATTCTCATGCAACAGGCATTGATTAAACCAGAGGGACGAGTGTGGGAAAATGATAAATTTTATGATCAAGGACTACTTTCTTTGTATTGTAGGCATTTGGGCAGTTGTGCCGTTAGAAAGGAAGGGATCGCAATTTCAAAGGATTCTCCTTTACATACACAGGATTACTATGGAAGTGGAGCCAGGGTATTTAAAGATGATTGTTCCATAGAGGAAAAGTGTAAAATTTGAGGGAAAGCATTTCGTACTACCAATATATGTGCAACAAATTATGAGAACTTAGTGCAATTAAGAGGGAATGATCCTAAACCTGAAGTGTTATGACTCATAGTATGACCCTATTTATCCAAATCTAATTTCCCTTCTCAGGTATTACTATTACTAATTGTTGGATGCTTAAAGGGTAAGTGGTGATAAGGCTTTTTAAATCATAATCAAGCAACTATTTAGAATAAGTGTTATATGGTCACACAAATACCAAATGATCACCCAGAAAAAATTATATCATTATGATCTTAATTCAATCTACTATTTTGTGCAGGGGATTTGTTGATGAGTGAAGATCATCTAAAGAGCTTACCACAGAGGGAAATTGCTCATGATACGTTCACCTTTGGCATTGCACATCTAAAGATGTGTCCATGGAACCACGGATGTGACCTAAAGAAGAGAAGGGAGGTGAGACCATAAATAATACAATCCAAAAGAATAACTTGCATGATGTCTACCAATCCTATGGAGATGTAATTATCAAAAAACCACCTATGGGGTTGAACCAAGGAAAGGATCCCAGCTCATGAATAATGCATGCAATAGATTACTGGGGGGGATTATTGCAAAAGAAAATAGTGATAAACTCATCAAGGTTGGCTAACAAATAGCTGACAGCATGCCAAGGAGAGACAGTACCTAGAACACAAATAACGGTTTGCCAAAACCATAGGCAAGAGAAGAGGTTGTTTTGTTCTTCATCAAACGATTGTAATCCACCCAAAGTTGTCCCTCAGATCAGGGGTAGTCAATCCATTGATGCAAGTCATCATCAAGGCTTGTCTAATCCATGAAGAATGTTGCAAATCCATCAAACGAAAGGTAGCCTTCAAACAGTTTCTGCTACAGTAAAAGAGCAATCAGCTACATGACAAAACTGCTACAACAATAGGGCACTAAAAGACAAAATAGGAATAAGACAAAGGTTGTATTTTAAATTCCTTTATAATGGGGGGTAGGTGAAACCCTAAGTTGTATCAAATTTGAGCCACACAATGCAAATTAATCCTAGCCATTCATTTGTGCTTTGGAAAACTATAAATAGGGGCTTTCCCTTCATTTGTAAATGGTTGGAGAGTTGGTGTAAAGGCATCCTACAGCAATAGAGAGCTACATTGCATGATTTATGGGTGTTTCTCTTGAGTTTGTTCGTTATGCATGCATGGTTCTACTTCCTTGTTAGTTTTGGTCGTTAGTTTCTTGAGTGGAAGTGATAGTGGTGTTTGTTGTTATAGTATTTGATGAATTTCTAGCTCATACTTTTTGTGGTTTGTTGATGATAAATCACTTTGTAAAGCTAGTATGAGCTTCCTTACTTCATTGTTGCAACTTAGTTCAATTGCATGTTGATGATGTGTGTGTGTAATCTGAAAATTTGCAATCCTTAGAAGATTGCACTAGTTTTTTGTAGTTGTAGGTTTCTCTTGTTCAAGAAAAACACAATTTAGGAATTTTATCTACTGTAGTGGCCTTCATGATTACTGTTCATTAATAGCTTAGGCCTAGGAACTTCTTATTCTCCTTTCCATTTTTTCTTTTGTTTTAAACAGTGACTTTGAACAAGGTTCATTGCACATTGTAAAGCCAAATCTAATGATGGAATAGGAGTTCTAGACTATTATTTGGAACCTACAACAACTACGCAACAATTTATACATCTTAAGAACCCCATTTGCAAACCCAACTTCCCACTCTTTGTAACTCATCTGTAAGTCTGCCCTGTGATTATCAACAAATCACATGAAACAACTGAGATATTCCAAGCACTATCAAGACCTAACATTAGAGACCTTGGGATAGTGTTCTGCAATTTGATTGTGGAATATTGTCTTTCAAGAGAGGTGATGCACCTATGCATTACCTATGTTGAGAAGTGCATAAAACACCCATCAAAAGTACCTAGTTTTAATCAATATTTTGAATATTCCCCAATATGTCAGATGTTCTTTTTGTGCATTTTTCCAACATGCGGCATTACAGATAAGTGTGTATTTAAATATGTCTAATCCTATTTCATGCGATTGAAAAATTATCTCTATTTGAGTGATAAATGATATCAGGTCCTTAACTCCTAAATACTTAGTCAATTTTATGTGTGAGATACCTCATTATGAAGGAGGGGATTCACTACTCCCAAGTCCCAAGATGAACAAGGTCTAAAGGGAGTGAATTTCCCTTGGTCACCTCAGATTACCTAATAAGCTTAACTAAAGGGAACAAGATGAAAGAGATTGCAAAAAATATATTAAAAGTAGAGTTCCAAGAGCGATAATAGACAGGAAACATTTGGGACCAAAATAGTAGATTGTAGAGATTTATGAGAGAGAAGGAGAAGGTCTCAACCAAACTATGGTAGCATGGGAATGGGAAATTAGTGCAATGCACTATCATCGTAGGGATGCACAGGCATCTCATAAGGACATAGAACTGAAACCCTCAAACAGAACTCAAAGAATCTACTTAACTATTTAGAACCTGAGGTCTATTTAGTCTACTAACTTAATAGAAAGAAAGAATGCAGACAAATAACAAGGAGAGCAAGGGATCAACTTACAAGTGGTCCTATGGTTCAAATCCTCTCACAAGATAAACACAAGCAACTTGCACACAAGGAAGACGAGGAAAAATGTTGGGGTCATTTTGGGGCTTGCCTCAATCAAACCCTCATTTTGGTGTTCTCACCTCCATATATAGCTAGATAGATTGAGAGAATAATAGACACAAAGTAAAGTAGACACGAGAGTGATAAAATAAAATCCAACTAAGAAGGATAACCTATATCATATAAAATAGACACAATAAATATTATGTTAAGAAATAGACAAGAAACAAGAGAGTGTTACCAATAGTTTGTGGCTCCCTCTTGGCTTGATAGATGTGACATTAAGTGCTTGCAAGAGAGATTTGGTTGTTGGTGAGACTTCAATCTAGTAGAACTTCACTGTAGAGACACGATGTAGAAGAGAAGAGCAAGAAGAGAGCAAGATGGTGTGAGTTCAAGTGAGAAGTGTTACAAATGAGAGTGAAAAGGTGAGTTTTGTGCAGTTTCATGGGTGGGAGAGTTGTTACACTCAAAATCCTACCATGATGACTCATGTCACAGGTAAAGGCTTCCAAGATTCTCTATTTGAATTCAAAAAGTATGGGATGCTAGTGCATCGTGCACAGACATCTGCATTTCATGCATGTGTCCAACTCATAATTTCATGAGAATCAAGGTGGTAGACTATTATCACTTTTTCATTGGTCCTTATGCAGTTGGGATTGTGAAATTTTAACTCATAAGGTTCTTGTCATAAATTTGTCCAGGTGCCATAAATGTAGGGGGGAAATGTGCAAATGTGAAATTGCCATGAGGTGCAATTTTATGATATTAGATTTTTCCCCCACTTTAGTGAGCTGATTTTTGAGAAAAATTAGTTGGACTAAAGTAGAAAATAGAACATTAGAGAAAAAAATTTAATTTTTTTATAGATTTACATGCCAAAAATGGTATTGTAGAGGCCATAGAGGTCGATCAAGTCGATATTGATGATGCCTCCAGTGATAAATCTTAGCAAGAAACTACAACATTAGACATGAAATTCCACTCTGCAAAACTCAAACTTAGGTCAGCTCAAAAATTAGAAGCTAGCCAAGGAGAGAAGAATGCTCAAGAAAATTCTAGTGGTCCCTCCTAGTTTTTCCCTCAGCTAGGTGGTAATAAAAATGAAAGGACTACAATCGTTGTGAAAAATGGGCCTCAGGGGGGCTATATATACTTGGGTGGGCCCCTAGAAGGGTCATTTTTATTATTCATCATGAGTAATTTTATGAATTTTGTGAGAAAAAGTTATCAAAATGCATCATAGATGAGATTTCAAGGAGCCTAGGATTGAGTAGTTGCATTGAGCGATAGCTAAGGGAGGTGAGGTGGATGAGGTAAGTCCAAATCAACCCTCCCTTTGCATTTTATTTCTTTTATTTCTAGTTTTCTCTAATTTTTAAAGTGCAGACATCTTGATGGCACGAAGGCATCCAACCTGTGTGTTGTCATCCTACTATGTGCTATCTACCTTCAGTCATTCTGGTGTCCACTAGGTGCATTGTCATCTAGGTAGCTTTAGTGGTGGACGACCTCAGACAACAGCACATCACGTAGATGTTTGTGTAGTGTACCTACATCCTAGAGGCCACTTTTAGAAAAACTTTGATGTAGAATTTAGAATATTTTGATGTCGATGGATCTGACATAATTTTTTTTCCTTTTTTGTAAGATTATCCTAAGATGTAGGAGAATGGAGGAAGGTGTGTGCTTAAAATGCTACATGACCAAGTGACTCTTGTACATCCCAATAATTAGGATCATCTCCAATGGGTAGGCTTGTGGTGAGTCTACACGCTATCTAAGATGTTGTACCATGATTGGATGTTGATGACGCTCATGGAGCACTAGGACTCCACCACTTCCACCTACCGATAAAGTAGATGACAATCACTTTAGAGGATGTTTATCATATCACAAGCCTACCCATTCATAGATGGTGGGTGGTGATAGATGATACACACTTGGCCTAGGAGAGATTTGAAGGCTTACAATGCTGCATAGGGTGTACAAACCCTGTTAACAGTAGTGGGCATATATACATATATTCGTTTTAGCATGGTCGAGTGGTAGTCCCATTATTGAGGAGGGTGATGGTATTTAGTGTTTCCCTTTGAGTGACCATAGACAGGTGAGGTGCTCACCTTCATGGGGGCCTCATCCATACTATTAGAAAGATGGAGTAGTAGCAAACTATCTTTTCCTAAGGTCACAGCATGCTCACACACCTGTACCATGAGTTGGGAAGGTTTTTACACTATGAGTATGCTAGCCTCACTGCTTGCATGCTTCTACAAGTGTGGGCTTTTATACACATCACTTACACATGACCAGTTGGGTATCCTGAGGGGATAGCCCTTGGTACACTTATGGCCCATGTGTACCCTTTGGTGCATGAATGGATATATGGAGACCTTTAGTTTTGGTGGTTGTAGTTCAACACCCTTTTGTTTGATCAAGTTAGATGGCATCTATATAAATTCATGCAATGGGATTCAGACCAACAACAATGATGACATAGGCAATGTGATCATTTCCTTCCCAACCGCACCTATTACATCATCATGCCATGTATTACTTGCACAGGGACACCTGGTAATTTGGGATCATTTAGAATATCCCTCCTACCCCTCCATCCTATGCATGAGTAGCCAAGAGTATGGTGAGACCGAGTGATTTTCATCATCTAACTATGGTAGATGTTTTTGTTAGTGAGGACAGGATAGATAATGATGTTCGGCCACCGATATTGGCCATCAATGACATAGGGATCACTCACAGCTTTAGGACCTAATGGACAAGACATGGGCCTACCACAATTTTCTTCATGGATGTAGTAGTAGGAGAAGGAGGAGACAGAGGCAACAATGATGACCAATAGGCAGAGGTGGTAAGTGGATCAATAGCGAGGCCAAGGTGGCAAAGGAGACTTTCATCTCCTCTAGTTGTTACCTCAATCTTGGTGGAACCACCTTCAATAGTCATTAGTTGTGTAGTAGCTACAGTAGGCATAGGAGGCATAGGTCCCAATGTCGTACCTTCCCCTAATCCACACTAGCAGTTCGGGGATTTAGGTATATGAGTGGTTTATGTTATTTCTGTTTAGTATTTCAATTTCATCTCATTTATGTATATATATGTGTGTGTGTTTATGATTTCATATATCCTATGGCACTGATGTGATCTACTACTTTGTGGTTATAGTGGGAACACAAGAGTGGATCACATTTATTAGGTAGTGCATCACAGAGGTGGCCCTAACTATGCCAATCTAGAGGAGCTTCCTAGACACATATAGGCTAGCTTCAATGAGACGACATGCCCACATTTTTGAGCCTATTGTGCATCTCTGGATAGAATATGAGGAGGCATGAGAGGAGGACATACATAGGACTACTGATGTCACCACTCTCACTAAGTAAAGGGATCAACAATCAGTGGATCTATAGACTATTCTCACCAAGCAAGACCAAACCATGACATGAGTAGAGAGTTCCAAGAGGGCACATGACACTCTATAGAGCTAGCTCGATGACCTCAATGGGAAGGTGGTAGTTATGAGGCTTGTTGTAGATCCACAGCTGTAGGAAGAGATGCAATGGAATAGCTAGATATTGTGGAGCTTAGGGGCAAGGTCTGGGCACTACAGGTGAGTATGTCAGTCTCGTGGTCAAACTAATATCACTCTACCACCTTTTTCTAACTTAGAATTCCATCGCCACTAGGACTAGATGGATCCAGGAACCATGCGCCCAAGGGATAGAGGCTCACTTTTCTTATTTTCCATTTTTTTGTATGTTGATGATATATTGTACATTATTTTTGATGTATAAACATACACAGATATACAAATTACCACTCATTTTTTTTAGTGGTGTGATATACGTACATGACATACACCATATATATATGAGATTTTGATTCTAACATCATGGTGTTCAATTTAGGTGTATTCTTTTACTTTCATGTATGATTATGTGATGGATGTTATACTTATGGATGTATGTTTAGATTAGATTCCATCATGATCTAATAAACACACATGGATGTATGTTAATTAAATACAATGATGATTTAATTTCATAAACAAAAGATTTAATCAAATGCAATGCATAAACACTTGGCATAATAGAACACATGTATGTATATAATTCCTAATTAAAGAAATACACAAAGATGAAAATGTAAGGGCCTAACCAATTAGGACTAAATTTTCCCTTATGATCAGGCAACATATTTACATTTTTCTAATTCAAATAGGAAATCAAATCGCCTACCTTGAAGGTCCTAGAAAGAACACCCTGATTATAGTGTTTAGAAAGTGATCATTGATAAGCTTGGAGGTGATCGAGAGCCTACAATCAACGCTCATCAAGAAACTCAAGTTGATGCAAATGATTATCATAGTAGGTGTCATCGTCAATTAATCCCTTAAGGGGAACTCACAAAGATGGAATTTCTAACTCTAAAGTCATGATAGCCTTAGCACCATACACAAGGTTATACAATTTTGTGTCAGTCATCATATGAACACTCGTTTGATAGGCCCATAAGGCATATTTTAATTGAGTATTCCAATATTTACCATGTTTTTTCTCTATCTTTTAGAGAATCAACTCAATATTTTTGTTAGATGCTTCAACTTGGCCATTAGACTGAGGATAGTATGATGTAGAAAAATCATGTTGAATATGAAACTTCTCTAGGAATTGCTTCACCTCTTTGTTCTTAAATGGGGTACCACTATCAGAGACAAGGGTAGAAGGCAATATAAAGTGAACAATGATACTATTTAGAATAAAGCTATAGATGGCTTCAGCGTTTGTGATTCAAAGTGGAATAGCTTTGACCCATTTCATAAATTAATCTGTAGTGGTGATGATGAAGACATGTCCTTTAGAAGGAGTGGATATTTTTCCAATAATATCTAGCCCCCATTTTACAAATGGCCAAGGAGAGGTTTGGTTTTGAAGCTCTTGAGAAAGAGCATGAAAGAGATGGATATGTTGTTGACATTGCATAAACTTATTGGAAAAGGCAAAGGAGTCTTTCTCCATCATTTTCCAAAGTATCCCATGTGAATTAGTTTATGCACAAGGGATTGACCACCAAAATTTCCATCCCTAGAGCCTGATTGGGCTTCATGAAGGGAAAGGGGTATTTTCTCTTTAGTGAGGAACCTAAGAAGAAAACCATTATAAGAAATTTCCTAAAGAAAAATTGACAATATAACCTATTGGACTGAATTTTTTTGTATCCAAGTGCGAGCATTCTCTGTCAAATCATTGATAAGATTTCTAGTCTTTAGATAATTATAAATTTTAGAATACCATTCCTCTAAGTCCACATGAGAACACATGAGAGCATCAAATCTAGGTTGGTCTTAGATAGTAGGAGAGCAAAGAATATGAACCACAAAGTGGTATTCCTCTATACATTCATTTGAAGACAAAAGGGAAGAAACACTCACCATTACATCCTTGTGTCAGTTTTATCTCCTAGGAACATTGTCTATTTTGAAAGAGGAAAGGTGATCAAGAAAGGATAAGTCCAAATATTGATACTAGGATAGCTTATTCTAATTAACTTGATACATTCCCATAATTTGATTTATAATAATTTCAGAATCACCATGTATGTGAAGATGTTTAATGTTTAAACCAATCACGACACACAAGCCATCTATAAGAGCTTCATACTTAGTGATGTTATTAGTATAATGAAAATCCAATTGAAAGGATAGAGGAATATGCTTACCCTCAAGTGAGATTAAAACTACACCTACTCTAGAACTAGCTTAACATCTCGATCCATCAAAGTATATCTCCCATATAGTCTCATGATTAGTTATAAAAAATCTTCATTTGAAAATAAATCCAAATTAGGAAAGGAGTGAAATAAGGGAGCTTTTACCAATTGATCAGCAATAGCTTGACCCTCAATTAATTTCTAAGTTTCAAACTTGATTTTAAACTTAGAAAGAAGCATCACCCATTTCACTAACCTTTTGGTAGGATTGGTTCTAGTGAATAGATGCTTCAAAAGATCACTTTTTACAATGGCATGAGTTTTAGCATGAAGAAGGTAATTTCTTAACTTTTGCATTGCAAAGACAACATGACATTTTCTTTCCATGGTAGAATAGCGAGTTTCATAATCAACCAGGATATAGTTAATGTAGTAACCACTCTTTCCTTACCATCATCATCACATTGAGATAACAAAGTTGCCAAAGCATGAGATGATGTAGAGATATAAAGTAGAAAGGGTCTATCTGGCATAGTCGACATAAAATAGGAGGATTATCCAAATAACTTTTGATTGACTCAAAATATTTTTCACACTCACTATCCCATCATAATCAAACATCTTTATTCAGAAAATATGTGAAGGGAAGGGTGTAATCAGCCAACTGAGACACAAATCTACAAATTTATTAAATCTTCCCTTGTAGACTATATAGATAATAAATTTTCCTAGATGGAGGCATGTTAACAATTGCATCATTATTATTTGTGTCAACTTTGATTCCATGGTGGGAAACTAGAAATCCTAAAATCTTGCCAATGTCAATTCCAAATACACACTTAAGAGAATTTAGTCTCATCTTATAGAGTCGAAGCCTTTTAAAAATAAGACAAATATTTTTTATGTGATCTAGATGAGTCATAGACTTAGCCAAGATATCATCAATGTAATCTTCTAGAATTTAATGAATAAAATCATGAAAGATTACGGTCATTGCCCATTGGTAAGTTTCACCTGCATTCTTTAATCCAAACAACATGACCACATAACAGATGTACCCCACGGGGTAGTGAACTTTCTCTTATACTGATCTTTGGGGTTAATACAAATCTGATTATAACTTGAGAAGCCATCCATGAAGGAAACACAAGGCATGGCCTGCAGTCAATTCTATGACTATATCGATATTAGGCAGTAGAAAATAATCCTTAAGAGAGGCCTTATTGAGATCTCGAAAGTCAATGTAAATGTGAATACGACCATCAGGATTTATAATAACAATGATATTCAATATCCAAGGTGAATAGTCAATACAACAGATAAATCTTCCGTTCAGAAACTTCTTAATTTCAGTATTAACCAACAAAAAAACCTTGGGATTCATCTTTTTGATATTTTGTTTAACAGGCTTAGCATCGGGACATAGGATGATATTGTGAACTACCAATGACTCATTAATACTTGGAATGTCCTCATATGAACAAGCGAAATATCAGGATGAAAATGTAACAATTATGAATGTTTCTTAGACTCTTCTAAAGAAAGGAACTTTTCGATTTTAATCACCTTTTAAAAAGATTTAGGATCCATGAAAACATCAATAGTATCCCCTTTTAGGAGAAACTATAGTCTTCAAGATGGGGAATAGGAACATCATCATCCACATTAGATAAAGGAACCTCTTCATCCATGCTCAAGACAAATTATTGAAAGTACACTTGTTTATGCAAGCTGTAGATGCATAAAATTGGTCATATCTGATTAATCCTGGCATTTAATTAAATATTTATTATTTAATTAATTTCTCTAAAGTCTTCTACATATGATTAAATTTAAATAATTTAATTATATTGTTCATTCGTTTTATTCTTCTATAATGATTAAATAAATCAATTTTTATTTAATTATTTCATATTCATATGTCCACTTGATTAATTAAATAAATGTACTTTATTTATTTTAATTAATTATCACTTTGAATTTAATTAAGTCTTTT
>VDFB02000002.1:51053387-51065584 GCA_007258455.2 Sequoia sempervirens
TCTTGTTGGTGTCATTAATGTTCATTCATACTACTTGAGGGGGGTATTTATAATTGATCTTTACGAATCTTGTGCCATTATGCTTTATTATTTGTGTTTCTTTGAGTTGAAGAGTTTATTCATTGAGTACTAGACTTGATTTGGAGTGTTGGGTTTTCAAATTGTTCATTTTGGTGGTAATTTCCTTGGCATTTTCTTTGTTGTTCTTTGTTGGGCGCCATTAAACTGATATTTTCTACCACAATTGGTTTTTTCTTCATCAAATGGTATGTATATGATTGCTTTTCTTTTGATTGATGAAGGTAGGAAGTGCTTTGGTGTTTTGGTTTTCCTAGAGTTTGGATTTCTTTGTGTTTGAGTATTTCGTGGCTAGGGTTGCATGATACTATTTTATTCTTGGTTTCCTAAGCAAGTTTCGAGTTCAATATTTCATTCACATCATGAGACAACTTTCTTGTGAGATTTGAATACCCCTAGTAAGGATTTAGCAGTTAAAAGGCTTGAATCCTGAGCTTGCCTGTGCGTCAATGGCAGATTTGTGGGGTTTGATACTTAGGGAATCACCATTTTTCCCTAGTTTGCTTTTTGAATTGGCCTATAATTTAAAGAAAATATGTAGAAGGTTTGTATCAGACTCATTGTGGGCCTAGATTCCTAAAATTTATGATCGATTCATCAATTTGAGCGAAATAATTTGATAAGGCTGATATTCAGGTTTTTCATCCACCTCTGGATTTTTCGGCTTTGGTAGATTTTCCCGATTTTCCCACTTCTTCTTTTTCCAAAAATTCGCAAGTTTTCCAGAGATTCATCTTATTTACGGATTTCCTTCGACTCTAGATTTTCCCAAAATCCTTTGTTCCCTGGTTTTTCCAAAATTTGTAGAATGTCTCCTCCTTCGCAGAAATTCGTCCTAGACGAATTTTCCCGAAATCTGATGGAATATGAAGGATTATAAAGTAACATGGGTTTATAATGAATGATTATGCATTTCATGGTTAATTTGAGCTATTTTTAGATCTCACATGCTGTTTCTTGATTGATAATGATCGGATTGAGTTGCTAATAGGTGTTTTCATGTTCATTCTGCTGGAATCTATCTGGCCCAGAATTCTCCGAAATTCCTCCCTGGCTTGGATTCTGCAGATGGTCCTCAAACCCAAAGTTTAATATGATCATTCTATATGAGGTTTAATGATACTTTTCTTATGTGTAATTCATTTTAATGATAATTTTGATTGATTAACCTTTGTTTGTGTGATCTTTACTATGGTTTCCTTTGTTGAGTGCAGGCTAAATCTAGTAAGGTAGTAGCTGGAAAGGCTAAGGGTGATATGGAGGGATCTTTAGTATCTGAAGTAGAAAGAATCAAGATGGACATTAGGAGTAAAATCTCAGAGAGCAAGATCACTTCTATCTGGTCAGAGGTGACTGACACGAATGTTGGACTATGGGATTATGAAGAATTCAAGGTTAGAATGGCAGCACAAGATCTTCCTTTGGTGGCTAAAAGAATGTTAGAATCAGGATTGGCACATGTAGTTGGCATCCCTTCTAGAGTGCAATGTGATGAATTGGTTCTTGAGTGTGCCAGACATTATGACAGTGATACTCAGAGAATAGTCGGTCCCCAAGGGAGGATTTGGGAAAATTTTAATCCTATCTCCATAGCCCAGACTTTCAATATGCTAGATATATCACATGTGGTGGCATTCAACATGGAAGCAGTTAAAAATTACTATGAAGAGGAGACTATTAAATCACAGCAGATCATCAATTCCTAGTTGGAGAAGCCCAAGTCTCACTATTCAAAACTACCCAAACAACTATTTAGAGCAAAGTTCAAGAAGGAATATTATGATGCCATTACTCTTCTTAGCATGGATTAAAAAGTGCAGGTATGTTTGAGAGTTGGATGTACCATGTCATTACAAGGATGGAACATGAGAATATCAACTATCATTGGGCAGGTGTTATAAGTAGGGTGATTCATGAGAAATTATGCAATGTGCTACAAACGAAGACCTTCACCATGAATTTCTACTTAGTCTATGTGCTTGCAAGATTTCATCCATAGAAGGGATTGAGTACCAACAACATCTTTGGGTAGGATGTAATTTATGAGGTTTATCCTCAATTGCACTTGGGAAGCTCAAGTTATAGGAGGGTGAATGATGCATTCACCATGCATATCACTAGATTGCTTCAGGGCGCAAAACATATGAGGATTTCAGATCAGGCCAAAGAACTAATCAAGAAATATGGAGCTTGGTTCATACAGTTTCCAACCTTCTCATACATCAGGATTGATGGGTGTCAAAGGGCTCCATATCGACTTCCAAGGTATCCCACTAATCATATCTTACTCCTGGAGGTCACTAGGAAAATATGTGACTTTGATGCTATTTTCAAAAGGGACAAACATAAGACTGGGTTTGGTGGAGATTTCCCTTTGAGGATAGGCACTAGAGAGGCATGCCCTTCCATTAATTCAGCCCAAGCTTTAGAAGAGGAGATGAGTACTCTTGGTTTATCTTTCCATTCCAAGAGGTCTAGATTTAACATAACTAGTGAAGCTCAAAAGAAGGCCAGTCGAGAATATAGCCACAATGATGATTTGGAAGACCACTGGGCCAATTGTAGTGATGAATATGAGGTTAGAAAGAAGAATTTTTCCCAAATTCCAATTGAATCAATCCAATTATATAATGTGAAGGAAGTTCCAGATCAGATTGAGGATGATGGGGACTTGATTCAAGGCCATGCTTATGAGGCAGTAAAGGATAGACCAATTGGTGAAATAGATTGGCTAGAAGAAGAAAAAATACAACTAGGATAGTTGATGAATCCAATCATTAAGTACACCAAGTTGTGGCTGGAGCGTAAGAAATGGGAATTGGAGAATGAAGGTGTACAATGCACTTATGATCCGATGGGAGATTTAGACCCTCATTCTATTTTCAAGGAGTCAGTCAAGTAGGATCCCAAGGGTAAGGGAAAGGTGAGTTCTCCTTTTAAAATCAAGATTAAGGGTGTTCAAGTGGATGAAGCCCAAGAAACAGAAAAACAGAGAAAGCCAATTGCCAAGAAAAGGGGGCATACTTCAAAGACTAAGAGGTCTGGAAGAGAAGAAACTAAAAAGTAGGATCTTGAGGTTAGTGCTTCTGTGCCTAAAAGAAGGACAATTGTAAGACTATCGCAAAAGGTAAGCTCCAAGGATGAAGAGGAAGTTAATCCACCTATGGTAAATGTAGAGAGTTTAGGAGAAAGGACACAGGTATATACAAGGAAATCGAGAACTCCTCCTAAGGATAATGTGTTAAAGAAGGATTCCCCTTCGGTTGCCTCTCATGTAGAACAATAGGATGATATCTCTTCTTCCCATGAAGCTCAAAATGAACCGGGTAAATCTAAGGAAGCTGAGGATCGTCAGGATATAGAAGGAGAAGAATTTAATGAAAGTGAGCTTTATAATGCTAAGGTAGAAGTAGAAAAAGTGATGCAGTCTCCCCTGGTTGCATATGAAGATTCACGTGTTAGAACTGAAAAAGTTAAATCTCCTCAAAGAGAAGAAGAGTCAGTTAAGGTTCCATCACCTGTGAACAAAGAAGAGCATATTGGAGAAAAGGAAGATAAGGTCGAAGAGATTCCTGGGAGGCAGGATTTGAATGAAGAAGTGCCTAAAGACCAGTAAGAGGAAGTAGGACAAAGTGAAGTACAGTTAGAGACCACTGTTCCAAAGTGGCTAGATAAAGAAATCAAGAGAAAGAAAGTTGTTGTGGAAGATACCCCACCCAATTGGGATGAGTTACTGGTAAAAATAGGAAAAGATAAAGGAAAGAAGAAGGCCAAGGTCATTTCAAAGATTGAAAGAGATAAAGCAAGTAATAGAGTGGTCCACATTGCAACTCCTACTCCGGATAAGAATAGGGATAATGTAACTGGAAAAGACTATAATTTTCTGACTATCAACCTAGGACCCACCTCTGCAGAGTAGGATATTGAATAATATGAGGGTTCAAGTGTAGTAATCTTGGGTAGGTTGAGGAAAGAAATGAAGACTAAACAGGAGATGAAGAAAGAGATTGAAGGACTCAAGAATTGTTTAGAGGATCTGATGAAACCTTTGCAGTCCATTGGCTCCTCATCCTCTGCTGCAAGTCTCCTACCCCAGGAAACTATCACTGAGTTGGAAATACTAAAGGCTAATACTCTTGCTACAACAAATAAGGAAAAAGGTTCTAAAGAAGATACATAAGCAGAGGAGGAAAATTGAGGACACCTTGACTGGTATCTATAATGGATGCATTTATTTCTTTGAGATCATGACAAGGAGAAGGAAGTTTGCACCGAAGCATTTGAGCTTGGAACAACTGAAGAAATGGTGAAAGATGTATATTCTCCAGTCAGTAAGGGTTTGATTACTGAACATAAATTGGATGATGCAGCCACCTATGTTTTAGTTATTGATAAATATCAGACCTATAAGGTTGAGTGGGATAAATCGGTGAAACAATCAAGGGAAAATATTACATCAATTGAGAGCTGACTTAAGGTTTCACCTTTACCACCTATGGCCAACTTGGACAAGGTGATTTTGATGGTGCATGATAGGATGAATCAAAATAAAGACAAAGGGGAAGATAGTTAATGCTGGGCTACATTGAGATTTGTGCTTCCCTATTATTTTTCATGCATTGGTCTGAGCTACATTGGAGATCCCAGGCCGACCTGGATGAAGTTCAAGCATTTAATGCATATTTTATTTTATTTTGAATTTCTCTTGGTCGACTTGTTTTGTGGCCAATTATTATTGTAAACCCTAAACTAGGCCGACATATCTTGGGGGGTTTCTATAAATAGGGAATTTTGCCTCATTTGTAAGGGCTAGAAAAAAAGATAGATAGTTTTGAGCTAGAGCAAATTAAGTAGTAGAGAAAAAGCTAGAAGTTAGTTCATTTTCAAGCAACTGCTATAACAGAATACTAGAATTGTTGCTACTTTGGGTGATTCAATACAATTGGAGACATTATACATTTTGGTGAATTTTCTTGTGTTGATTTATCTTGCATGGTTCTTGTGATTCTATCTTTGGAATTGCTTAAGTTATTTGATAAATGCATTAGGGTTAATGTTAGATAAACTGATAGTGTTTGTGATTTAGTGCTTGAAGTGTTTGAAGCAATCCCTGGTCCATACTTTTCATGACCAACTGATTGTTAGTTGCTTTGCAAAGTTAGCCTAGACTTTATATTCATTGTGCTCAGTTCAATTGTGAAGGTTTATTCGTTTCAATTGCAATAGGGTTCTTTGAATGAATGTTCATGATCTAAAACTATTTAACACCTTAGAAGATTGCACTCTTTCTATAAGATTGCAGATCCATCTGGGTCAAGTAGAAATCATTTTCTAAGGGATTGGTCCATTTCGAGTGTTTGTCATTTACATTGTTAATCTTAGGAGTAGTGTTAAATCTAGAAATCTCTTTGAAACCCTTATCTTTTGTTGTTTGTTTTATCATTTGGGTTAGATTTAGGATTGAAGTATCATCATATTGCTAGATTTGATAAATTAAAGATTCAGTATTTGCTTGTAGTAAGGTCCCATTGTGATTACCAACATTTTCATATTTATTACTGAGTTGTTTATGCATTGTCAAGACCTGACATTAGAGACCTTGGGGTTATCTTTTGAGGTTTGCTAATAGAGATTTACCTTTCAAGAGAGATAGGATATTATATTTTGTCTGAGTTGTTGCTATGTAGAAAACATCATCAACAAAGCCCTCAAATCAAATTCAAATCAAAGCTAACACATATCGTCATGACCTAGAATTGATTTCACATCAAAATATGGCTGCATGTGACCGTACAATGCTGCATAACAAGAAAAATACAGAATTTTTGAAGAAAAATGCAGATTTTCGAATGTCAAGAGCTTGTATTTTAAATCCTCAACCATCAACAACCATTACAATGATCACTTTATGCCTTTTAAAGGCCTTTACACATCAACCACTGAACAACCACCTTTACAATTGACTTTTTAATCTTTTATGATCACATGAAACATAAAACACACTAATTTCAAGGTTGTTAACATCACTATTGAAATATTTTAATTTTTTGACCTTTCAAACATTAAAAAGTACATCATCATTAAATTAATTATGTAATGACATAAAAATTAAAAAACATCATGAATTAATTATGTAGCCACATAAGTCAAATATAATTCTATCAAGAAATTAATATCAAATAGATAATATAATCGCATAACTCATACATTTCAATGCCATTAACCTTCTTCATCCAACTCTTTGTCTGTATCATCCGATCCAGATTCGACATTGTAAGGATTGGTCATATCATCATCATTGTCATCGATATCAATTTCGATAATGTCATCATCCACACGATATCATCTTCATGAACATTAACTCCTACATCATCATGATCTAGTTCATCCTCTTCGACATCTTCGTCGGGACATCATCAACTAACTATTGATCTTGATCATCATCTACATCATCTTCTAGTTCTTCAGTATCTTCTTCTTCCACCACATTATACTTTACCAGCCTTCCTCTTGGATCATGCCTAACAACAAATGACCAACCTGGTTTACCTGGAACCTCGAGTAAAATACCTACTCACGGCTTGGAAGAACATAGGGGCCATTTCCACTCGATCAACCTTGTATTAACCATGGTAAATCCATTATCATGTTCAATAACAATTCTCTCGGGATCATTTTCATTCAATCGTAGCCCGTACCATAAGATGACAAACATAATTAATCGGACTTAAAGTCACACTGAAGTATATCATCCAAAATCCCATAGTATCGATTTTCTGAGACTTCTTGGTGTATGTCGCTTCTAGATGAAACATTAGTCGCCTAAAAGACTGTAGTTATACCAGAATCACAAGTTTTCTTCATGTCATCCAAAATTTTGATTCAAATTTATGACCATTGCACCACATAGCCTTGTGGTGTTTCACCTACAATATGTCAAACATGTAAAAATTATTGCAATATGTCAGGTTGATAAACATATTTATTCTTGGCGAATGTATGCAAAGAAAACAATCTCAACATATATATACATCAATATAGTGAAAATAATTAAATAATATGGGTGATTAATATATTTATACATACCTGTTTATCTCTTAAACCATATGCTAAATCAATTTCCCTTTGTGTAACATTGGAATCTCCATTACGATGAGTTTCTTTAACCAATGAAGCCACACCTTCCCATGTTAATGCGCGACCAGATTGTTGACATCGTTCAATCCATACTGTCATCCAATCAAGATTGTTGATGATGTATAAATGTAGTGCATCCCACTCTTGACCAACTGTATAAAAAAAATTGAAATTCACAAATGACGTATAATTAGTTAAATACCACAGTATACGACCTTAATTTATAATTGATGTATATTGAAGACTAAAAATTAAATAAGTACAATATACATAAAAACCATATGTAAAATGTATTCCAATTAATCTCCATGACCATATTATAATTACCTCTCACTTTTCTCAATCTACCTTTCCCCATCAGGTACTCCCCTTTGAATTTGTTAATGGAGTTGGGATCCCAAATGCGATCTATGTGGATTTTTGTTGCAAACTTAGGAAGATATTCACTAATGTACACCATGGTCTAGTATATCATGTATCCCTCCACCATAGAAACCTCATGATGTGCTCTTTGTCTAACCAAAGCCTTCAAAAATTTCAAGTGCCTCTCGACCATCCACATTGACCTTGTGTGTACACGTCCACACAATTCAATCTCCTCAATGTGGTGTATGAGGTAGTGTTCTTGTGCATTGAAGAATGTCAAAGGTAGACACTTTTGCATTTCACACATTAAACGACGAATTTTTCTCTTCCAATAATTTATATCTTCTTTATGGATTTCTTTAGAAGACATCCATCTACAAGTGTGATTCAAGGCATAAATATATTAACGAGATTTAACAAAAATTTACATTATATTACATAACAAGTAAAACAAATGGAAATTATAAGATGTATACAATGAATTGAACAAATATTGCTACTTACCTCATGTATTTTCCAAGATCATATATAACTTGCTTGACATTGTTGTCAAAGTTGTTTGGGAGAGATAGAGGTAGAACATACTGCAACAATTATAAAATGATCTTTTCATTATTTTTCCAAAAGTAGTAAACATAATACACTGAAAAGTACATGCATTATACAAGTGTATATAATATACCAGAATAATTACTTTAATGAAGATATGCCAATCATGCATTTTCATCCCTGACCCAAATTCATCTTTCTTTGTTATTATATTGTTTATGTTTGCAGCAAATCCTTTGGGAAATTGAATTTTTCGTATGACTACTTTTATAGCATTGCTTTGCTGCTTTGTTAATAACCAAGGAAGGGCACTTATATTAATTTGGTCTCCATCACTATTTAATTGAATGACATTTTTCATTGCATGATTGACTTCCTAAATGTCATTACAAATTTTGACAATTTTTTCTTTGCCATGCCTTCCATCCAATATTTTCCATAATGTTTATGTTATATTCTTTTCGATATACATTGTATCAAACAAATGCACAATTTGTAGCTGCTCATAGTAGGGAAACCTACTAAATTGTCTAGGATAACTTTTTAGTCCCTGTAGAAGTTGGCTATAAATGCCTTGACGACCTTCATCAAACATATAAGTTAAACAATTTAACGACAATCATTGTCAATTGTAGCATGAGTAAACACAACACAATATAAATTCAAAACATATCATATATGATAGATAAACAATTTGATCTATTGTATAACCTTGACAATTAATTCTATTATATTCCAACTTCCATAGGCAAGGTGTCATTCTTCATGGTTTTCATGTAGTCTCTTCTTTCCCATTGAAAAAATATTTTTCAATAGTTCGATACTTATGATTTCTATGGAGGAAGTGCCTATACTCATCAAACACCTGCTTTCCTAAACTTGTTGAACGATGAGATTTCATCTTTGGACCACAAATTGGACATGCAAATTTTCCCTTTGTTTGAAGACCTGCAAGATCATATATAATTGGATTAAATATGTCAATTTTTATAATTATATATAATGATTAGATTATTTTAAAAACATGCATATATCTACTTCATAAAATTAAATATTGTTAAAGTGAAGTCGAACGTTATAACATACCAGAAAAATGTGTTAGTTCCTTGGGGCATCATGAATTGTCCATACAAGCATTGCATGGAATTGAAATTGTATTTGTATATTGGTCTAGAGACATCATACATAGTGACACCATTCCATAACTTTAGTAACTCGTCGATAAGAGGCTCGATATATACATTCATATCTTTAACTTGGTACTTACTTAGTTGAATGAACATAAACATTACATAATTATTATAACCATTTTACTGCTATATATATAAATTAGAGTACATGACTATTGAATGAAAAAAATATAAGTCATTATGCAACAAATAAGATAAATGACAACATTATTGACAACATTATGTGCTCCCTCTTTATTGACATCCATGTAGGAATGTTATTGTTGATAACAAAAACATGCCACACTGAGTAAATAGATTTCAACTCTCCAAATGGATTGACACCGTCTACTCCCAATGAAAGCCTGAGATTACGAGGTTCTTCTTTAAAGTTTGGCCATTTTTCCTCCATGTCCCTAAATGTAGAACCATCAGCAAGCATTCAAAGAATGTCATCTCCACTTCTATTTCATGCATTGTAATCCATAAATTGCACTAAGCTTTCGCACCTAAATAATCGTTGCATATGTGGTATAATGGGAATATAACAAAGAACCTTGCGAGTCACCTTTTTTGTTAGTTGATCTGTTCAATATCTACTGATATGACATTTCGGGCATTCTGTTGCAAATTCTTATTGTTTATGATATATAATATGATCATTGGGACATGCATCTATTGCTTGATACTCCATTTTGATATCTTTCATAATGCCAAATAAATCTCGGTATGAGTGAGGTAAAATATTTGATGGTGGTAGCAAAAATTCACTAATTAATCTACAACAAAAAATAATTTGTTAATATAAAGAATATTAATGGTACATATTTCATCCTTTATTTACTAGTGATGAACTAACAACAATTAAAATAGATGAAAAAATATGACATATATGACATACCTTTAACATTCTGAGATTTCTATGTTTGATAAACCATTCATAAACCTTCTAAGTTCAACAACAAAAATACAAATGTAGAGGAAGAGTTGATTGGAGACTTATAGTGGGGCCTCATATGCCTCTCAAGTACGTAAATCAAGGAACATCATCAGTTATCTTGGATCATCATGATCAGCTCTTTTACCACTAAATGTCATGGATCAATGTATTTATACCATCATCTTCAATTGTGTTTTCCTAAGCGCGATGATCATCTTCTTCCATAGGAACCAACTGTCTTCCATATCCATGTCCGCTCCTTAATGGACAACCATCGTATCCCAACTCCAAATGTTCAATTATACCATATTCACAAATAAACCCGCTTATCTAGATCCAAAGTTTATCATATATATTTACAAATTCAACTTCAATATAAATACGCATAAATTCAATCAATATAAAACACATATAATGAACAACTTACCAATGGATCTATAATCATGCCCCTTCAACATGACCATGCTACCTGGCCAATGTTTCTACTAAGTTGTGATTAAAAGTCATCTCGTCTTTAAGCCCTTGCAATTATTGTAAGGACAATAACATTTCCCATCACCCTTTCTTTTCAATCTAGCCCACAATCTGTCAAGTGTCTCTTCATTTTGTTTTGGACTAATGTTATCTGACATGATTTTTCTTTACCAAGCTTGACAATTTAGATCTTCAAAAAATATTAAACTCACACTCCAATAACTTTTATTCATAGACAAGTAACAAAATCTAATAATTCTGATATTTTACACCAAAAAAATTTGGCATGCAACCACCCCTGCAAAAGAGAAGATAGTCTGAAGTTAATGACCCCAAAAAACACTTTAAAATGCTAATTCCAAAACTTATTAAATTCTGATTTTATTATGATTTCCAACCGTTAGACTCTTAAAATCAGAATATTGAACTTGATCGCAAACTTCCTACAATAATGGAGGTAGCGAGCTAGTAAGAGCAAGTGACCCATTCCTAAGGAGCAACAAGCCAAAATCATCATTTCTAATGTCAATATGGATTTATCCTTTTAGTTAAAGATGCAATGTGCCACTTCTTATGACGAGCTTATCCCTAGGGCCATCAACATTGAGAGAACCCTAATCACACAAGGAAGCACACACTAGTAGAATTTGGCAAATAAATGACTAGCTGACTAAAAATTTTAGTCACAACAACTAAAAATGACTAAATTCTGCTCATTTTTTGCAACTCAGCTATAAATGAGTAAATAAATTACTAGTTTGGTCATTGATTAAAAATTATTTAGTCACACAAATAAAAATGACTAAATAGTTAGTCATTTATTTAGTCACAATCCATTTGAATAAATCATTTAAGGAATCAAGAATATAGCCCACCAAAATACTCTAAAACTTTAATAAACATACCCTAGAACTTTTGTCAAAATCTTATTTTCAGGCGTAGCCCACCATAATGGAGTTTTCATTTTAATAAACATACTCTAAAACCTTCATCAAAACATTATTTTCAAGTATAGACCACCAAAATGGAGAAGTGTTTCAGTAAAGAATGATAGAGAACGGCAAGGAGATGTGCATGAAAGGAGGCATAGGATTCATTGCTACTTATCTCATTCCTGCTTTGCTCAAAAAATCTTACATTGTTCTTGCTACTATTTTTAATCTAGGTATATACTTGAAATATATTTGCATAATCTCAAATTCCTTCAGAGGCTTTTGAAGTATCAATGTATCCTATATAGGGTTTAGAATGATTTCTTTTAATTAAAAAAATAAATAAATGATGTATTTCCCTGTAATTAGATAATGTGGAGATCTCCTAAATCTGCCCCAGCACACTATGCTCTTTGGCACTATATTCATTACTCCGGCTACTAGGTTTTTGCATGTGACATCTTTAATATCTTCATGACCATGGCTTTTAAATAGATCTCGGTCTTTGCTTTAATTCTTTTCATGGTAACCCTTGAGTTCCATAATCCACCT
>VDFB02000002.1:51065684-51399970 GCA_007258455.2 Sequoia sempervirens
TCGGTATGAGCAAGGTAAAATATTTGATGGTGGTAACAAAAATTCACCAATTAATCTACAACAAAAATTAATTTGTTAATATAAAGAATATTAATGGTACATATTTCATCCTTTATTTACTAGTGATGAACTAACAACAATTAAAATAGATGAAAAAAGATGACATATATGACATACCTTAACATCTGTGAGATTTCTATGTTTGATAAACCATTCATAACCTTCAAGTTCAACAACAACAATACAATAGAGAGAAGAGTTGTTTTGGAGCCTTTATAAAGGGGCTCGTATGCCTTCTCAAGTACAGGTAAATCATGAACATCATCAAAGTCATCTCGATCATCATGATCAGTTGTGCCACTAAATGTTTCATGGATCAATGTATTTATACCATCATCTTCAACTATGTTTTCTGGCAGTGCATGATCATCTTCTTCCATAGGATCATTAACTTCATCTTCGATATTCCGGCTCCATGTTAGTTTGCTTGCAAAACCCACATTCTTTAGACGTGATAATCCATATCATCTACCCTAGAGATTTTGCCCCAATTTATAATAATACAGTAGATCCACAAATAAACCATGATCATGATCAAGTGATTATATATATATATTTACAAATTCAATCAATATAAACATTTACAAATTCAATCAATATAAACACATACCAATGAACAACACCAATGGGCCGATAATCATGCCCCCTTCAACATGACCATACTACCTACAATGTTTCTCGGTATTGTGATTAAAAGTCATCTCGTCTTTAAGCCCTTGCAATTATTGTAAGGACAATAACATTTCCCATCACCCTTTCTTTTCAATCTAGCCCACAATCTGTCAAGTGTCTCTTCATTTTGTTTTGGACTAATGTTATCTGACATGATTTTTCTTTACCAAGCTTGACAATTTAGATCTTCAAAAAATATTAAACTCACACTCCAATAACTTTTATTCATAGACAAGTAACAAAATCTAATAATTCTGATATTTTACACCAAAAAAATTTGGCATGCAACCACCCCTGCAAAAGAGAAGATAGTCTGAAGTTAATGACCCCAAAAAACACTTTAAAATGCTAATTCCAAAACTTATTAAATTCTGATTTTATTATGATTTCCAACCGTTAGACTCTTAAAATCAGAATATTGAACTTGATCGCAAACTTCCTACAATAATGGAGGTAGCGAGCTAGTAAGAGCAAGTGACCCATTCCTAAGGAGCAACAAGCCAAAATCATCATTTCTAATGTCAATATGGATTTATCCTTTTAGTTAAAGATGCAATGTGCCACTTCTTATGACGAGCTTATCCCTAGGGCCATCAACATTGAGAGAACCCTAATCACACAAGGAAGCACACACTAGTAGAATTTGGCAAATAAATGACTAGCTGACTAAAAATTTTAGTCACAACAACTAAAAATGACTAAATTCTGCTCATTTTTTGCAACTCAGCTATAAATGAGTAAATAAATTACTAGTTTGGTCATTGATTAAAAATTATTTAGTCACACAAATAAAAATGACTAAATAGTTAGTCATTTATTTAGTCACAATCCATTTGAATAAATCATTTAAGGAATCAAGAATATAGCCCACCAAAATACTCTAAAACTTTAATAAACATACCCTAGAACTTTTGTCAAAATCTTATTTTCAGGCGTAGCCCACCATAATGGAGTTTTCATTTTAATAAACATACTCTAAAACCTTCATCAAAACATTATTTTCAAGTATAGACCACCAAAATGGAGAAGTGTTTCAGTAAAGAATGATAGAGAACGGCAAGGAGATGTGCATGAAAGGAGGCATAGGATTCATTGCTACTTATCTCATTCCTGCTTTGCTCAAAAAATCTTACATTGTTCTTGCTACTATTTTTAATCTAGGTATATACTTGAAATATATTTGCATAATCTCAAATTCCTTCAGAGGCTTTTGAAGTATCAATGTATCCTATATAGGGTTTAGAATGATTTCTTTTAATTAAAAAAATAAATAAATGATGTATTTCCACAGTGGTAATGGAATCTCCACAAATCTGCCCAACACACATATCTTTGCTTTAGCCTTTGTATTCTACTCGACTACTAGGGTTTTGTGTGACATCTTTAATATCTTCATGGCCAGTGGCACCAAATGAATCTCAGTCTTTGCTTTAATCCTTTTCATGGTAACCCTTGAGTTCATAAATACCTTCAATCTCTTCTAGAGCACATGTAAAAGCTGGAAATTTGCATAGTATGCATATAAAGCAAGTCCTTCATACCTGCCATTGTTCCAAACCACCACTCACTGCCTTATTTAAAATGGTGCCTCCATAAGCACAATAACATGTTTTAAAATCATGGTTGCCAGTGATTAACCATTAAGGTCACCACTTTCATCAAGATACAATGAGATTTTTGTCTTCAAAGTCAAGGCATTATGCAAGATAACATTGTGAATTGTTTGTTGTGTATGATTTGATTTTCTTGCACATTTACTAATTTGCTAACTTCCTTTAAGACTGGGTATTGCACCCTCAGCTGCAATCTCAAACAACTCACTCACTATAGCTTGAAGATTTCTTTCATGAGCATCCTTCTATAAAATCAAACTATGCCCTATAGATTGCCTACTTACTACAGGGGACTCATTGTTTCATGGTATTGTAGATCTTAAGATCCTTCAACCTTATTGGCACTACTTCATAGTCCATAAGGTATTATTCACTATTCTCCCATCTTTATGAGTCTCAAAACACTCTCAAACATGCAATCCACTACCTCCATTATACATTAATGGCTAAGAAGAAACATTGAACCTATGATTACCACTATTACTTCATTTGGACAGTCATTCCCTGATCACATTTGCCTTGTCTAATACTACCAAAAGCATTTGAAAAACCCTTAAGGTCAGCAAGGGGGTAAGGAAACTCACTGTTAAAATCTCCACTTTACTATGCAAGGTTTGAGCTTTATTATCTTGTCACTGCTCAACCTCTTTTTAACTATCACATCTCAAGTGACTGTCATTCTTCTTACCATAGATTGCATTTACAAATGTCACTAAGCTATATAGTGTGCTTGTTATTGGCTACAATCTTTAGATTGCAATATTTTGTTATTAGCTACAATGTCTCAATCTTTCTGGTATTGCAACCTCACTAATCCGCTAGAGTTATTGTTTGTGTTTCTACGGAGGCCTAGGGTTTGTACCCTAATCATGCTCTTACCAACGCTTCTGTTGGTATTAAAAAACAACCTTAAATCTTGGGTCAGAAAATTAGTTGTCTTGAAAAAGTTGTGGTATGATCTTGGATTGTATCCTAGAGTGTGTGGAAAGCTTGTGTTTGATCATTAAGGTATGTAATCCTGATCAGGGAAATGTATCCTATATATCTTGGGTCTTGCTTTAATACTTTCCATAATGGTTATTAGTATATCACATTATTATAGTTTGCAATAACCCAAGATTGCATTCATGTATGTAACAAACTTGGTTGGTAGTTTAAGCTATACACTTTTAAGTAACATTCATAAGGTTTAGAAAATTTTGATCACTCTCCAGAATAGCCCATTAAACATGGATTGTGCTTGAATGCACTACATAATTGATGCAAAGTGAATGGGACTTTTGGAAACACACAATGATTTCAAGGATTACAATGATGCAAACTCAAACCCTCTTCCAGGCACCCTGATGGAGACAAGCCTCAATAGTGCATTTATAACTTGGATGGTTTCCTTATGGACCCAAACCCTAGGAATTTTCTTAAGGGACACAATTACACTTGTCTTAAATGACTACAAATCCCCAAACCTCTGTCTTATATGCAAACCCACTTTTCCATCTTAACTAGGCTTCTAGCCAAACTAGGCCTCTAGAGATGGATTTTTGAACTTTCACTCAACTTCCCCAAAGGACCCTCCAATCTAATGATTGATTCATATGTGGTTTATGATTCTACACAACATACTAGATTCCTGATGGCACTTGTTTTGGATCAAACCTACCAAAATATGTTGTTTCCTAAAAAAAAGGGCTAATTAGCCCTCTTTTTCAAAGCAACCCCTTTCCAATCCTAACTCCAGATTATAAGACTTTCAAAAGTATCTTAAAATGTCTCCAAATCAAGGATTTTCAAGGTCTTAGTATTCTATGACACCGTTAAGACCCTCAATAAATTCCTCTAAAACTAGGGCTTCTTGAAAAATAGCCTTCCAATCACTTCCAGAACATTTTCTTGGACTTTTCACCAATAACTCAACATGTTTCATCTATTCCAACTCAAAAAATGCCCCGTGTTTAGGCATAACTCTCACTACTATACCTTAGCCTCCATTTTCATGCACTTTGTAATGTCAAATCTTGGTGTACACCTTAGTATTCCTCTTTCCTGCAAATTAGCTTGTTAGTTTTGTATTATACATGTTAGAAGGGATCCATTTCATAGGTTACAACATTATTCCTTCATGAAATGGATCAAACATCCATAAAAACTCTCAAAACTAGTGAGAAATATGAACTTTTTGTGGACAGTCAGCAATAATGTATAAAGAACTGATTGATATTACTTATCAGAACATACAAATGGTTTCAAATCATGTAAAAAAAAATTCCTAAACCATTCAAATGAGCATAACTTCAATAGAAATCAAAAACTCATCAAAAGACTCAAGGAAAATGCAAGAATTTGATGTTTTTTTTTTCCTGTAGCAGTCTGTATAGTCACCTCAAAAATCAACCATCCTCCTTAAAAATGAGTTCTCTAACATTAAAAACCCTTTCCCCAACTGTTCAAACCGTTTGGGATTGATTTTAATGCCTAATTATTGTTAAAACTCAAAAAACCTACTTACCCGCCCAAAGTTGGAATTCAAAAATTTGAATTTCCAACTTGCAATTTATTAACTAAAAACCGTCCAAAACTATCACATCTTTATTATTCACCTAATTTGACGTAGTTAAAACAATATAAACCTATCTAGACCCCTAGGACACTATTGGTCCATTTACTTTTCATTTTGGTCCTAGGGTCCTTATCAGGACCATGAGGACTTTTGATTCCACTAATGTGTTTATCCATTCCAAAAACCATAATAGGCTTCAAAAGGTTATAATTGATGCTCTGAGGTGCTTGAAAAATCTTCATGTCCCCTGCACTCTCCTGACTCTTCAACTGACTCCTAAGGAGCTTGGGTGCCCCTGCACCAATAATTGATATAACACAACCACTTTGTATATCAACTAGAGTTATAGGCTCTTTATTGCAGCAAGAGGTAATCACTCTTCAATCATGCTATAATTACATCCTAACCTGTTAAACTTGAGACAATCTGAATGCACCCAATGATGATTGACACCTACATTATACAACCTAAATTAACTACATTATATGAGTGCCTCCATTTCTATCACAACATAGTCTCATTAAACTAGGGTCACACATGAATGCATCATGTATTTGTTATAGCACAACTGTGCCACATGACCAATAGAGTTATGGATCACATAATTACAGTCACAAGAATTTGTTCCTTAGTTGTGATCTTATGGTGATTCCACACAACAAAATATGGACATGAAATTCTCAAAACCCTAAACCTCTAAAAATGAAATCTAATGAGACGTTGCTTTAAAATATGATTTTCAAACCTGGAACTACAAATTTGACTTCACAACTGAATTCTGCAAAAAGACAATGACTACCCTCAACCTGGAAATATATTCTTTATTTTTTTGTGATTTTTCCCAACAAAATCACCCTTAGTTCTCCACAAACTATCTCAAGTAGAGCAAAACACTGTCGCAATAAATCAGTGAACTCACTTTTCTTTATGTCAGCCACAATTTTATTTTTTCCTTATTTTTCATGTTTGTCAAAATTTCGACAAAACTGATAGTCAAAATTTCAATGAAACCCAGGTTCGTCAAAATTTCGACGAACGTCGGGGATAAACTTTTAAAAATTTGAAAATTACACATCAAATTTTACAAGCACCGGACGATACATCAAATTATACATATTTCGTCAGATATTTTTCATCAGATTTTGCAGTCAAATGAGTTAGTTCCCCCACTGATCCAAAATAATCCCCCAATCATTAATCAAAGCATCATACTAAATCCTCTCATCTTGCCATTGATATCACAACAATTGACAACTATCCCAATAACACAAGCAACCACCACATCATCAACCATTCCCCAAATACCTCAAAACATGGTCTCTCAAGGACCAAGCATATCAATCGCACCATCCACTACAAAAATCCCAATCATCAATACAATGGTGCCTCTTATCACAACAAAAAGCACCATTCTAAATCTGCCACCACCTCCACCACCAAACACAGATATGTCAAACCAATATAGAATAACATTACAAGCTGCTCAACAAGTTGCCTATAAAAAGGCACTCCAACAAATACGAAATCAATAAGCTGCACAACTAGCCACTTAGCAAGCACAAACATAATTAGTTGCACAACAGGCAGTAGCGCAAGTCGCTCAAGCGACTCAAGCAGTGTAAGATGCGCAAGCTACACAAGCCACTCAAGCCATACAAGTTGCACAGATTACACAAGCTTCCCAACAATCACAAGCCCAGGCTCAGGAACAAGCGCAATACCAAGCTCAACAAGCGCAGGAAAAATCACAAGCACGAGCGCAAGCACAATACCTCACAAAACAACAAGCAGCCCAACAAAAATCATACCAACAAGCACTCAAGCAATACCAAGAGCAGCAAGAAGAAGCGCAACTAGTAGCCCAACAACAAGCGTTGTTGGTAAAAAAACAATAAAAAGCTCAACAATAGGCATTATTAGCACAACAAATGTTGTTGGCACAACAAAAAATATAGGCGTATCAGCAAAGCTTGTACCAAACTCCCACCAACACACCCAACACTCCACCCATCACTCAAACACCTCGACCACTTCAAAACACATTCATTCCACCCCCTGATCCGCAAGATGATGTATCAACACAAATCATACTTCATTCACAACAAGTGCTTGATCTTCAATTAGGGAAAACCACAAAGATACCCAGCAGCTTGTGTCCATATCCGTTTGACAAGAGTCTTGCAATGAAACCATTCCCAAAGGGATTTGAAATCCCCAAATTTGATAAATATCGTGGGACAGGAAACCTTGAAGATCATATCAGGGAATTCCAAGTACATTGCATGGAATTCGCATATGACGATACATATCTGATGCAACTATTTTCTAGAAGTTTGGTTGGCCATGCCATGGAGTGGTTCTCTCGCCTTCCTCCTAGCATCAAAAAGTTCCAAGAGATAGTAGATGCATTCATAAAAATTATGCATTCAATATCAGTATGGATGTCAGTCTAGAGGAACTATCGACTCTTAAACAAGGTAACAATGAATCATTTGATTCTTTCTTACAATGATGGCAATCCAAGGCCAATAGAAGCAAATGGGTCATGCTAGAAGAGTAACAAGTTTGCACCATCATCTCCATCTGGAGGGAACCTTTGAATTCCATCTCAAGGTACAAGGTATCACCACGTACAACCAATTGATCTCTAAGGCGCTTAACATTGAACAAGCCCTTATTGCACAAGGAGGGACATCTCCATATCCCAAAAAACAAAATAATTTCCCATCCACCAATTATAATGAGAAAACTCACATGTGGGCGAGGAACAAAAATGTCACAAATGATGGTGTAGTGGATGCTAAGGTTGTAATTAGTTCTCTGAGACAAAACACCCAAACCTACCAACAATTGTAAAACAATGATCGAAACAACATGCAAACCAACATAGTATCACAATAACAACCAACCAAAAATCAGGTCAACAACCTAAATAATCAAGGTGGACCAGCCCCGCAAAACAAAAATCCCCCCAAGCTGTAGTACACTACCCTTGGGGAACCACTTGAGGTGGTCATGAAGAAATTGATAAACAAAAATGTCATCAAGACCCCCACTTATGGGAACTACCAGGAACCCCAAGTGAAACCACCTTGGTACAATGAAAACCAGCTTTGTGACTTTCAAAAAATCAAGGGGCACACCACTAACAGTTGCATGAGGTTGAAAAATTTAATCCAGGACCTCATTGATGACAAGATCATAAATGTAGAGCAACTTGTAGGAAACCAAGACCTAAATGCATACACAAATCCAATGCATGACCATAACAAAGGGAACAGTGATAAGGGTAAAGGAAAATACAATAATGTGAACCATGTGTATGAACATGTTGTTGCGACACTTGAGGAATATGTCCTCGTCATTAACATTAAGGGAGCCAATGCTGATTGTGGAGTCACCATCGCTGGACCATCCCAACCACCTAGGGCATCCACCTCCAATCCAAAATCTATCCCTCATGGTTACAATTTCCTCGACTAGCTAAAAATAACTCCCACTCAGATCTTCATCTTGGAGTTGCTAAAAATATCCCCCGCACACAGGAAAATCTTGGAAGAAGCATTGGCTGCATCCACTATCTCTGCGGATCTTGATTTTGAACAATTCCATGCTATGGTCGGAAACATCATTAGCCCAAATCTTCTTACATTCTCCGATCAAGACTTTCCCACCCAACCATCTCACAATCGTGCACTTCACCTTGAAGTCTTGGTTCATAAAAACAAAGTCAAGAGAGTCTTGGTGGATGGAGGTATAGGTTTAAATATCTATTCCCTCAAGCTCATAAAGAATCTAGGAATCTCAAAGGATTCCATTGAAAAAGGAAAAGGCATCACAATCAGGGCTTATGATGACCAAGAAGGAGTGTCCCAAGGCACTATCCAACTCCCTATTCGAGTAGGGCCAACAATTATGGAAACCACCTGTTAGGTCCTTGACCTTGATTTTCTATACAACATTCTCCTATGATGTTCGTGGATCCATGGGATGCAAGCAGTGACATCAATCTTCCACCAATGTGTCAAGTTCACTTACCAAGGCTAAGAGGTCACTATCCATGGCGATCCTGAACCCTTTTCTTACTGCAAGAGTCTAGAAGCAAAATATTACAAAATACCCCAAGTGCCTAAGAATGATAAAGGCCCCTCAACTTCATACATTGATCCAACTACTCTCACCTCCACTTCTACAACAGAGACACCCGCCATCCCCGCCATCTTTGATATCAAGGTAATTATATAGGACAATGGGTGTGGACACTATACAATTCCAAAAAATGCTTTTGTGGTAGGAGAGTTACCACAATCTCCCAAGTCACGAGGACGACCACAATCAAATGATGCTTCCTCAACATAGCAGGGTCCTCCAACTTTAGAATTTGGGGAGATCTCAGTTGCAAAGTAATAGAAGAGGACCCATCCCACCTCCTGTACCAAGATGACAGACCAACAACTGACCTACCTATGGATGATAGTAGTAAAGGCTTACAAATGATGCTCGCCATGGGCTATGACAAGAACATAAAGCTTGAACAAAATGACAATGGTCTTTTAATACCCATCATTCCTGAGATGTGAATGAGAAATCTTGGCCTCAGATGTACCCCTCTTAGGGTGACCATACATGGCCAAAATCCCTCGATTAGGAAGGTCAAAAATCCTCCTCAGCAATCAACACCCACCCATAAAATACCCATATCCATAGACCAAGTCATAGATGTATGTAGTGAGGAAGATCCCATAAACGATTTTCCCATGATTTTTGAAGATACCTCCCTACTCATCATTAGCACCATGCCTTTTGAGACCAATGATTGTCAAACCCATGAAATAAACCTAGTCTACCCCCAATGCATTGATTACAACCAACGAGGACCGCCAATTCTAGATACTTTAAAAAATAATGAAGTGCTCTCAGAATTCATGGGACTATGGAACATGATACCATACGAAGATCAAAAGGTTGGGTTTGATATCATTTTGGATACACAAGCTTGCTACGGGTAGACGATTGAATCCTTTAGTTGCAAAAGCAAAAAATTGAGAATAATCTCAAGGTCTTTGAGTGAAAACCACACTGTGGCACTCTCTATCTCAAGAATAGTAAAAAGAAAGGACGTATCAAATGGTGAAAACCTCTCTGAGGTGCCCGAGGATGAAGGACTCGATCTTCCTCTAAGTGCTCTACATCAGAAAAGGTCAGTGATTCTAGCCAAGAGGTGTAACCTTGTCAACCTAGGAACAGAGGAAACTCCGCGTATCACATTTTATGCTGAATCATTGATGTCAGAAGAACATGAGCTCCTAGCTGCTTTCTTAAGGGAGAGAAAATTCAACTTTGCATGGAGCTATGCCGACATGCTTGGCCTTGATCTAGAAATTGTGGTCCACCATCTAGAAATTTACCCTAAGGCAAAGCCCGTCAGATAGAAACTCAGAAAAATGCATCCTCAAATTACCTTGTTAGTCAAAATGGAATTGAACAAGCTACTTGATGCAAGGTTCATATGACCAATCGACTATCCAGAGTGGGTATCAAATTTGGTACCTATTTCAAAGCCCGATGGGGGAATCCATATCTGTACAAGCTTCAGAGATCTCAACAAAGCATGTCCCAAGGATGATTTCTCACTTCCCAACATTGATATGACTGTAGATATGACCGTGGGACATGAGATTCTTTCACTGATGGACGGATTCTCTGGGTATAAACAAATTATGATAGCCAAAGAAGATCAACACAAAACAACTTTTACTTGTCCATGGGGGACATATTGTTGGAACATGATGTCATTTCGCCTAAAGAACACTAGAGCAACATATCAAAGGGACATGATCCACAAGATTGTGGAAAATTATGTTGATGACATATTGGAAAAATCTAGAAAGAGAAAGGACCACATAACAACATTGAGTGCCATCTTCGATAGACTAGAGGAATACAAAGTCTGCCTTAATCCAAAGAAGTGTGTCTTCGGAGTATGATCAAGGAAGCTATTGGGATACATTGTGTCTATGAGAGGAATTGAAATATATCCTGCTAAGGTAAAGGAAGTCCTCGAGATGGAGGCACCTAAGACATTGAAACAATTGAGAGTCCTACAAGGAGGGCTCCAAGTAATTCGTTGGTTCATAGCTTAGCTAGCAGACAAGTCAATCCCATATTCTCACCTACTCCACAAGGGGGTAGTGTACAAGTGGGATGACAAGTGCGATCAGGCCTTCAACAAAATTAAAGAGTATTTGCTCACACCTCTAGTTCTTATGCCACCAATCCCAAGAAAACCTCTAATCCTCTACATATCAACAATAGAAGCAGCTCTCAGTGCTCTCCTAGCTCAACACGATGAAAATAGAATAGAGAGGGTCATCTACTACATAAGCCGAACCATGGTAGGGAATGAGTTAAATTATTCATTCATCGAAAAATCTTGTCTAGCAGTGGTGTTTACCTCACAGAAGTTCAGAAGCTACATGTGAGCACATAAAATCAAACTTATTGCCAAGATTGACCCAGTTAAGTGCTTTCTTTCCAAAGTAATGCTCATAGGAAGGATGCCCAAGTGGGTCATGATCTTATCAAAATATGACATTGAGTACGTGGAATGTAAGGCCATCAAAGGACAAGCTATTGCAAATCAACTGGCAGAAGCACCAATGTATTAAAAGAATCTACTAATTTTAGAGTTCCTTGATGAACATAGCAAACCATTGGAAGTTGTACTTTGATGGTTCCCACACACAACATGGATCGAGAGCTGAGGTCTTTTTCATAACTCCACAGGGAGATTTCATACCAAGATCCTACAAGTTGGCATTTCCCTGCACAAAAAATATCACAAAATATGAGGCTCTAACCATAGGACTCAGAATAGTAGTGCAGTGGCATATCATGGCTCTCAAGGTATATGGGGATTCACAGCTCATAATCAATCAAGTGAATGATGAATATCAGACTAACTATGACAAGCTAACTCCATACAAGAAATTGGTGGAGAGTCTTAAGGAGTCTTTCATTGAGATCATGTTTGAGTAGATACCCAGAGCAAACAACAAAGAAACAGACATTATGGCGACAATTGGATCCCTATTAGACATCCCTTGCAATATCCCAAAGTCTGAATTCCCACTAGAGCAACTTCTTGTGCCTACATTCGAGGTACCAGAGTCAGAATTTGTGTGAAATTGTTGGTCCTAGTGATCCTTGGTATCACAATGTATACACCTACTTGCGAATAGGGATCCTACCTACTAACTTACCCTAAAGCCTAAAAAGAACCTTTGTCAAAAAGTCCTCTTGTTTTTTCATCCTAGGAGAAACCCTTTACCGTAGGAGCATAGAAGGAACCCTGCTATGATTTATGAATGATGAGGAGGCCTTGACCACCTTAACCAAGGTGCATAATGACATATGTGGTTCACACTCAAGCGGTATGACCTTGGCCAAGAAATTGTTGAGGACAGGGTATTATTGGCCTAGTATGGAAAGAGAAGCACATGACTATGTCAGAAGGTGTCTACAATGTTAGCAACATGGGGACCTCATCCATGCACCAGCTCAAGAGCTTCATCCTATTATCACACCTTGGCCCTTTTTATAGTGGGGGCTCGATCTCATTGGAAAAATCACCCCCACCTCATCCAGTGGTCACAAGTTTATCATTACCGCCACTGAGTACTTCAAAAAGTGGGTGGAAGCTATACTAATGACCTACATAACTAGAAAGTAGGTATCAAAGTTCATCCTGAACTATTTAATATGTCGCTATGGTGTCCCACAAGCCATTATCTCAAATAATGGGACACCATTCAAAAATCGGGATGTCCATGACTTATGCGACAAATTCAAAATCCAACATCGCTTTTCCACCTCAAATTATCCCAAAGGAAATGACCAAGCTGAGGCTACAAACAAAACCATTCTAAAAATCCTCAAGAAAATAGTCAATGAAGTTGGTCGTGATTGGAATCTTCAACTAAATCCCACCCCCTGGGCCTATCGAACAAGCATTCGCACTCCCACAGGAGCCACCCCCTTTTCCTTGGTCTACGGATCAGAAGCCATATTACACATTGAGATCGAGCTCGCTTCACTAAGAATATCATTGCAAAATCTTATCACAGATGAGGAATATCGAGTTTCAAGATTGAACGAGATGGAACTGCTAGACGAACAATGAATGGAGGCATTAAACCATCTACAGGTGTATCAGAACCAATTCAAGTGAAACTATAACAAGAAGATTAGGATCATGACCTTCCAAGTCAGAGAATTTGTGCTAAAAGAGAACCAGAAGAATGTCCCAAACCAAAATGGCAAAGGTAAATTTGAACCCAATAGGTTGGGACCCTTCATCATCACAACAAGCTACAAGTCAGGGGTATATCGACTATCAACATCGGAAGGCAAGCCTCTACAGGAGCCCATGAACAACTCCCATCTTAAAAAATTTTATGCCTAAATCTTTCAAGGTATAGAACCAAGAATAAAAAAAATAGAAAATGTCCTAAAAAAATGGTCACCTTGATGAAAACCTAGCAAAGAGGCATCTTGGTGACAAAAATGTTAGAATTAGGTGTTGTACACCTTGCATAATGTTTGTAATATTTTATTTATTTATTATGTGTGTGGTGCACCTAGGGGTTTTCTAGGTGAACGTGCATCACAAGGAGTTATAATGTTGGGGCCACTTTGTTGTATGTAACATTGGGACATAATTGTAAAATGTAATTATTTAATATTGGGGAATAATAATAAAATAATAAAGTACCCAATATTAAATGTGGGGTCACATGATATTGTAGCATTTTGGGCACATGGTTTATGTAATACCACTTGGTGGTTTTGTGGGAGCTTGTTTCTATAAAAGCAACCACATGGGTAGTTGTTTAGGGTTGGATCAAAAGTTGGTCAAGGGTTGGACAATTGGTTGCAGGTTAGCAGGTTGAGTTGTGCATGTGTGAGGGTTTGAAGCATGGCATGGGATGTGTGGATTCATGCTTGGTCACATGGAATGCATGGATAGCTTGTGCTTCAGGAGTGTTCATGGAGTCTCTGCAGATGTATTGTGATGGGTTTTCATTGCTGAATAATACATGGAGTGTGGATGCTTTTGGAGGCTGGGTTTTTTCCCTCTTGAGGGTTTTCCCAGGGTATATCTTGTGTCATCTTTGATGGGTATGTTGTCTATTCTCTTGCATGTTGATGTTGAGTATTTTACTTGCATGTTTCAGATTTGGGTTATGTGGAAATTGTCATTTTTATGGCTGCATAGTTTCCTTACAAGTGGTATCAGAGCTTTGGTTATTGGATTGGATAACCCTAGGTTGCATGAGAGAATGAAAGGCAATGGCAAGATATAGAGTTTTGCAGGCATTTTATTGCAGATCTGAGGGTTTTGGGTTTACTATTATGATGGGTTGTTTGCAAATTTGGGGTGAGAAAATTTTGGCAAAATTAGGGTTTCTTGATCATGCATTTAAATGAGGGTTTTTTGGGGGTGATATTTCACAGATGACCTCCTAGGACAAAATGGACCTCATGGTTGAATTCAGGTTGGCTGAGAGAGAAAAGTTGACATATAACATGCCCTATTTTGGTTACAGAAAATTTTTGCCCATACCCCTGTTCGGCCGTACGGACGTCGTACTCAGAAAATAAAATCGGAAAACAAAAAAAAAAAAAATCCGCCCATCGGTTAAAAATCCTGCAAAATAAACCAAAAAAAAAACAAATTTTTTTTTTTTAAAGGGCGAGGGGTTCCGCAGGCTCCCTCCCGTACCCCTGTCAGGCCGCACAGTACCGACTGTCGGCGGTACTGATCGGCTATACCGACTGTCGGCCCGCCAGCAGCCGGTACAGGCGTCGGCTTTGTCTGGCGCTGTCTACCCAGCCCGTTAGGGCTTTAAAAAATAAAAATTTAAACCTTCAAAATTCCGCCAAATGAAAAATGAAAATTCTGCCGGATTTGAAAATGAATTATGCCAGATTTAATAATAGCGTCGGGTCCGTACGCAAGGGAGGAGAAAATTTTATTTTTGAAAAATTAAATTGGATTTAAATGGTTTTTGGAATCCGCCGCCCACCCACCACCGGAGCGCCGCCCGAGCACCACCAGGAGGGCTTCTTACAGCTGTTTTTTTCAAACGCATATAACTTTCACCTAGCATGTCGGATTTTCGACTTCTTATAGTCGTTGGAAAGCTGGTTTCGAGTACTACGTAGTGGTATAGGTTTTGTTCCATGATTTTGTAGTTTTGATAGTGTTTTTCTTGGTTGAAGTCAGATGTTTATTTTAAGCTTTGAGAGGGCATATCGGGTGCATACGGAGTCGGATTTTGGACTTCAAATAGTCAACGGAAAGCTTGTTCAGATCACTACACAGTGGATCAGGTTTAGAGTTATTTTGGCATGGTTTATTTTATGTTTTCTTTATCTGAGCTGTTTATGGGTCTCTTTGACTATGGTGTTATTATGAGCTTATGGATTGCCGGATTTTGGATATTTGATGATGGATTCATTGTATGCTCAGTTGTACATCTCAGATTATTATATTTTTTGACATGGTTATCAGCATGTATGTTGCATTGTTGTATCTACAAGTTGTGCAATGTTGTAGGCGGTCTATACTTACTTGTTGCACCTATGACTTGGATATGGGTTGTCTTTGCCCATTGATATTTCAGTGTTGATGCATGATCAGTTTTGGTGGCTTGGTTTAGTCACTTGGTTTGCTGATTTGGTTGTCATTTTGAGGAGATGAGATGGTATTACCAGGTACAGTCATGATATGAGATCTATGTAGTTGACTATGATTATGCAGATATGTGGACATGGTTGGGTTGATTTGTTGATACATTTGGTGGTGATCATAATGTCATGGATGTTTCTTGTGCATTAGAGATTTTGGCATGTTATGATGGTTTATGCAGGTGCATTGATTGGTGGTATTGGATTGGATCCTGATTATGGTTGTGGCGATGTATCTTCTTGGGTTTAGGAGATTGGCATCACGATGTCATGGATAGCTTGGTTACACGGTTCAGTGGGAGCTTGTGATAGTGATGGATTGGCGGTGATGGATATGATGGTTTGGCGGTGTATCTTCTTGCTTTAGAGGATGGTTATCATGTTGTTATTGAGAGCTTGGATTCACAGGTTTTGTGTGAGCTTATGACAGTGTTGGTTTTGTGCATCATGGTGCCATGGGATTGCTCGGTATCACGGTTCAGTGGGAGCATTTGGAAATGATGTGGATCCATTGGTTATTATGGATGGTTGTCTTCAGCAGGTGATCTTTGGTGTCATGGAGGAGCTCTTGGATTCTGTGTGCTACAGTGAGAGTTCTTTGATATTAGGTGTTGGAGATGTTGAGGTATTATTTATGACTTGTTGGTTTTGACAGGTGATCCTTGGTTGTAGGATGGTTTTGTTATTATGTCATGGTATACTCTTGATTACGAGTTTAGAGTTGTGGCATGGTAGATGTTATGATGATTTGAGCATGTGATCTTCTTTTGAGAGGATGTGAGATCATGGTGTCATGTTTATGTTCCTGATTCTGCAGTTGGGACTATGATTTTTTTATCTTGGTTGGTTCTCTTTGTATTGAGTACATTGATCATTTGCTTGGTGTTTAGCATGGATTGATCAGTTACAGGTGCTCATGGATACTTGGAGACTTAGGTGAGGCTTGGTGTTCTCTTGTGATTAGAGACATTTGCTTGATATGGTTACTCTTGATGAGGTTTTAGCAGGAAGTCTGAGGGAGCCTACACCTTGGTTGGATGTGAGTTCAACATGGACCGATGACGAGAGTGTTCTTGGTTGAGTCATGATGACTTGGATATCCTGGAGGAGAATTCTCATTCCCCACTCTTGGTCTACTCGGCAGTTCACTTGAGAGGTATTGCCCATTATTCTTTCAGGTGCATTATGTTTATGCTTTGTCTTCTCATGGATATGGATCTTGAGCCATGGGTATTTGGTTTCTGGAGGGTTCATTTGAGGAGTGTTGGCATGTTTATCTCCTTGTACATGTTGGGTTTAGGAGATGGTTTATTGGGCTGATTTCCTTGGTTTAGGAATGATTACTTTGAGTTTGATCTTCTTGTTTTTGAGATGCTTACATCCATGTTAGTTACATATGTTATCTTTGATCTTGGCGATTGGATGGATGGATGTTGTTATGGATTTTGTTATGGGGTGTTATGGAGGAGATCATACTTGACACAGTTGGCATTTAGAGGTGTGTGTGTAGGAGGACATGCTACAAGTGTTTGGTTTGCAGGTTTTGCATATCATTGTGGATGTTCCTTGGTACTACATGTTTACTTCTATGAGATGTTGGTAGTAGACTTGGTATGCCTTTGTGATGGTGCCTTTTTTGGGATGTTAACGAAGCGACGCGTTGAATGCGCTCATTCCAGGTTTGCATCATCTTGACATTGCCCATGTAGTGGGAGCTCTTGGATGTGTATGTCATGCTTTTGACAGGTTTGCACATGGAGTTTGTTATTGCGGTTTATGGGTGGATATGTTGTTGGCATGAGTTTACTATGTTATGTATACCTTGGAGGTATGGATAGTTGGATGTGTTGGCACTTGCTGTGGGTGTCATTTCAGCTATGGTGATTTATTCTTGACAGCTACTGGTGCATATTGGATTCAGTGTTTGTGTTTTGAGATATCAGGTTGAGGCAGGTTTATGCTTCTTTGTGACAGTTAGTGTGACATCTCTTTGGATGTGTTCTTATCTTAGTGCAGTTGGCATGGTGGAGGATGGGAGCATTCATGGATGAGATGGTGGTCACCTTGGTTCTTGTTACAGGTATCTTGATGGAGCACATGGAGCACTTGGATTCTAGGATGGTACATGTTGCCTATGGAGTTTATTTGTTACCCCCTTATGCAATGTATACAACAAGTGGGAGATTGTTAGAATTAGGTGTTGTACACCTTGCATAATGTTTATAATATTTTATTTATTTATTATGTGTGTGGTGCACCTAGGGGTTTCTAGGTGAGCGTGCATCACAAGGAGTTATAATGTTGGGGCCACTTTGTTGTATGTAACATTGGGACATAATTGTAAAATGTAATTATTTAATATTGGGGAATAATAATAAAATAATAAAGTACCCAATATTAAATGTGGGGTCACATGATATTGTAGCATTTTGGGCACATGGTTTATGTAATACCACTTGGTGGTTTTGTGGGAGCTTGTTTCTATAAAAGCAACCACATGGGTAGTTGTTTAGGGTTGGATCAAAAGTTGGTCAAGGGTTGGACAATTGGTTGCAGGTTAGCAGGTTGAGTTTGTGCATGTGTGAGGGTTTGAAGCATGGCATGGGATGTGTGGATTCATGATTGGTCACATGGAATGCATGGATAGCTTGTGCTTCAGAGTGTTCATGGAGTCTCTGCAGATGTATTGTAATGGGTTTTCATTGCTGAATAATACATGGAGTGTGGATGCTTTTGGAGGCTGGGTTTTTTCCCTCTTGAGGGTTTTCCCAGGGTATATCTTGTGTCATCTTTGATGGGTATGTTGTCTATTCTCTTGCATGTTGATGTTGAGTATTTTACTTGCATGTTTCAGATTTGGGTTATGTGGAAATTGTCATTTTTATGGCTGCATATTTTCCTTACAAATAAAAAATCAAAAATGCAAAAAAAATCCAAAAAAATAGAAAAAGGATAAAAAATAGTAAAGAGAAAAATTATCCTCTAGTGAAAACCACTTCGGTGGCGCTTTGGGCAAGTACCTTGGTGAAAACCTAGAAAATAGGCACCTTGTGTAAATAAGCACTTTCCATCCACCAGGATCTTCAAGGCTTGTTCTGCATCATCCATCCATTACATTTCCATCATCCATCACATTCCATATCTCCATCTGTCACCCATTGACATCTGCATCATAGCTTGGTCTTGTGTTCATGTCATGATCCCTCCTAGTACTACTTGACCCATTCTTAAGGTCAGTTTGTCCTACCTATATTGGAGTAGTCTATTGTCTCATGCTAGGGGCATGTTCTCATTGGATCAGATTTGTGTATGTTCTTGAAATCCCAAAATTAGAAAATCCAAAAACACCAGAAAATTAAAAAACCCAAAAACATTCATAAAACCAAAAAAATCCCAAAACATTCAAAACATATCAAAATCCAAAAAATAGGTCAAAAAGTAAAAAAACAGAGGCATCTTGTCAAACTACTGGTCTCTGAGCCTTGAACATAGGAAAGGTTGATCTTTGATCATCCTCCAAGACACTTAGGTCAGTCCTTTAGGATTCTATCATAACAAACTGGCAATCCATCTGTTCATATCTCATCAATAATCAAGTCTCTGTTAGTTGAAATACATGGTCTCTACATATATAACATAGGCAAGGCTAATCTATTGATCAACCCCTCAGGCCCCTAGGATAGGTCTTTAGGTTAGTTTCTTGGTCAAAATCTCAAAAAATCCCCAAAAAATTGAAAATTTGAAAATCAAAACATTTGTAAAATTTTGAAAATACCAAAAAAAAAAACAACCTCAAAACATTTCAAAAACATCCAAATATTTGAAAAATCCAGCCATCCCCATCTCACTTTCACCCACAATGAACATCACTCACAATAAAATAATTGCCATCCTCAAACTTTGGTGAAATAGTCGGAAACAAGTCTAGCAGGTGAAAAGTGAAAACTCAATCGTCAAGGTCTCAAGTCTAGGTCAGTACGTAAACAAGTTGGTCAAATCTTTGTATCAAAATCCTTTCATCCAATCAGTCCCAAATCAATCATCTAATATTGTCGTGTCCTAGGATGCATCCTTCCTACAATGGACATCAACATCAGGTATCACCATAGTTTAGCCTTGGCTAGCGGTATTGAAGAACATTAGCTTGTTTGCTTACTTTATCTTTGTCTTTTCACTTATCTTATTGCACTCATTTCGATGACCTCTTAATGATGTACCAAATGATGGGATTTAGAGATAAAGGAATGGGGAAATGATCATGATATTTTTATCTTCTGTGCTTGTTGGATATTCTTGTAATATAACCTTGGTCATGCGTGCTTTGTTTGGGTGTAGGGAGGGTGTTTTAGATATCTTGTTGACCACGTAGGAAGGCTTGCCTTCCTATGTTTTGTTCTAAGATGTTTAGAATATATGAACTACATTTTAAATAAGGTTTTGTATGCCAAGAGTGAATAGGAGTACTCATATTTGATTGTCAAGTCAAATTCCATCACACTAGGTGCAACACCATCTTGGTTCTTTATACCTTGATGCATCACACCTATGTGTGTTATCAAACACAAGGTAATTGGCCCTTTTTAAAACCCCAACTCCTTGGTAAGCAAATCATCATCATCATTATCATCTCGTGAATTGTTAGAGTCTCTTGCTATCTTCTATCTTCTTTCCTTGCTAACATGGTACCATGACAGTTAATCACAAATCATTATCACTAGTGCATCCATCCTGCATCTACAAACCATCAACATACTACATAACACATACCGTGTCATATAGAAAGCATTTATCATATCACCTACATCGTTGCATAATATAGATTGGTTATTCTAAGCATCTCATAAACCATACATACATATTCATTATATAAGCATAAAAGCAACCATCCCATATGCATCATTAAACTCATATCACATATCTCATAAAGAATCCATTGCATAAGGAACATATCATGTACATCATATACATAGGAATCATTAACATCCATTGCATCATATGCATACATATCATCCATTTATGCTATCATAACATAGGCATCATAACATAAACATCATACATCATATATCATTAAATATATCACTACATCATCATCATAACATCATAAGTGCATCGTCATATCACACATGAGAAAAATACTGAAAAGAAAAATATTGCATCTCATACATTTTATCATCCATCATTGCATATATATAGATTTGTTAGTCTAAGCATTTGCATATCATAACATTTTTCATTATCCATACATCATCATAAAAAGTGCATAGAGAAAGATCGTGTAAAAGAAAGGAATCACATAACATCATTGCATTGCATCACATGTAGACCATCACATATAGAAAGTAAAATCCATCCATAATGCATAAATCAAATAGAACACATCATACATCATTGAATCATTGCATCTCATATATCATCAAATAATATACTATCATGGTACAAAATTTGGATCAAGTGTGTATCAAATACATAAAGTACAAATGCCCATGGGGCTATCAAAAATGAGCCCATGGGGCACAAAAGAATCATGTCTCTAATAAAAAAAAAGGCTCTAACCATGCTAGCTACCCTCGCCCTCGCCAGGTTGTCTCTCTCTGTGGTCCTTAGGGGCTTTGTATCCTATCTACTGTGAAAAATTGGGGATGCTCGGGGTATGACCTAATGGTAGTGGACCTTGTAATAGTCTGCCTCCCTGACCACCTCCCTATATGCATGTAGCAAAACTAAACTCTGAGAGGAAGAGGCAAGCATACTCTCAATCTGCTGGGCAACCCTAAGCTCTGTAGCCTACCTCTGCTTTACAGTCTAATCTCTCTCCTACCTCAGCTGATCTCTCTCTTCCATCAAGGTAGCCACCTGTCCCTATAACCCTACAACCTGAGCTAGTAGTTGTTGGATCTGAGCATCTCTTTGATCAGAAGGGGGTCCTTGGTCTCTCTGTGGCTGCTGATCAGGTTACCTATCCTACCATCCCTAGTCTTGGTCATGATGAGGGGCATTTTGTGGACCTCTGGCCTAAGCTGGCTACTGATCTTGCTGGCCTCTATCCTGAATTGGCTGGTGAGGTGGCCCATCTTTTCCCTATCTCTGTCTCTATCCCCTCAGCCCCCTAGCACTAGCCTCACCTTGCTCCTCTGCCTCTAGCCTTTCACCGTGTCGATGGTGCACCTAGCACTGTCAATCAAAGAGGTGGCTGAAACCATTCCCTATATGCCTATGTGGTGCTTGGGTAAGCCTGACCCTGATCATATGGCCATGGCCTAGACACCAGTTGCATGAATGTATCAATTGCCTCCTGTGCTGGAATATATCAACCCCAAGAAGACTCCCTTGTAGTATGCACAAATATCACCACGTACTGGTCATCAGGCCTATCCTGGGGCTCCTCGAATTGTCTCTGCACATAGCCCAATGAGTATCTATCTATCATCATATGCTCCTTGCCTTGCATAAGCCTATCTTGTCTAGCGGAGAAGAGTTGTTGCACATCATTGTACCAAGTGGGCCATCCAAGATATGGCTACCATGTAAAGGCCCGCATGTCATCTAGGACTCTCCTCCAGTAGGGATTCTGGTTTGTCTCGTGTGTGTGAATCAAACTCCACCCAAGTATCTCTAGGAAACTGGATCATCTGGTTCCATAGCAACTGCAACAACTCTTGGACGGAGCACCGCAATGTGCTCCTAGGCCTAGATGTGGATAAGTGTCATGCCAACCCTAATGGCTCTACCCTCGTCACATGCAAACTCATGCAAATCTTTGTACAATGAGGCCAACAGAACTAGTCCCCAAGAAGAGCATACCCATTGCTAGACCATCTACTCCCAAGTGAGTCCCCAACCAGGACTGAAATATTGGCCTCGCTGATCTAGTGCAACGAGACCTAAAATAATGGCAGTGATAACTAACTGAAAAGGAGAGACAGTGAGCCTGTATCACTCTAGCTCGATCTGACTCTCACAAAAGACAATCTCATCGAGGTCCATCACATCATAGCAGGCATACCTCCTGGTGTCCACATCATACATCACCCACTCTCTATGGAGGGGTAATCTATGTATATGCCACACATCCTCTAGTGTAACTATGGCCTCACCTGTCAGAAGGTGGAAGGAGGATCTCTCCCTATGCCATCGCTTAGCAAGTGCTATCATCATGGCCAAATGTGTCCTAACTAGTGGTGCATATGCTATGTACCAGAGGCTAATCGCCCCTAGGTGCTCCTACAGTCACTCGTGCATCCCAACCAATCTGCTAAGAATGGAGAATCTACGCTCACGTGAATGAAGTATCTCGACCTCCTCATGCATCAGGAAAGCCACTGTGTTAAGTTTCATGAAAAATGATGATCCTAATTTTCCTTGCCATACCTGAAACAACATATGCGTCATTGTTTGCGAGTGCAGTGTAGTTTGAAAGTTCCAAACTATGCCGCTAGGACCCTTAATTTCCCAAACTCCACCTCCGCGACGTAGTTTGAAGCGTGAACCTGGACATAGACTTCCAAAATGGCCCGCCACGACACACTTTTCATATGCGACTCAATTTGGAGTTTGAATCCAAACTCTAAACTACACTGTGACATCGCTATTCATGAATGTGGTGCAGTGTGAAGCTGTGTAGCACTAAAACAAAGTTTGTAGCGACGCAATATTGCACCGCTAGGAAGGACCTCAATTCCTAAGCTATTAAATGTGTGCACAAAATGAAAAACAAGGTTGGGTCAAGTTGAGTCACCAGTGGTCCAGTGCTAAGCAACCTCTAGTGTGTGCGTACTCGATCCAAAATGTGTTGAGGAAGCTGTCGTTGCGCCATCTCTCGAAGGGGTCAGAGCTCAAGAGTGCAGGATCTCAAAAGATAATATGTGCAAATGAACTAGAAGTGGTCCCCCAAGGCCTATTTAAGCCTGAAAGTTAGGGTTTTTGACCCCGTTTAGTTTTCCAACTAGGGTGTAGGACTCCTGATCCCGTTTTCACCCAACCGAGGGCTGTTTTGCATCGTTTTTCACATTTTATCACATTTTTGGCATCCCGAAGCCTTTCTTGACCCATCGGGCACCTTGACCTCTTTTTTCGTGAGATCACCCAAAAATCAAAATTTTCGTCTGATCTCTTGAGGGGGCGGTATATCGACATGTTTTCTCTCACCAGGGCAGCAATGGGGCAATGTTGAAAATCATAAAAAAATTTCAATTTTGATCGAGACAGTTTATTCTTTGAACCAATGCAACAAGAACTTTGATTCAAAGAGGAGCAAAATGTAGACATGGAAAATATACCGACACACTTGATCCTGGTTACTAACATTGTTTTGTCCTAAATTATCTTCTTAGCTAATCATCACTATTTGGCCCTTAATTAAATAAATAATCATTTATCTGATTAATTCATTCTCTCTTGTTAATTAAATAAATCAATGTTATTTGATTAACCCTCTTTGCTTATTTAATTAAATAATTCATTTTCTTTGATTAAATCTCTAAAGTCATCTCATTCAATTAAATAAATTAAACCTTATTTAATTTAATCTAACACCACCCCTCTTTAATTAAATAAATCAAAATCCTTTATTTAATTAAATCTAAATCATATTCTTCTCAACTTTGATTTCAATCAACCCAAAAATCTAAATCAAATGGTCACATCAACTAATCCCTCATTAAATTAATCAAATCCTGATTAATTTAATCCTAATCATCCAAATCCTCTAGATATTGCCACTTGCACATGAAAATACATTTAATTAATTTATTAAATCCCTATTTTCTCTCAACATGGCATCTTAGGGGAATATTCCTTCAAGCTTGAAAATCCCTCCAAGTGGATTTGTCCTTCCAACAAGACATTCATTCCCTCTTACATGTCCTTTGTGCATTAAGCCAAGTGGCATTTAATTCATTCTTTCCTCCCTCCAACAAGTCATTTCACAAATTTGAAATTCCACCTAATAACATTTATTGTGCACATTCATCAAAATGTGATCAAGCTTCCTCCATTCACATCTTGACAAGTGGCATTTTCCCATTGGATGTTTAATGATCCCACATTGCTCCATTTTTCTTATTCCTCCATCTTGTCTTTCTATAAATAGAAGGCTTTCCTTTGTATTTTGGATCCAAAACTTAGAGCAAGGTTACTCTCTTCACATTGAGAGATAATTTTATCCATTTCATATCAAGTGTTCATCATTTTCATGGTTTCGTAACAAGAATATGCAAAAATTTCATCAAGGAGCTTCGACCATCATCAAATCTTCATCAAGCTTACATAGGAGTTGGGAAAGGGCCAATTTTCACATCAAATTGGCACCAATTCCCCCATGGGATTGAGGGTTTTCTTGTTCAAATAGGATTTCAATCACTTTCTTTGCTTTTTTCTTCAATTTCTTTCCTTTTTTGAGCATGGTAGATGAATTTCATGGGGAATCTTGATTCTTACTTGCATTTGATCTAATATTGTGTTTGTTTCTTATGTTTGTGCAAGTTTAGGATTGGGGTTATCCTTCCATTCTAGGAGCCCCATATCCATCCTCTCTTGTAGACAAGAGTTGCGAACATAACTCAAAATGGTGTCCCTCACTCACATCAAGGGAGATTCCTAGTGTGGGCTTAAGAGTGTTGCCATTAGACATTGACCATAGGATAGGCAAGTGTTTTATGTGTGAATTGTCTTTGATTTGTGCTAGAACTGTGGAAATTGATGTGAATAACATCCAAAGATAGGCATTAAAATTACACATTTTGACATTCAGTAGCCAAGACAACTATTTTTAGACTATTGCATTTTCCATCAAGTTTCACAAAAAACTAGAACAAAAATTGGTCAAAATCAGTCAAACTAAGACAAAAATATTTTGTTCACCGCAAGTGTCACTGTTAACCGTAATTTCTTCTCAGAACATCACATCTACTAAAAACCAGACCATCACAATTGTTGCTCAGAACATCACATTTGACACTCAAAACAGTGCAATTGCTAGTTGCTAAAAATTTTAGGCAATTTTGGAACAGATCGATTTCTAATCAATTCCTGGTTGCATTCTTGTTATCAGACCATAGAATTGTAACTTTTAGATTGGTTATTCTATTTCATCCATTGGATCACCTTTTCATCAGTTGCATTCATCATAGGTCAAACTATAGGTTACCTTTTAGCTTCCATACACCTTTGCAAACCTTAGATTAGGGAGTTTATCAGACTTTAGATTAGACCATAGTCACAAATTCATATTATCTTGACCTTTTCCTTCAATCAATTCGGATTGTTCTCCTTTAGGTTGGTTCTTTAAACTCACAAGTCTAGTTTGAGGCCACCTTATCAATTGTCATTTTAGTCCTTATCCCTCTTAAGGTCATTGATAAACAGATTTGTCATTTTGGCTATCTTAGTTTGGTTGACAACCTTTTCTTAGGTTTACCAAAAGTGCTTACTTATCATATTAGGTCATATTACCACCCTTTCATCACAAACATCATACTGGAATTACATTGGCATTACCTTAGTCATACGCATACCATAGACTTTGATCATTGTGACATTATCCTCTCTACATTTTGACTATTTTCAATTTGTATCCTTAATCTTGACACATCACCATTTGGCATCCTTTATCTTGAAAAATCCAAAAACATAGTCTAGTTGCATACCCTTAGTCATAGTCTTACCTTTGTATTTTCATTCCTTAGGCTTCATTTTCCCACTCACCACACTTGCAAGTCTTTTTATGGTCCAAACAAGATTACAAAGGAAGAGAAAGGAAACAGATTTACTCGATGAAGACAATGATGACCTTTATAACTACACTAGCAACATGAACTTTGGATCCTCTTCAAATGAAGCACCTAGATAACATAATCCTTTTCACAAATACAAGACCAAGAACATAATTGAGGATGAAATAGAGGCATCTTCCCAAGACCCCAATGTGGCACAATTTATGGATGCGATAGTGACATTAGACCCTCAAATATTCCTATCAAAACTTTTACATGGTGGAGCTAAACTACCTCACAGTTTTGATGTCAACACACTTCAAGTAGAACCATCACCAAACAAATAGAGCCAAGGACATGACACATCTACTTCTAAAGATAACATCCCATAAATAAATTTTTCTATGCCTTTAGGAGGGTCAACACAATATTCTACCACAATCCACACGTCACTATTTGGAACACAAGTTATGACACAAGCAATGACACAATCAATGACACAACCTTTTGGCACTACATTTAATCCATTTGGTACATCTCATGCCATGGGTGCCTCATCATCAAATCCTTTTGGTAAAAATAAGAGGAAAAAGGTTTATATTTGTGGACCCAAGATACCAATAAACACTTCAAACACCAACACATCACAAGGTCCTAACACAAAAATTCCCCAAAAAACCAACACACACATGCCCTTCAACCAATATGGTAACCAAAACAAACAAGGTCAAAATACTCCCAATCCATTTCAAACACAATTCAATACAAACACTTCACACATGCCAACTTTCACCTCACACATTCCAACTCAAACCCCACATGTCCAACAAAAATCCCTATATAAACCCATAATATTCCAAATGAAAACATACCATACACACCTAGAGTCAATGCCAACTCATCCAACCAACATATTGGATCGCAAAACACCAACATGGGCCCCTATCACAATGCAGCTACAAATGTTGTGGGCACATCACTCACTCAATATAATGTCTTAGCCAACAAAATTCTTTGCTTGCAAAAAAAAGTGAAAACCATGACATTATCAACCAAAAATACTTACTCAACACAAGAGTTATGTCCATATCCATTTGAAAAAATTCTATACATGCCTCCTTTCCTCAAACTATGTCATGCCAAATTTTCCCAAGTATAGAGGAAAAGGTAATCTTGTCGAACATGTAAGAGAATTTGACATGACCTTGATAGAAATTGCATCCGAATAGACATATCTCATGAGACTATTTCCTAGGAGTCTCATAAGACAAGCTCTAGAATGGTTAAGCCATCTACCCATCGGCATAAGAACATGGGATGAACTAGCTGAAAATTTTATCACTCACTTTTCCCACAATATTGAAACTGACATCACCATAGCCACACTATGTCACACAAAACAAGAAGAGGTTGAATCATTCATAACATTCTTCAAATTATGGAGGAGCTTGGCTAGTAGTTGTCCTATCGAGATTCTTGAAAAAAAAAGGATTGTCATGTTCGTAGAAAACTTGACCATGGACCTCAAATTTTAACTGCAAGCCCATTGTTGCACCACATTCATTGAACTAGTGGAAAATGGAACCATACTTGAGAAGGACCTCATCACAAAGGGGAACTTAATATATACAACAAAACTCAAAATTCCCAAGGTACATCAAACGAAAAAATTAATTATTGGGCCCGCAATAAAATTTTCACAAATGGCAGAGTTGTTGATGCAAAGGAAATACACACCAATCCTACAATCACACTTAAAGGACCTAATGCATCAAATGATCCACCACGTGCCCCTCAAAAAATAGAAAATTACCTTCAAAACACTCAAGAACAAAGACCATAAAGGAAGTTTCCCACAAGACGCAAATAAAATCCCTTAGGGGAACCAATTGAATCCATCATCAAACAACTCTTGTAGTCAAAAGTCATACAACTTCCTGAGGTAAAACCTTATGATCCAAGAAAATTTAAACCTTCATAGTGGGATGGTAATTCCTTTTGAAATTATCATTGAATTAAAGGACACTCAACTTAGTCATGCAAAAAACTTAAGAACATCATTCAAGACTTTATTGAAAGTGGTGTCATCAAAGTATACAATCAAAAAATGACATCTAACAATGACCATACAATCTTTAAGAATCCATGGCAAGAACATGGAAAAGGAAAGGCCTCCAATTCAAGTTCAAAGACCAATAACCATACCAAATACCAATGCCACATATGACTACACTACCATTCATCACATTCAAGCCACAGATGATCAATACCATCGCCATCAAGAAGCCACCGGAATGTTCTGTAAGGACATGATGAACCAAAGTGACCATACAAGGTGCTCCTCCAGAACAACAACAAAAGTCAATATAATATTGCAAACCATTTGGGGAAAACACCTGCTCAAATATTCATCCTTGATTTGCTTCGTATATCCCTCGAGAACATGGTTGTTATTGACAAAGCTTTACAAGACACTTACATTCCCACTGACCCTGATGTCAATCAGTTCCAGGAAATGTTGGGCTACTTAACCAATACCCATCACGTCACTTTTTCCAATCAAAACTACTCAACCCAAAAGTCTAATCACAATGACCCCTTGCATATAGAATTCTTCATCCATAAGTATAAAGTCAAATGAGTCTTGGTAGATGGTGGAGCAGGATTAAACATTTGCCCTCTCAAACTGGTTAATGAATTAGGCTTCTCTAAATCATGTGTTACAGGCATGAAAAATAGCATTATTATAAAAGCTTATGACAATGAAGAGTGTTCCTCCAAGGGAATCATAACAATACCAATCAGAGTTGGGCCCATTGTAATAGATACTGCATTCCAAGTCTTGGACCTAGATCTTCCATATATCCTCCTCCTCGGCTAACCATGGATCCATGCCATGAAATCCATTCCATCCACTTACCATAAATACATAAAATTCCCCTCTAATGGCACAAAAATCACAATCTCTAGTGACCTTGACCCATTTTAATATTGTAGCAATTTGAGAGGAACACCCGAACAACAAGTGACAATAAATTGAGAAGCTTCGTTATCCACCTCATTTAACTATGTTGATCCTTCCACCTTATCCAAAGCATCCTCCTCCAAAACTCCACCATCTGATTCTAAAATCGAGGTCAAAGACAAGTGATGTGGTGAATATGATATGAAATCATCATATTGTGTCAATCAACTACCTGCACCACCTAAGTCATATGGAAAATGGTCAGCAATCAAAAGGAAATCTAGGGTCACTATTCAAGTATCTCCCATGACAACTTTCACAAAATAGGGAGAGCTAAGTAAGGAAGCCATCAACAAAGAAAATGTGACCTCTTGGTTATACAGAGAAGAAGAAGTCATTGCACCCAAGAAAATACCTACCAAACAATATGGAAAAGGTTTGAAAATAATGAAGAACAAAGGCTATGATGGACACAATATACTTTGCTTGAACAAAAGTGGGATGATAGAACCTTTTCCAATGTCTAAGCATCCAAAAGGCTTGGGGCTAGGGTTTAAAATGATAAAGATAGGCGCTCCTCATACTAAGGTACTTTCGACTAAGGAAGTAAGTGCTTCTAAGGATATCAAGACATTTGAGACACCTTCCAACTACCATATTGAGACTGACTCCAATGAATGGGAGTGGGACTCTTAAATACAACTAACAACTATGGCCTGACCAAAATATTTAATGAACTTGACCTATCTGACACCATGACCAAAAATCTTGACAGTACCTTTGTCTTTACCATTTCAGCTATAAACCTCAATAGTATCGATGATGGAATTCCCTTAGTGTACCCACAACTGATAAACTAGGACCAATAAGGACATCCCATCCTAAACGTATTTGAAAATGATGAAGCGATCACTGAGTTCATGGGCTTATGTGAATGCACACCTAGTGGAGATCACAAAGCTGGTTTTACCATTATCTTGGAAAACATGGGATATTTTGGGGAATTTTTCCACCCCTCTAGTCACAAAAATGAAAGTGACAAAATAAAAAAAGAAATGTCTCTAGGTGAAAACTGCAAGGCATCTCTTGCCCATGAAAAAGTAAAAAGAAAGGACACATCCAAGGGTGAAAACCTCTCTAAGGCACCAAAGGATAGAGGGTTGGACACACTTCCCATTAATCAAGAGAAGTCACCTATGGTCGTTGAACTAACTATGGAAGTTAATACAGGCACAGACGAAAATCCTAAAATAGTCCACTTTGCAACGTCACTAAAAAATTAGAATTACTAGAATTTTGTGCCTTTCTCACAGAATGACAAATAAATTTGGCTTGGTTGTATGCCGATATGGTTGTTCTAGATCTTGAGTTAGTTATACAACATTTTCCATTTCCCTAATGCCAAACAAGTGAAGCATAAACTCGGGAAAATGCATCCACAAATTGCCTTGTTGGTCAAAGCTGAGCTAAAGAAGTTATTAGATGTTGGCTTCATTCATCCTATCAACTATGTCGAATGTATCTCCAATTTAGTACAAGTGACAATGCTAATAGGAGGGATCCGCATATGCACCAATTTTTGAGACTTAATTAAGGCATGTCCAAAGGACGATATTCCCCTACCAAACATTGGCATAATTGTGGAATTAATGACAAGCTACAATATTTTATCCATCATGGATGGCTTCTCAGCATATAATCAAATTAGAATAGCACCTGAAGATCAGCACAAGATAGCCTTTACCTGTCCTTGGGGAACATACTATTGGATTGCCATGCCTTTTGGACTAAAGAACACTGGGGCTACATATCAATGAGCAATGACTACAATCTTCCATGACCTCATTCACACTCTTATGGACGACTATGTGGATAACTTATTGGCTAAATCATTGACAAGAGGTGACCTTCTATGATTCTTGGAAAAAAAATTCAAATAATTAGAAGAATATAAGGTAAGGGTAAATCTTAAGAAATATGTATTCAAAGTGACATTAGGAAAACTTCTAGACTACATTATTTCCAAATGAGGCATTAAAGTTGACCTTTCCAAAGTTAAGGCCATAATATACATGCCACCACTTACCAACATTAGTCAACTATGCACACTTCAAGGAAGACTTAAGTCCATCTAATGGTTCATAGTGCAACTAGAAAAAAAATGTCATCCATTCTACCATTTTCTTTAGAAGGGAGTACCACTCATGTGGATAGACAAGTGTTAGGAGGCTTTTCAATAGATTAAGAATTACCTATTAACACCACTTATCTTGATGCCACCTGTTGATGGAAGAAATCTTATACTTTACATATCAACAACTCCATCTACACTGGGGGAATTATTGGCACAAAATGATGATGAAGGTAGAGAATGAGCAATCTACTACATCAGTCGTACACTTGTGGGCTATGAACTCAACCACAGTCCTATCGAGTGTGCCTAACTTATGGTAGTTGTTTCTACTTGATGAATTAGGTACTACATGCTAAACCATTAGACAAAACTTGTTGCCAAAATTGATCCATCACAATATCTCCTCAACGAGGTAGCTTTGACAGGTCGACTAGCTAAATGGATCATGATATTAAGTGAATATGAAATTTAGTATGTTGAAATGAACAAGACAACTGAGAGGCAGGGTGAATCAATTGTAGCAAATTAAACCTTCAAAACCCTCAACAATAATTAGAACCACAAGAATTCATTAAACCCTTTTTCTGTTAGAATGATTAAACATGAAATGCAAATAATAGTAATTGAAGTCACAACACCATACACAAGAGTGTTGGTGTAAATAAAGTCTTGTACCTAGTTAATTCATTACTAGGGGACTTATTTACAAGTTAAGTTTACCTAGGTCCTAGGAAGGAATCTTTCTAGAAGGTGTTAGTTGTCATTAGTTGTTATCTTATCTTTTGAATTGTAAAACATGTGAACCTAAGTAGTTCTGATAAGTTTTCTCAGGTCATATGATTAAGACACTTGTCATAATCCTATGACATCTTGTATCTCGCCTTGGCTATATAACCAAGGGGTTTCTACTACATTTGACAACACACAACATTGAATCATAATTGATAAGAATATAGTTTATTCTTGTCATATTAATATATTCTCTCTTTTTGCTTTCCATTTGGCCTCAAGATCTTGGCAAGCTATCTCCATAGCCAATTATAACATGCTATCAGAGCGGGTTGGGTGCCACTGGATAGTATTTTTCTAAAGAGAGATGGTAAATCTTGAAAAGTTGAGTATGATCTTCTCTTGCATCGTATGATGATTTGGAGAATCAGAAAATCTTGAAAAAAATACCAAATTGGGGGCTTCCATTTTATCTCTTTATTGCAGGTTCATATTGGAGCTTGTTGGTGCAAATCTAAACTCACCATTGAGTTCAGAGGGTTTGAGATAGTCAGTTTTTCCTTTTGTTTTGTCTAAATCGGACATATGAGGCCAAATCTATGAGGGTTTGAAGTTGAAGAGTGGTTGCTAGATCTAGAAGGTAGCTGCATTTTTGGAGCATTTTGGGTCAAATCTAACTCCGCCATCATGTTTAGAATGGCCAAAAACCCTAAGATTGACTAACAATTCATCTAATTTGAAGTAGTAGTCTGGTTAGGCAAAAAAAAAATTCCAAGGGAGTCATACGGCCCCCAAGTTGTCATAAATGTGTTGGTACGATTTCTAAAATTAATAATAATAATCTATTTTGATTGAAAATTTTCAAAGAAAAATTATAAAAATTTCATATTTCAATCGTTGTAAAAGTTTTTAGAAAGTTTTATATAAAAAAAATTAAAAAAAGGTGTTGTACAACTACAAACTATACAATCTATGAATTGTCCCTTGGGGTACCGCAGACCCCACCGACACTCACATGGCATGTATTTAGTGGGCCGCATAACCAGTGGACCTACCAACTCCTACTGGCCGATCAAAGTCTTTAAAATCTGGCAACATCTCTTGAAAACAACGGTGACCATTTAAAGAAATCTAATAGTCTTTATGAAAACTGACAGACAGTCTACCATTCTCATAACCATGTAGAATATTTTGTCATCCACTTCATGATTCCAATGATGTGGAAAATAGAGAATATTTTTTCTGACTATTCCATCATAGAATATTCTGACCAGTTAGAAGAATATTCTGGTAAGAGTGATTTCTGGCATGACAAGAAAATACCCATCAAATTTAATCCAACTATATGTTGATGTTAGTGCCACATCAACAATTTAAAGAAAAGATTTCCCCCCTCTCTAATGTTGGAAACTAGCTATTATACATACAAATTCAAAATAGGTCAACACCTAAACATTCTCACGATCGATAGGAATGAAAGGGACCTATATAAACCCTTAATTAGGACCCAAATAGATCCCAACACGCTTCAACATGTTTCTACAAGCCTCACTTGTAGTGTTAAACACAAGGTCGACCAATACTCATGCAAAACACCATAAACATTAAGTACACTTCCACAAATCAGTCCAAAACTTTCAAACAACACAATTCACTTGAACACAATCCAAAATAATCCACGAACTACTTAAGATTCATCAAACACTTCATCCAAGCTTGCATCATACAAACACTTCATTTCAAAACAATTGGTAACCCTTATTTGCATACTGATAAATGAAACTCACTTTGTACTACACCAAATCAAGTAAAAAATTGAATATAAAAAGATAAAAGCATTGTAAATAACTTCCCAAATTCGCACAACTTGAAGCCAAACAATAGAGAAACACGAAGCAAATACATTTCTCTCAGGCCACAAAAACATCACTGAACAACTAGTTCACACACTAGTGAAAATATCTCACACTGTACAATGATCTAGAAACTAAAATTTTGAATATAGCAACCTCTAATAACCTTGAATAACCTATAAGATCCGTACAGGAATATCATCAACATAGAAGAAACACAGAGAACAATACCAGAGCACGCTATGAACACTTGCACAACACAATTTACATTTTTTATCAAATTTTCTCAAAAGCACTTGGAAACCAAGTACCAAAGACATCATCTCATCTCATTACTTCATTCCAACTCATCTTTAGACTCTGCAACAAAATATTAGTTCCATGTACTCACAACACTTCCTCAAGGTCTCAACTACACATGCACAACCTATTTTCCTCTTTTTCACAAATTTCTCAATATCCTTGACATATTCATCCCATAGTTGACATCAATGACAACACCAGTCAGTAGAATTCATATTGACATCAATGAAAATAGCTTCATACTTACAATAATCTCCCCTTTTGTCATTGATGGAAACACAAGATGTGAAAAGCCACCAAAAACAACACAATAGCTCTGGACACACTTTCTTGCTTCTTTTTAGATTAGATAGCCTACACAACTTTCTTGAACTCATTTCCCCTTACAACAGTCTCTCTCCCTTTAACAATAATAATTATACAACATACACAACTTTCTCCCCTTAATACCTTGCACTTTTTCACATGATTCTCTCTCCCCCTTTGACATCAATGGCAACGGATAAAATGTTTTACATTGTTCTCCTCCTTGGACATTGAACCAACATGGCTTCTCTGCATACCCCCCTTAGGAGTACACCCAAATAAATCAACAACTCAATGACAACACATGACACTACCTACTCTCCCGAGAGGTACCCCCCAACATTAGTCCAAAAAAGAGATAGATCCATTGAACTGATGCATGTCCATATACATATAGTTCAAGAAAGGAGGGGAAATAACCCCCAACTTCTCCTAGAGATACTCAAAAGTATCTTTACGAAGAGCCTTAGTAAATATATTAGCAATCTGATCCTTTGTAGGTACATACTCAAGCTTCACTTCATTCTCCATAACCCTCTCTCTCAAAAAATGATATCTAATAGATATATGCTTTGTCCTTGAATGCATCACTGGATTCTTTGAAATGTTAATTGCACTTGTATTGTCACAAAAGATAGATATGGTCTTATCATACACAACTCTGATATCCTTCAATGTCTATCTCATTCATAATACATATGTATAGCATGATGTTGCTACAATGTATTCAATCTCTACAATAGATAAAGAAAATAAATCTTGTTTCTTACTCAACCATGACACCAATCTACATCCAAGAAAGAATACACCACCACTTGTACTTTTCCTTTCATCTACATAGCCAACCCAATCTACATCTATAGAAGCACTTAATGTGAAATCAATATCCTTAGGATACCATAAGCCATATAAATCTGATGTGCCTCTCAAGTATCTGAAGATCCTCTTCACTAGGCTCTTCTTTAAATCTAGCTACAAGACAAACTACATGCATGACATCTGATCTAGTAGTAGTTAGATATAGCAATCCACCAATCATGGATCTGTACTTGCTCTGATTAACCTTAGGTGAGTTATCATATTTTCTTAGTGTACAACCAGTCACCATAAGAGTACATACCGGTTTAGACTCATCCATTCCAAGCTTCTTCAACATCTCTTTGATATACTTAGACTGTGAAATGAATATCCCATTATTTGTTTAATTGATTTGTAGCCCAAGAAATAAATTCATCTCCCCAAACATTGACATCTCTAATTCTTTCCACATTTCCTCTACAAAATTCTTACATATAGCCTCATTTCCACCAAAGATAATATCATCCACATATACAACTACTATTAATATTTTTTCTTCCTCAATATTAAAGTAAAGATTACTATCTATGGTGCCTTTACGTAATCCTTGTTGTATCAAGTATTTGTCCAATCTTGCATACCAAGCTTTGGGAGCTTGCTTCAATCCATATAGTATCGTCTTCAACTTATATACCATATCCAGTTGATCTGAAAATTGAAATCCTTATAGTTATTCCATGTAGACCTCTTGTTCTAATTCACCATTCAAAAAAAAGACTTCACATCTATCTAATAAACCTTAAAGTCTTTATATGCCGCAAATTCCAAAATCATAATGATAGCTTCAATCCTAGTCATAGGAGAAAAAGTATCCTCAAAGTCTATACCTTCTGCTTGTGAGTAACCCTTACAAGTCTTTCCTTGTTTCTTACTACATTCTCATTCAACTTGTTCTCGAATACCCACTTAGTTCCAATTATGTTTTTGTTTGCTAGTCTAGGGACCAATTCCCAAGTCCAATTCTTCTCTATCTACATAAGTTCTTCCATTTCCTTCATCCAATGTTCATATTTACATGCTTCACTCATTGTTTTAGGTTCAACTTTAGAAAGTAAAAAAAAAAATTCCTCAACTTCAACAACTTTGCTTCTTGTCAATACACCTTTCCTCTTGTCTCCAATGATATGATCTTCAGAATGATTATTTTCCACATACTTAGGGGTCTTCTCCAGAGATTCTTCCTCTTCATTTTGCACTTCTTGTTCAATATATTTTTCTTCTTCTTCTCTGTAATCAAGTTCATCTGACACATATCCATCTACTGCAATTGAATTCTGCAAGTTTTCATCAACTTTAACATTTGCACTTTCAACTATCTTTCTTAGCCTCTTATTGTAACATTTGTAAGTTTTGCTTCTAGTAGAATATCCAAGGAAGATACATTCATCAGACCTTGCATCAAATTTTCCTAACTTTTCTTCTTCTCTTTTGATGTAACATTTGCTTCTAAATACTCTAAAGTACTTCATAGTAGAAATCCTTCCATACCATAGCTCTTAAGGAGTCTTTGTGTTGTTAGCCTTATCTTGAACGAGTTATTAAGTATTATAGTGTAGAAAAATGTATCCCTTTACATTTTCACACTTTTTTGGGCCCTCCCTATTAAAATTTAGCTTATTTATGTCTTAATTGGTCCTATTTTGCATCCACAAGCCTAGTTAAATGCATTTTTATAAGGGTAATCCTAACATATAATAAATGGAAAATCATAATTTATTTATTTTGGCTGTGTTCCAGATTTAGGGATCTGGCACCCATACGCCCATCTGGGTGTATGGGTCCTCCCTAGGTTTGGGGCCCTGATTTCAAATGTCACATTGGGAATAACACTTCTTGAAGTATGTGTCTCGAGTTTAAGCCTCTGGGACTCATACGCCCAACTTGGAATATGAGTCCCACTTTAACCTAGGACCTATTTTAATTCAAATTCTTGGTGGGATTTTACTATCCATAGTTTCAATTTCTGAATGTCCACTTGTAGTGTTGTAATTTTGGTAAATTAAGCATAAACAAGTATAAATACAAGGTCATTTCATTATGTTTCATCTAATATTTTCAAGAGAGAATCCCTTAGGAAATTTTATGAGATTAAGAGCATTCAAGAGGAAATCCTCAAGAATTTGGAGCTACATTCAGGATTCAAGCATCATGTAAAAGTATTCATGCATCATGTGTGTTTGTGAGCTAACATTTATGATGTAGCTTTCATAATTCAACGAAGCATTCAAGACAATGTTTCAAGAATTCAATCAAGAGTCAAGATCCACATCCATTGAAGAAATTTCACACAATTTTGTAGCCTTTATTTCAAGGGTTTGATGAGTTGCAACATTGCATTTGTTCATTCATCATTCCTTCATTCTTTTCTATTTCATTTCAAGGTTTAATTACCAAAACATGGTTTGACAAAGGAAAACCCTCATTCCCTAACAAAAAATCATTTTTCTCTCTTGATGTGTGTTTGTAGATCTAGGTGAATTGGAGCTTGAAGATCCTTTAAAGGAAAAGTTACAAAAGTTTTCGAAGTTGTCAAGAAGTTGTCATCTTAACGAAAACTCACCTATAAACCAGAATTTTAATTTTCAGACCTGAAGATTAGATAGGAAGGAAGCTACAAAAGATCACTAGGGGCTATAGAAATCTTTGTCAAACCCTAATAACATGACTCATACACCCAACCTGGCATATTAGTCCTAGCATACCCCTTTTTCCATATTTCTATAGATCTTGATTATTGATAGAAGAATTTTAGATTTTTCCTTGAAAAACCCTAGAGTGGGACTAAATCGCCCAACCTGGTGTATTAGTCCCAGTGCAATCTAATACTATAATTTCCAAGGTTTACAAACCATGTTTTGGTCTCTCCACTCCTCAAGGTACTTTTTTGTTTCATTCTTTCAAGTTTCTAGGGTTTGTGCATAAGTGTTTGTATTTCTCCTTTGAAGCTTCATTTAATGGTGAACCCCCATCCAATTACACAAAGGAAACCTCTAGCCATTCCTCAATCAATTCACTTGGTTGAGGGATATAGTTTCCTAATGAACTAAGGTGTGAAATAGGTCCAATTCCATCTCCCAAAAGGTGGAACCCTATTTCCTTTTTGTTCATTTTGGTAAACCCAACCTTTGGACCCTTCAATTTCTGATTTGGAGAAAATTGTAGTCCTAGATCTAGATTGCATTAAATTTTCATTAGATTTGGATTAGTTGAATTGCATTTAGGACTTCTAGATATTGAATTAGTGAAAAGTGCATACAGGTTGCATTTTTTTCATTTTGCATCATTCAATTTCATTGGAAATCTATAATTGTAAATTGTCAATTGAGAATACAACCTAGACACACTAAAATAAACTTAGAATTTGTTGATTCAGACTTAAAAACTCTAATTGGGACTCATTCACCCACCTGGGAAATTTAGTCCCTGTATAGGTCTTTTTTTGTAGATTTTTGGGTATTCTGTGCTCTCTATTTTTCACTATCTAAACCTATCAAAAACCATAATTTGGACTCATACATCCACTTGGGAATATTAGTCCTTGGTTGGGTTTAAATCTACATTTTACAACATTAAAATATTTTCATCCGTGCTTCTGGTTGTTGTCTTTAGATTACTATTTCAGCTTGCAGAATTATTGTCATTGGAAATCTTTTTAAAATTGGTTTCATTTCAAGTGCATTTGTAAATGTCAAATTGAAATCATATCATCTCTTGCATTTTAAATCAGTCAATTATTAATCTTGCATTTCATCATGGATATATGTTTTAGTAAGTTTTGGATGTCCTTGAAATCATTGGTGGATGTCTCTAGTTGTGTTTTTGGAAATGATCCTAATGTAATTGAACCCACTCACACTTAATCAACTCCTAAAACATGTCCTCATCGTGAATTTTAATTCATTGGAAAAGATGATGAGAGCATGGACAAATTTATAAATAATTTCCTTGACAATATTGAGACTACTGCATCCTTTTATCATTCCATGAAACAACCAACACAACTTGAGATGTTTGGTATTTTACATCCTGAAATTGAAACACAAACTAAGCCTAAGGTCCCAACAATACATGAACCTAGCTCCTCTAACCAACCAAACATTAGACCTGGTCCACATTGTGTTGGAGATATTGTCGAGGCTTGATCCATCCTCTTTTTCCTTTTCTTTCTTCTTTATGTCTTTGACAATGTATACGTGTATCTTGTTGTTGCTTCATACATCATTCACATGCATGTTCTCTTGTGCCTATATTGGTTTGCCATAGGATCTCGATCCTAGGGGCTTGATCATCCCTCTTGATCATTTTCATCCTATCTCACTAGCATTGGTACACTTGGACACCTCTTGATGTGAATTTGTCTACTTTAGTGTGAGTTTGATGCAAGGTCATCCTCTCACTAAAGTGGGGGCTAAATGTAGTGTAGAAAAATGTATCCCTTTACATTTTCACACTTTTTTGGGTCCTCCCTATTAAAATTTGGCTTATTAATGCCTTAATTGGTCCTATTTTGCATCCACAAGCCTAGTAAAATGCATTTTTGTAAGGATAATAACGACATATAATAAAAGGAAAATCATAATTTAATGTTTTTGGCTATGTGTTCTAGATTTAGGGATCTGGGACCCATACGCCAATCTGGGCGTATGGGTCCTCCCTAGGTGTCAAGCCCTGATTTTAAATGTTACATTGAGCATAACACTTCTTGAAGTATGTGTCTTGATTTTAAGCCTCTGGGACTCATATGCCCAACCTAGCGTATGAGTCACGCTTTAACCTAGGAACTATTTTAATTCAAATTCTTAGTGATATTTTATTATCCTTAGTTTCACTTTTCAAATGTCGGCTTGTAGTGTTGTAATTTTATGAAATTAAGCATAAACAAGTATAAATACAAGGTCATTTCATTATGTTTCATCTAAGATTTTCAAGAGAGTAGTCCTTAGGAAAGTTTATGATATTAAGAGCATTCAAGAGAAAATCATCAAGCATTTGGAGCTACATTTGAGATTCAAGTATCATGTCAAAGTCTTCATGCATCATGTGTGTTTGTGAGCTAACATTTGTGATGTAGGTTTCATGATTCAAGTGAGAATTCAAGACAAAGTTTCAAGCATTCAATCAAGAGTTAAGATCCACATCCATTGAAGCAATTTCACACAAGTTTGAAACCTTTATTTCAAGGTTTTGGTGAGTTGCAACATTGCATTTGTTGATTCATCATTCCTTCATGCTTTTCTATTTTATTATAGGGTTTGACCAAGGAAAACCCCCATTCCCTAACAAAACAACATTTTTCTCTCTTGATGTGTGTTTGTAGATCTAGGTGAATTGGGGCTTGAAGATCCTTTGAAGGAAAAGTTGCAAAAGTTGTCAAGAAGTTTTTATCTTCATAGAAACTCACCTACAGACTAGAATTCAAACTTGTAGACCTGAAGATTGGACAAGAAGGAAGCTACAAAAGATCATTAGTGTAGACACAAAAAATATAGCTATTGATTTCATACACCTGATCTTGGTATTACTAACACCATTTCATCCTAAATCATCTCCTTTGCTAGCCATTTAATTGAATAATCTTTATTTGATTAAATTCATCACATTTCATCTCTTAATTAAATAAATCAATTTTATCTAATTAAGTCATCATCTCCTGTTAATTAAATAAATCATTAGTCCTATCATCCCTCTTTTAATTAAATAATTCATTTATTTAATTAATCTCTAAAGTCATCTCCTTTAATTAAATAAATTAACATTTATTTGATTAGGTATAACATCATCTTCTTTTATTAATTAAATCAAAATCTTATTTAATTAAGTCTAAATTCATTTTCTTCTCATTTTGATTTAAATTAATCCAAAATTCTAAGTCAAAATGGTCAAATCAACTAATTTCCCTTTAAATTAATCAAATCTTGATTAATGCTAATCTTAATCCATAAAATCCTCTAACTTTTGCAACTTGCTCATGAAAATCATTTTAATTGATTTATTAAATCTCTAATTACTTTCAAAAAGGCATCAAAACGGTAATAATCTCCAAGATTTAAAAATCCCTCCAAAAGGGTTTGTACATCCAACAAGGTATTTAAGTTTCTTACATATCCTTTTCCTTGAGCCAAGTGGCATTAACTTCATTTTCTCCTCCCTCCAACTTGTCATTTCATCAATTTTGAAATTCCACCTAATTGCATTTAATTGCACAATGACCAAAATGTGCTCTACCTTTGTCCACTCACATGTTGACAAGTGGCTTTATAATGCTATTGGTTGATCTTTTATCTCACATTCATCCATTTTTCCTCATCCTCCATCTTTCTCATCTATAAATAAGAGGCTCTCATTTGGATTTTGGATCCACAACTTCATGCAACATTATTATCTTCAAGTTTTTAAGCAATCTTCATCCATCTTCATCCATCTTCATCCATTTTCATCCATTTTGATATTTTCATAGCTATGTTATGGAGAAATTTCACCAAGGAGCATCAAATCTTCACCATTGATCATCAAGCTTGCAAGGAATTGGGAAAGGGCCATTTTCCACATCAAAATTTCACTAATTCCCCCACGGGATTAAGAGTTTGATCGTTTAAATAGGATTTAATAGCTTTCCCATTGTGTTATTCATATTATTTCTTATTTTTATGTTTCAAATGAATTTCATGGGGAATGTTGTCTCTAACTTGCATTTGGGGCTAATTGTATGTTTGTTCTTTGTGTTTGTGTAGGTCTAAGATCACCATTCACATTTTGCACTATAAGGAGGGCTAATCTGAAGAATCTAACATGTTTTTTTGAGAAATTCCATGGTTTTTGGAATTTTTTGTGTCTATAGGAAAACAACATTGCTGACAAAAAAAATGCACCGCTACCAGTCTAGCGACGCCTTATAGCGACACTAACAAACTCCAAATTGCGACAGTGAGTCATTCCCACCTGAAATTTGAATTCCAAACAGCGATTCTTGAGTCATCCTTCTGTTGACCAAGCCTACAAATTCCAAACTTCATCACTGGTCAAAACAACATCGCAATCGCGCTCATTGGTTTTTCCACAATCCGTTGCTATCAGTCCCAACGACGCTATACAGTGCTGCTGACTCCTTGAAACTGTGCCGCCATCGTAGACTACGTCACTGGAGTTGGGTAAAATGCACTTTTCAAATTAATTTCAATAGGTGTTTTTTTCATTTTGGTTGCTTTTGGCTACTAACTGGTTTTTGGCTTCTATTTATATAGTTTTAACTAGTTTTTGTAGGTTGGCTTGATCAAAAAGTGAAGGGAGGAAACGAAGATGAAGACTTCTCTATGGCATCATCATCTTATTGTATCAAGTGTTTTTAAATACTTTGGGGAGAAATTATAATCCCTTTTCTAAGGACTTTGTCATCTTCATTATTTTTAGGACTCAATAATTTTCATTTGGGCTTAAAAAGAACAAAACAAAGGGATTAAAAAAGAACCTTAGGAAACTTACTAGGTTTTTTTTTTGACTTAACAATTGAACAAACAAATCTCACACTTCAAAGTTGGTGCTTAAAAATAATCCAATTTTTTCTTTGAAGGATTAAAATGAACATGTGCCTTTTATGTTTTGTAATCTCTTATCCAAAGTAATATCATTTAAAATATGTATGTGCTTCTCTCGCCACCTCATGGCGATCTTGAGAATCAAAAGGCTTTTTGTGATATTAAGTTGTATAAGTGATTGACTCCACACTTCAATTTTGATTCTTAAAATTGAACAAAATCTTGCTAGTGTGAGTGGAGTATATCATGTGTGTTCTCTCTTTGTTTCTCAACAAAGATGGATCGAACTATAGATGTGCTTGCTCACTTTTGTTTATTCTTAGAGGGCCTGCCTAGTGGGAAAAATTAATCACCCCAGGGAATGACCCAACTGGGAACATGCTAAAGCCAAGCAACTTCCACCCGGTATATAAGTGTGGGTACTTGAGGAAAGTTCAAGTATCATGAGGATTGTTTCGACAACAAGGGAAGCAATGGTCTCTTGTCATATGGATGATCCCCCACAAATGAAATTCCTATACTATAACCTTTTTTTTAGAAGGCCCAAATCCTTAATCTATTTTTTGGTGCAAGAACGGTCATTTTGAAGCTGCCCCACATTTTTGCGGTTCTTGGTAGAGATGAGAAGTATGCCATGGGAGTTTCGTGGGTACTAAAGCTTGTCTAAACCATAGAAGTGAGTGTCATGGAGGGGATCCAATGTGGTCAAGCTTTTAATCATCCACCAAGAATAAATTCAAAACCCTTTGCAAGCTTGATGATCAATGGTGAAAGGGTTGTGCATTTTCTTGGAATCAAAACACTTTGCTTGGATCTTAAACATTGGAAAAAAAACATTCAAACATGATCATCAAATTTCAAACTCTTTAGTAGAAGCAAACACCTTTGATAAAATTCAAGTGTTATTGCTTTCCCTAGGGATTCTATCCTTAGACGCTTCTAAGCATTTGAATTTACATTACAATTTTCTCTCACTAAAGTCAACATTAGGGAACTTTTGCATTAATTTCCTTGATTTCCACATAATGGACTTTGTGGGATGAGAATAAATTGGGTTATTAGACATTAAGTTTTAAAAACTAATCGAGAACTTGTTTGTGGTACAAGGAAGTCATTAAGCAAAGGTAAGAAACAATTGAACCCCACACATGTGCTCTTTCAAATGATTTCCTGAAAGATCAAAATCTGAAAACCAAATTCCAAAGGTCTTAGTCAAAAATATCGAAAGAAAAGTTTGTCTATGCTTTACAAATTTAGAGAAATTTTAACCTTCAACTTTTACAAACATGCATCAAGGAACAATCCAAATTTTTATTCGTTTTACTATTGTCAAAATCCAAGTCTCTTTCAAAGGTTTGAGTATCTCACATAGGAAGTTTTAGCATGTTCTTCAACACCTTGGAGTAAACAAAGTCTCTCTAAGTCTTTAGGATCAAAATAAAAACACTCTCATCCATGCTTCAAACATCAAATCAAAAATCACCTCACAAACAACTCTTGGAAATCTTGAAAAATCCTTTATGCTAAACTTTTAGAAAATCCTTTGAAATCTAAATCTAAATCATTTTTTTTGATTAGGTGTGTGTAGATGAATCCTTCTTTACACACTTAGTTAAATTATCATCTTATGAACAAGTTCACTGTAGGGCAACATCCAACCTCTTAGAGTTTATGAATTGATTATCCAAACCAAATCCAATCAAAATCAACATCAAATCAAATCAATCCAAAATCAAATCAAACATCAATCCAAAAGTCCTAAAGTTTAGTATCCTCTTTAATACTTCCTAAGAGTTCAATCATCCACCAATCATCCATCTTTCATTATCACCATCATCATCCCTTTGATCCTCAATATCTTAGACTTTATTTTTTGTACCTAAAGTTTAGATCAATCCAAGGAATTAAAAGTTCACCTCCCATTCTTGAAAATTGATCCTCATTTTATGGTCCAAACTAGATCTCAACATAAGAAGAACATGGAAACGAACAAAGAAACATCCACTTCAAGTGACTTGAGTCAAACCACTTCTGAAATCAATCTTGTTGGGTCTAACAATCCCACGCTCAATCTTCATTCATTTCCTCAAGATCATCAAGAGGAAGGTTCCCAAGTGGAGGGCATCACCAACAATAGTTTAGGGATGACTCAAGATGAGATCATTGAAATGGTTCAAAATCCTAAGACACACAAAATTTTCAATGCCATGATGAAACTCAATCCCTCACAATACATGCTAGAATTGGCCAAAGAAGGGGCTAAACTCCCTTCTGATTTTGATGTAAGCACTATTGTGGAGAATCCTCTTGAGATTATGCCCCCAATATCATCCACACCTCCTTTCAAAGCATCACTCAAACCATCCCCCAAATCACATTATCCATCACTATGACTCAACCTATTATCAACAAGGGGAGCTTATTGCTTTATGCACTACAAACACACCCCCTTGTGAACAACCAAGATTTGGATGCGAACACTATCTTGGGTCAATCTATCCCATTAAATATACTACACCCATATGTTTTGTTTACCTTTTAAGACCCCAATGACCCATCATCATCTTTTTACGCAACATCGACATATCCTCTCAACACACAAACCTCTCTCCCTATGACTTCACAAGGAGGAGGTGGGCTATTTGAACCAAGGGGCATTTTTGACCCCTCGTCATCATCATTTCCTCAAAGGAATACACCCCCTATCTTTTTGCCACTTCCACCTCTGTCATTAACATCCACAACACCCCTCAAATTAGGGATACCTCCCTTACCACCACTCAATCAGCAAAGTCAAAATAACCCCCCAATCATCAATCAAACCATCACACCAAATCGTCCAATCTTGCGATTGATATCGCAACAATAGGTGGAAACCATCCAAGCAATACAAGCAATCACAACACCATCCATAAACGTGGTCTATCAAGGGCCAAGCATATCAATCACACCATCTACCACACAAATCCCCACCATCAATACAATGGTACCTCTCATCACAACAATGAGCACCATTCCAAATCTACCACCACCACTGCCACCAATACCAAATGTGACTAATCAATATAGCATCACATTGCAAGCAACACAATAGGCCTATCAAAAGGCACTTAAGCAATTTCAAGCGCAACAAGCACAAAACATGCAAGTTGCACAACAAGTTGCTCAACAAGTGCAATCAGCTCAAGCCACACAACAAGCACAACAGACTGCTCAAGCTCAAGCTTCCCAAGTTGCCCAAGCTACACAAGCAGCTCAAGCAACTCAAGTTGCACATGCTGCACAAGTTGCCCAACAAGCACAAGCTTAGGCTCAAGTGCAAGCTGAAGCTCAATCCCAATACCAAGCTCAGCAAGCGCAAGCACAAGCTCAATATTAGGCACAACTAAATGTAGTCCAACAACAAGTGTATCAACAAGCCTTGCAATAGTACCAAGCACAACAAGAAGCAACCCAATTACTAGCCCAACAACAATACAAAAAACAAGCATTGTTAGCACAACAACAGTAAGACCACCAACAAGCATTGTTGGCACAACAAAAAATGCAAGCATATCAACAAGCCTTGATTGCACAACAGAGCTTGCAACAAACTCCCACCAACATACCCAACACTCCACCCATCACTCAAACAAATCAGCCACTTCAAAACACGTTCACTCCACCCCCTGATCTGCAAAATGATGTGACAACACAAATCAAGTTGCTCTCGCAACAAGTGCTAGATATCCAATCAAGGAAAACCACAAAGACACCCAACAACTTGTGCCTATATCCATTTGACAGGAGCCTTGCAATGGTACCATTCCCAAAGGGATTTGAGATCCCTAAATTTGACAAAGACCATGGGATGGGCAACCCTGAAGATCACATCAGGGAATTCCAAGTACATTGCATGGAGGTCACGTATGATGATACATATCTAATGCGACTATTCCTTTGAAGTTTGGTTGGTCCTTCCATGGATTGGTTCTCTTGCCTTCCTCCTAACATAAAATTTTTTCAAGAGATTATAGACACATTCATTAAAAACTACACATTCAATATAGGTATGGATGTCATTCTAGAGGAACTATCAACTCTTAAACAAGCTAAGGGGGAATCATTTGCTTCCTTCTTTCAATGATGGTGATCCAAGGCCAATTGGAGCAAATGAGCCATACAAAAAGAACAACAAGTTTGCACCATCATTGCCAATCTTGAGAAACCTTGGAATTCCATCTCAAGATGCAATATATAACCACGTATGACCATTTAATCCCCAATGCCTTCAACATCGAATGAGCCCTTATTGCACAAGGGGGGATACCCAACTATTAGGAACATCAAGACAATTGCCCATCCACCAGCTATAATGAGAAACCTCACATGTGGGCGAAGAACAAGAATCTCACCAATGATGGTGTGGTAGATGCCAAGGTCATAATCAGTGCTCTGAAACAAAACACCCAAACCTACAAACAACTGAAAAACAACAATTGAAATAATACACAAGCCAATGTGGTATCACAACAACCACTAAATAATCAAGTCAACAATCTAAATAATAAAGGGGGACCACCCCCGTGAAATAGAAATCCCCCCAAGTGAAAGTACATAGCCCTTGGGGAACCAATTGAATCGGTCATGAAGAAACTGATAAATGAAAATCTAATTAAAATTCCCACTTATGAGAACTATCAGGAATCCCAAGTGAGACCACCATTGTACAATGTGTAACTATTAGGAAAACAAGAAAGATTAAAGCAATAACAATAGCAATAAAATTCTAATGTAATCTAAAGCTAAACAACAAAGCACAAAGAAAGCATAAACATAAACAAAGAGCGATCTCACCCAGTATCTACATCCTTCCATGAATGACCTTGATTGTCCTTCTCCATTTCACCGTGATGGTATGCTTGCCCTTAAATTTTTAGTATGTGTGCAAGTATAGCCTTGATGTCTCTGATTATAGAAAAATATCGAAGATTAAACAAATGATTGCTCCAAAAGTCATATAATTTCGGGAGGAGTTGAAATGATGAGAGTCAGGTCAATTTATAGAAAATTGATCATTCGAATGAAAGACCAAGATTAAAAGATAGATGGATGGTTTAGATTAAAAGATTCGACATGCATTAAGATAAGTGTGAGTACTGACATGAGTGATAAAACCTAATAATAGAGATCAAGATTAAATAATGATTTAATCTCTAGTTGAAAGTATTCGAAAATTAGAAGAATAATGTTTGCAGGAAAATAATAAAGATAGAATAACAGAAACATTCTATTCGAACGCATGCATAAAATTAATTAATTAAATGAATATATTTAATTAATAAATATGTACATGCATAAGAGTTAAAACTGGATAACAGACTAGTTATGATAGATATTTTATTTGTGAAAGACACTAAAACATTAAATCAGTAGATAACTGATTGATTTAAATAGATCTTGAGTCAAGTGGAAATGAATACTTAGATAACTTAAACAATTATCTAAATATAGAGGAATATGTCAAAAATAGACATTTATGAATTAAATGATTATTTAATTCAAGATTCGACATTTAAGGAATTAATTAAATAAATAAGATTTATTTAATTGAGTAAAGAAGAAGTTAAATGAATAATTAAATAATTAAAGTATTTATTTAATTATAGTTGAAAATATGATAAAAATAAATTAAATAAGAATTTATTTAATTTAAGGAGAATAAAGTTAATTAGTGATGTAATTAAATAAAGAAAGTTTATTTAATTAATTGGGACTTGAATAAAGATAAAATGAATTAATTAAATAATTATTTTTATTTAATTAATAGAAGAATAAATGTTAAGGTGAATTAATTAAATAATTAAAAGTTATTTAATTAATAGATGAGAAAGGACTTTAGAAAGTAATTAAATAATTAACATTATTTAATCATGACTATGAAAATATGAATTATGAAGAAATTGAAGTTGCATGCTTAGACCAAATTTTAGTGTCTACATTTTGCCCCTCTTTGATACAATGTCATTTCAGCATTGTGTCAAACAAAATCGATTAGGAACATGCCCTAGTCGTGCCCCAGTAAAAATAGGAAAAAGATATGCCCCATCAAAATTAGGATGAGGAAGGATGACGAGGAGGTAGTGGTATGCCCCTTGAGAGGACAAGCGGGTTTAAAGAACACGAGTTTTCTCTTCAAATGAATAAGATTTGAAAGATAAAAGGATAGAGGAAATTAGATAAGGGTGATGAAGATGCTGAAAAGAAGAAATGTTAGTGCATATAGATATAGGAATAATAAAAGACATGGATGTTAGTATTAGCAATCTTTGATGTTTTTCCAAATCACAAAAGACTTTGTACTTTATCATCATTGGGCGGTAACTAATATAAATGGAGACAAACATCATGATATGACATAGATCAAGGTGTGCAAGGCCATCCACCTACTAACAATAGATAGTCGCAGACAAGGAATTTCCTAACTCATACTAAGGGCACAGTTGCCCCAGTCTTTTTGTCAAGACAAACCACAAAAAAAAACAAATAAAAGATGGGTCATGAGATGTCATCTCTCCTCTAAATCCATCATGGGACATCCTTGAGGAAACTAGTAACATGACTCAAAATCCAAAGTTAAAAGACAATGGACAAACAATAGTAAAAAAAAAATCTAATACATCGTTGCTTTTCTAAATCCTTCATGGGACATCCTTGAGAATGCTAGTAATAGGATTCCAATCATAAATTCAAATGAAATGGTAAGATAAATAAACCACAAAGTTAAAGCCAGTAAAATATTTGCCAAAACCTGATTTGTTTGTTGATTGTTTTTATTGATAAGATGATTAATTGATTGAGCCTGGTTTCAGGAGAAACACATACCAAATAAGACGTTGAGTCTGGTTTTGAGTTCATCACTATCTGTATAATGCATGACAAAAGCCTGGTTTCAGAAAGACACATATCGCATAAGGCATTGAGTCTAATGTCGTTGATGTGGTAACCTGTGTAAGGCCATGTTGATTGTTTGACAATGTCTATATTTAGGAAGGACTCATCCTGAATAAGACATAGGTTGATTGTTTTTTTGATATCTGTTTTCAGGAAAGACACATCTTGTAGCAGACATAAATTGACTTGTGTTGGTTGTTGCTTTGGAAATTTGGTTGATTTGACTTGATGAGAATGTTGACTTGTTCATATTCTTGATGCATGACTTGATATGATGTGCTAACAATTGACTATGTGTGACAATGAACCTTAAAGGACTGACCTAGTTTGGCCTTGGGGGCTCATCAATTGATGTCCTTGCCTATGTTATACATGCAGATACCTCACAGTTTGACTAGAATCTGACTGGCAAGACTGATTATAAAAACCTTGATTTCTGTGAAGATATTTGACATGTGTGATAGTGCATGTGCGAACCCTAATGGACTGACCTAGTGTGGCCTCGGGGGCTCATCGATTGATGGTCTTGCCTATGTTATACATGTAGAGACCACGTAGTTCAACATGACCAACGACCTTGTGTTATAGACAAATGGATTGAATCATGATTTTATATAGACAAACCTAAAAGGATTGGCCTAATGCCTCAGGGGCACATTAGCAGATGGCCTTGCCTATGTCCAGTCGCAGAGGCAATGTAGTTCAACAAATGACAAAAACTGACAAGTGCGACTGACTCTAACTCTTTTTTTTTTTTTGGATTTTTGACATGTTTTGATTTTTTTTTCTTTTTGAAGTTTTCTGATGTTTTTGTATTTTTCAATGGTTTTACGTCTTCAAGATAGCCAATGTAAGAACCATGTAACACATAGGTAAAGTGCTTGCCCCCAGTCGAGCATAAGACCAACTGATTATGGATAGGATAGGATGGGGGGATATGAAATGCACTCAATGTTAATCATTCCAAATTATGGGAAGGACTACCATTTATTATGATTGGTATGTACAAGGGATGGATAGGAAAAGATAGGTGATATGTACAAGGATAAGTAGTATATATAGGTAAGTCAGATTAGAATGATAGTAGACAAAGGAGCAGAGTCAACTACACATGGCGCCTATTTACCAGGTTTTCACCATGGTACTTATCCAAAGTGCCACCGAAGTGGTTTTCACTATTGGACAACTTATTTCTCTTTACTATTTTTTTTTTGATTTTCTAATTTTTGATTTTACCTAGATGCTTGTTTGCCAAGTTTTCACCTAGGTAACGATTTTTATTTTTTTTTTATTTTTTTTGTATTTTTGATAATTAAGACAAGGCTCTCAGAAGCTATGTGTAGAACTTCTTTAGATGAAGACTGTTGATAGGTGTTGAAAATGCTTCTCCTTCAGGAGTAGAGAGTTGATACGCTCCTGATCCAAACGCTTCTGTGACAATTTAGGGTCCTAACCAGTTAGGTTCAAACTTTCCTGGTTTGTCTCTTTTGACTTGATTCTTAGGATTCTCCATTAAGACCAAGTCACCAATTTCAAAGTTTTTGTTCAAGACCTTCCTTTTTTAGCTACAACGAAGGAAATTATGATATGCTTGGAGATAGTCTAATGCCTTTTTCCTTCATTCATATAGGAATTCTAGCTCATGTAATCTTGAAACTCGGTACTCTTCATCGTCAATGTGCCCTTTCAAAGATACCCTTAAGGAAGGAATCTCGACCTCAATAGGTAAGTTGGCCTCAAAGGAAAATACTAGGGAATATGGTGTGGCACCAGTGGGAGTATAGATGCCTGTGCAATAGGCCCACAAGGCTGGATTAAGCTGCAAATGCCAATCCTGACTAGCATCATTGACAGTCTTTTTGAGGATTCTGATAATAGTTTTATTAGATGCCTCTGCTTGACCATTACCTTGTGGGAAATATGGGGTGAAAAAATGGTGTTGCATATGGAACTCTTCATAGAGATGACAAACTTCTTGGTTCTTGAATGGATGGCCATTATCTATAATAATGGATTGAGGAATACCATACCGCCAGATGATATAGTTCAAGATAAACTTAGAGATATGTGTGTCAGTGATGTAAGTCATGGGAATAGCCTCAATCCACTTTGTAAAATACTTAGTGGCAGTAATGATGAACTTATGGTTGTTGGATGATGTGGGATGTATCTTACCTATGAGGTTGAGTCCCCATTGGGAAAAGGGCCATGGTGATGTTATGAGATAGAGCTCCTGTGCTGGTGCATGTATCAAATCTTCATGTACCTAACATTGTTTGATATTTATTGACAAAGATATATGAGTCCTTTTCCATGGTAGGCCAATAGTAACCTAGTCTCATAATATTTTTAGTTAAGGTAGGATTGCTCGAATGGGATCCACATATACCCTCATGTACCCCATGCAAGCTTGCTTGTGCTTCATTAGTATCGAGACATATCAATAAGGTATTGTTTAGGGCACATCTATAAAGGGTGTCTCTGATGATGGTGTACTTGGCTGACTTGCAAAGGAATGTCCTACGTTGATTATTAGAAAGGTCAGGGGGTATGATTTTGGCATGGAGGTGGTCATAGATATCTTTATACCATGGGGAATCGGGACCAACAATATCACACACCATCTCCAAATCTAGGATGTCATAGGTAGGGACCAAAAACTGTTCTACCAAAAACTCAAACTTAGGCACATTACTTGGTATGTCAACGAGTGAAGCAATAGTAGTCATGGCGTCTGTTGCCCTATTTAGAACATGAGGTATTTGATGAAAGTCAACCTTGTCAAAGTACTCCTTGAAACTATCTGCCATGCGTTTGTAGGGAGAAATATTTTCATTCTTAGTCTCATAGTCATCATTTACCTGTCAGATTACCAATTGAGAGTCATCATAAACCTGTAGGTTCTTGATTTTCCATTTGACTTCCATGCGTAATCCTGTCACAAGAGCCTCATATTTTTCTATCTTGTTAGTACATGTAAATGCAATCTTGAATGACATAGGGATAGAATCACCCTATGGTGTGATAAAAAATATACCAGCCCATAAGCCATGATTCATATGGGACCCATCAAAGTATAGTTTCCATGTCGTGCCTGTGTCAACTATGAACATAAACTCATCAGGAAAATCTGCAACTAAAGGGTGTTCCGCTTGTATTGGTGCATTAGCCAACTGATCTGCAATGACTTGTCCTTTGATAGATTTTCTCTCTACATACAAGATGTCATACTCACTAAGTATCATCACCCATTTGACCAGTCGCCCTGTTAATGTTGCTTTTCCTAGAAGATATTTTAAAGGATCTATCTTGGCAACTAGCATTGTTTGATGGTTCAACATATAGTGCCTTAGTTTTTGAGTAGCAAATACTACTGCAAGACAATCACGTTCAATGGAACTGTAGTTAAGCTCATACCCTACCAAGGTGTGACCGATGTAGTATACTGCCCTTTCATGACCTTCATTGTCATTCTATGCTAGTAGTGCTCCTAATGATGAATGTGTTGCTGAAATATAAAGAATCAAAAATCATCCCTCAATAGGTGGCATTAAGACTAGTGGTGTGAGTAGATAATCCTTAATCAGTTGAAAAGTTCCTGACACTTACTTGTCCACACAAAGGGTACTCCTTTTTTGAGTAAGTGTTGAAAGGGATGTGCCTTCTCTGCTAACTGCACTATGAATCTTCTGATGGATTGTGGTCTCCCTTATAATGTCCTTAGTTGACTAAGATTATCTAGTCGAGGAATGTTTATGATTACCTTTACCTTGGTTGGATCGAGTTCAATGCCTCGTCTAGAAATGATATAATCTAGAAGCTTTCCTGATTTCACTCCAAACACACATTTCTTTGGATTTAGTCTCATTTTATACTATTCTAGCCTTTGAAATATCTTGTCTAAGATTTGTAAATGATCAGCCCTTGTCAATAATTTAGCAATAAGGCCATTGACATAATCCTCCATAAGAGTGTGTATAAGGTTGTGAAAAATAGTGGTCATAGCACGTTGATATGTTGCTCCATCATTTTTTAGTCCAAAGGGCATTACATTCCAGCAATACGTTCCCAAAGGAAATGTGAAGGTTGTCTTAGGTTGGTCTTTAGTTACAATTCTGATCTGATTATATCCTAAAAATCCATCCATAAGGGATAACATCTCATAGCCTACTATCAAGTCAACAATCATGTCAATGTTTGGTAAAGGAAAGTCATCCTTACGATAGGCTTTATTTATATCTTTGAAATTTGTGCAAATGTGGATGCCCCCTATTGGTTTTGTGACTAGTACCAGATTAGAAATCTAATTGGCATAGTTAATTGTTCTAATGAAGCCAACATCCAACAATTTCTTCAATTCATCCTTAACGAGTAAAGCAATCTGTGGGTGCATTTTCCTCAATTTTTGTTTCACTGGTTTTATACCTGGTTGCAAAGGAAATTGATGTAGTACAATTTTAGGATCTAACCCAGGCATGTCTACATATGACCAGGAAAAATTTAATCTATCTTTGTGTAAAGAACTTGTGGAATTTTGGTTGCTCTTCCTTTGTCAATGATGCTCCAAAATATACTAGTCGGGGATTCTCTTTTGTACCTATGTTAACTTCCACTGATTCTTCAACTAACATGGGTGACTTTTCTTATGCAATGGGGAGAATATTCAAACCTCCATCCTTAGTTGCCTTAGAGAGGTTTTTTCCTTTGAATGCATCCTTATTTTTTTCTTTTTCATTGTCTAAAGGTGCCTTTCGATTTTCACCTAGAGACTCATCATTTTTATTTTTGTCTTTATTTTTCTTATTTTTGCAACTAGAGGGTTGAAGAAATTCCCCAAAATATGCCTTGTTGTCCAAGTCAATGGTAAATCCAGCCTTGTGATCACCACTAGGTATGCCTTCTCATAATCCCAAGAACTCAGCGATTACTTTGTCATTCTCAAAAATGTCTAAGATAGGTGTGTCTTGTTGGTCCCAATCAATGATCTGGGGATAGACCAAAGGCATGTCATCATCAGAGTTATCAAATTTCAAAGGGGTCAAGGTAAAACATGAGTTGTTCATGTAGTCACAAAAGTTTCTTACCAATTCCTCTTTGCTCTTTTTCTTGGATGTAGGTAGATTCTAAGGTGGGCCTAATGCCAAGGTTTGGTTATCCAAAATGGATTGGTCAAGTTCCTAAGAGGCAGGATCAAGAGATTCCCAATAGTAATGTTTAAACCATTCCTCTTTTGTCAAATTCTTAGGTGGATAAGAATTCAATGGATTTGGCGAAGACTCCAACATTAAGTCAAGTTCTCCAAATATATTATCAAGGTCCCTGGTGCATGTGGATGATAGGGAATCCCATTCATATTCATTAGAGTCGGGGGAGTCATAGTAGGGTTGGTCAGATGGTTTGTCAGATGTCTCAATATCTTCAGAAGCACTTACTTCCTCAAATAAAGGTGATGTGGTACTACCAACGGTAATCTAGATTGGTTGAAACCCAATCCCTAAGCCTTTTGGCCACTTAGAAACAATGATTGGTTCAGTTCTCCCATCTTGATGTAAGCCTAAACCACTATGTCCATTATATCCCTTGCTCTGCATGATTGTGAAACCCTTTCCATACTAGTGTGTAGGTATGTGAGCAAGTTGGGGAGGTTCTTCATTGTCTTCTCTATACAACCAGGATGTCACATCATCTTGATTTATGGCTTCTTTGCTTAATTCTTCCCATTTAGTGAAACTTGTGGTAGGAGGGATGTGTATAGTGACCACTGATTGTCTCCTATCTATTGTAGGTAAACCATATGATTTAGGAGGAACCAAGTGGCTAACATAATAAGATGTCTTCATGTGATTTTCTCCACAACCCTTGTCTTGGATCTCAACCCTAGGAGTGGAAGGTAGTGTTGGAAAAGTGGATGCTTTGGTAAGAGTGGATGGATCAAGATATTAGGATGAATTGGATGATGAAGCTTCTTGATTTACTGGCACTTGGAGTTGGGGTATCTCTCATAGACTGGTGCAATAGTGGAATGGATCGGGGTCACCATCTATTGTTATTTCAGTGCCATTGTAGGGGAATTTGAGACATTGATGATATGTGGAAGGGACTGCCTTCATGGAATGAATCCATGGTCTGCCTAGCAGAAGGTTGTATGAAAGGGTGAGATCCAAGACTTGGAATTTTGTCTCCATAACTGCAGGACCAATTTCGATAGGAAGTGTTACCACCCCCTTTGATTTTCATTCTTCATCATCATAAGCCTTGATGATAATGATTTTGGTGGTGTCTACACATGCTTCCAAGAAAAATAATCCCTTAATCAATTTTAAAGTGCAAAGATTTAACCCTGCTCCTTCGTCCACCAAAACTCATCTAACTTTGGTTTTGTCAACAAGGACTTCAAGATGTAATGGGTCATTATGATTTGTCTTCTCAGTTGCATAGTCTTGTTTAGAGAATGTGGCATGATGATTATTGGTCAATTATCCTACCATTTCCTTGAAATTATTGACATTGAGATCATTAGGAATAGTGGTGCTTTGTAAGGCCTTGTCTAAAATGGATCGATGTTTAGGGGAAATATGCAACAATTCCAAGATAGAGATTTGGGTTGGGGTCTTCCCCAACTGATCAAGTAGGTTATATTGTGGCTTGGAAGTTTGTGGTGTTTGATGTGATGGAGGGCCTTAGATGGTGATCTTGGTCTGGTGAGTGTTAATAGCACACTTAGGAGTTTTATTTATGGAAATGGTATTGACATGCTCATCAACAACCTGAACGTGATTTATGATTTTGCCACTATAATCATGCTTAACATTAGCATAATTGGCCAAAGTATTGGTCTTGTTACTCAAAATGGGGGATTTTCCTTTCCCATGGTCATGTAATGGATCCAAAAAGACCTTGTGATTAGTGTTCAAAGATGTTAGTTTTTGTCCACTAACTTCAATAGTTCTATTATAGACAAAGTCATGTATGATGTTTTTCAGTTGACAAAAAATTTGTAGGCTATGTCCTTTGGTCTGATGGAAATCACAAAAGGAATTATCATCCCACCAAGATGGTTTTAATTTCCCTAGATTGTATTGTCTTGGCTCCTGAAGCTGTATAAGATTGTGTTGCAATAGTTGTTTGACGACTGACTCAATGGGTTCCCCAAGGGGAGTGAACTCATGTTTTGGAAATTGTCTCTATTGTTGTGGTCGTTGGGTGTTTTGGGTAGTGTTGGGGGTTTGGTTAATGGTGTTGAGTGTGTTGGTAGAGGGGTTATTTCCTCTAAGTTTGATGATTGGTCCTACTTGTAAATTCTTTGCATCAACTACCCCATCATTGGTAACGTATTTATTCTGAGACCAAAACTTGTTTCTATCATGGGGTGTGTTCTGCACATTTGGATTTTTGTTGGGTGTCTGTGTCTTAAGTTCTCCTTTTTCAATGAGATATTTTTCTAGTATGAGCCCCTTTTCCACTAGTTCTATAAAGGATGTGCAACAATGTACCCTCAAGTCACTTCTCAATTTTGGGTTCAGGTTTTCTTGGAAGACAGTGACCTTTTGTTTCTTAGGTATCTCGACAGGACATCGGCTGGCTATAGTTCTCCATCTCTAGAAGAAAGCGATAAAATTTTCTCCTTCATCTTATGTAGTATGACACAAGGTTGCTATGTTAATCTCATGGTCTATGTTAAAGGAGAATTGTTCAATGAATTTTTCAGCCAATTCGCCCCATGATTTTATGCTGTAGCCAAGACCTGAAAACCAATCTAGTGCAATTCCAACAAGACTTCTCTCAAAGAGTCTCATAAGATAGGTGGGGTCATAGGCGACATCTATGCACATCGTGGAAAATTCCCTTATGTGTTCGATTGGATTTCACTTTCCATTATATTTGGGAAAGTATGGTATGACATACCCATGAGGGGAAGGTGTCATATACAATGATTTATCAAAGGGAAATGGGCATAAATCCTTTGCTGAAAAGGTTTTCTTGTTAGACACTGCCATGTTATCCATCTGTGTTTGAAGTGCATGCATTTGTGTCTACAAGACGTGAACTTGACTTAATGATGCGTTGGTTGGATTATTTGGGTCTATGTACGTGTTTTGAAAGCTAACATTTTGTGATGGGTTTTGGTTAAATGTCGGTATGTAAAGGGAATTTTGATTCAGAATGTTAGTGAATGGATTTTGATTTGGGGATTACGTAGATGGATTTTGACTCAGAGTTTATGAAAATGGATTTTGACTCAGAATCTGTGAAAATGGATTTTGACTCAGAATTTGTGAAGTGATGGGTCAGTTTCCATATTGGAAAGAGGGTATACCTCCTATCTATGAAATACCAATTTGTGGTATAGTACTAGTGACATTAACACTGGGTATAGTTGTTGTCTATGGAATAGTGCTAGTGACATTGACACTTGGTATAGGAACTGATGTTCTAGATTTTTTGTTCCCAACAAGAGGACTGAAGGGATTGGACGATGACGCCCCTATGGTGAAATTTAGCCCCTGTGTCGAGGTAGGCGTACCAAATGGAGATGTGTGTTTTGTTGAGGCACTCTATGTAGGTCCACCAGATGGTATAACAATAGTCACTTGAGGTATAGTAGCACTAGTGGTAGTGGTGTTTGTTCCCTAAGTAGATGCAGTTTGTAGGGTACATATGTCAAACCCAGGAGGTAACTTGGAACCTTCTGCTAGCAATTTAGCTAAGTGTCATTGAGGATCATTTTCTAGATAGTCATCTACGTAGTAAGAAAACTCATGATCCTATGCAACAACATCTATGTCCTCCACTACAATGTGTCCTTGTGTGTCTCTAGTAACAAATTTTTCTAACAAACTATTGTGAGGTCTAAATGAAGATGCCCCTGAAAATGGGTTTGAGAACAGATTGATGAATTTGTTTTGATCAACCATCTTTTCTCTTTCTTTCCTTTTCAATCTTGTTTCAACCATGTAATGTAAGTTCAAAGTGCAAGTGATGCAAAAGTTATGTCTATGGATAGTATGAATCTAATTTATGTTTTTGGGATTTTCTGAATATAAAGGATGAATGTATGCAGCTATTTTTTTGGTATTTTCTCTACAATAAGGTATTTCTAAAATGATACTATTCTAGGATGACAGTGTTTAAATATGCAAAGGTCTAAGTGATCAATTTGGAAGATTCTAAAAGAGGTTATCTATTAGCTAAAGCTTAACCTAGGTTTCAATTTAGTTTTGTTAAGGAACCTTCGTAGGACTAGGAATAAAAGATAAGATGAGCTCCCAAACTAGACTGATGAGCTAGAAGGAATCATGTGAAGGACAAAAGATATGATGACTAGGTTCAATGACAATGTTTGTTGAATCAAGGGTTTATTTGAAGCGTGAAAGGTTCCTATCTTAAAATCTGAAAATGATGATCTCTCTAAAGGAAATAAAGACCCCTAAGGTTGAAGTAAGATCTATGACTAGGGTACCTATAGCTATGACTGAATGATTCCTATAGGATGTAATCGTGCAAGTTTTGAGAAAAATTTCTGGTTTCTATCCAAGAATCAATGAAAAAGGATAAGTTAGATATCGGTTTGACTGTTTGTTCTCAGTCTGTGACAGTAAATTTTGGTTTTCTGATACTCAGGAAAATGCATTGCAAAATTTAACAGTTACAGTTTTCCTTCTCAGTTGTGGTTTACTGGTAAATTTAGTCTCGGGTATCAGACACATGTGGTTTTCTTTGAAGCAGATGCGACTCAGGATATCAATTGCGACTCAGGACTGATGAGATGCGGTTTTCAAGACTCTGACTATGTACTGGTAAAAATTATGTTTGGTGTGATAGGGGCATATGTGTTGTTCCAAATAGCAGATGTGGCTCACCTATTCAGATGCGTCACAAAAGGTATCAATTGCATGTTTTCTAGTAACAGAGGTAATGACAGATGTGACTAAGATATCAAGTGTGGTTTTATACTAAGCATATGTGAGTTGTTCTGACAAATGTGACTTAGATTCTAGGACATGCAAATTGGACTAAGTTTCTAACAGATGCGACTCTAAGTAACAATTGCATTTTTTTGGTGAACAATTGTAGTTTTCTAGTGAATGACAATGTAAACTAGCTTTGTTTCATGATCAAGTTTTAGTGAATAAAAATAATCAGAAGACAATGTATTTCCAGTTGGAGAATCATGAACATGTGTATTTCCAAAAAACAAGCACAATCCTAAGGCTGTAAAAGACAATACTTGTTGAGTTCTCACTTGGGTTTTACGCCAACTATGCTTATTCCAAGTGGATGACTAGTAGCTTGACCCCACTGGCTCCACTCCATGACACTCACTTCTCTGGGGAACCCAAGCTACCATACCCATGAAAATCCCATGGCATACTTCTCATCTCTACTATGAACCATAAAAATGTGAGACAACTTCATAGGTCTGACCTGCTACACCAGCAAATAGATAAAGGTTTTTGGCTTAACTAGAAACAATGGCTTTTAGTATGGGCATTCTATTTTTGGGGGATCATCCATGTGGAAAGAGACCATTGCTGCCCTTCTTGTCAAAAAAATCCTCGTGATACTTGAGCTTTCCTCAAGTACCCACATTTATATACCAGCTAGAAGTCGCTCGAGTTCAGTGTGTTACTAGTCTGAGTTGTCTTGGGGTGAGTACTTTTTCCCACCAAGACAAACCCAATTTCTAGAGTTAGTAACAAGTTCTCTTGCACCCAAGATCGCACGAATGCACAAGGGGAGAGGATATTTCTATATACTGAATCAAGGGTAATAACAGAGCATGCTTTCGCACCAAACATAATAGAAAGTAGTAAATTTTAAACCCAAATGACAATTTTCTAATCTACCAAATAGTATGTTTCAAAATAGTCTTCCACACACATCCTACAAAACAATTCATTAGTAGTTTTGAATTGGTCTTCATCGATCGTCCTGCAAGAGGGGTTTCAAAAACTTGTCTTCTATGCTACGTCCTGCAAACACTATGTTAACTCCTTAAAACACATGTTGCAAACCAAAAATTAACTAAAATAAAAACACAATAAACAACTAAAAATTAGAAGTTGAACCTAGAAATTTCACCAGTCAGATGTGTCATTCAAAGCAATAGTTGCGTCATAGATTTTCACCAATCGATTGTGTCACGATAAGCCATAGATGCGTCAAATTTTGTCAGATGCGTCACTATATTCGACAGATGCGGTTTGTAATATTAGTTGCATTGTTTTGTCTGTCAAATGCGTTGGGCCATATGATACCTGCAAAAATTGAATAAAACTTCTATAGATTTGTGAAGAACATGTCTTTACGTCGAGTTCACTAATGTAACTATCAAGAAAACAAGAAATATTAAAGCAATAACAATAGCAATAAACTTCTAATGTAATCTAAAGCTAAACAACAAAGCACAAAGAAAGCATAAACATAAACAAAGAGCAATCTCACCTAGTATCTACATCCTTCCATGAATGACCTTAATTGTCCTTCTCCATTTTGCTGTGATGGTATTCTTGCCCTTAGATTTTTAGTATGTGTGCAAGTATAGCCTTGATGTATGCGATTATAGCAAAATATTGAAGATTAAACAAATGATTGCTCCAAAATTCATACAATTTTGAGAGGAGTTGAAATGATGAGAGTCAGGTCAATTTATAGAAAAATGATCATTCAAATGAAAGGCCGAGATTGAAATATAGATGGACGATTCAGATTAAAAGATTTGACATGCATTGATATAAGTGTTAGTATTGACATGAGTGATAAAACCTAAGAATAGAAATCAAGATTAAATAATGATTTAATCTCTAGTTGAAATTATTGAAAAATTAGAAGAATAATGTTTCCATGAAAAGGATAAAGATAGAATAACATAAATAATTTGTTTGAACGCACACATAAAATTAATTAATTAAATAAAGATATTTAATTAATAAAAATGTACATGCATAAGAGTTAAAACTAGATAACTGACTAGATATGATAAAGAGTTTATTCGTGAAAGACACTCAGACATTAAATCAAGAGATAACTGATTGATTTCAATAGATCTCGAGTCAAGTGGAAATGAATACTTAGATAACTTAAACAATTATCTAAATATAGAGGAATATGTCAAAAATAGACATTTATGAATTAAATGATTATTTAATTCAAGATTCGACATTTAAGGAATTAATTAAATAGATAAGATTTATTTAATTGAGTAAAGAAAAGGTTAATTGAATAATTAAGTATTAAAGTATTTATTTAATTATAGTTGAAAATATGATAAAGATAAATTAAATAAGAATTTATTTAATTTAAGAAGGAGAATAAATTTAATTAGTGACGTAATTAAATAAAGAACGTTTATTTAATTAACGAGGACTTGAATAAAGATAAAATTAATTAATTAAATAATTAATTTTATTTAATTAATAGAAGAATAAATGTTAAAATGAATTAATTAAATAATTAAAATTTATTTAATTAATAGATGAGAAAGGACTTTAGAAAGTAATCAAATAATTAACATTATTTAATCATGACTATGCAAATATGAATTATGAATAAATTGAAGTCGCATGCTTAGACCAAATTTTAGTGTCTACACAATGAAAACCACCTTTGTGATTTTCACAAAATCAAGGGACACACAACAACCAGCTACATGAGGTTGAAAATTTTTATCCAAGGCCTCATTGATGACAAGGCCATAAACGTTGAACAACCAACTCGAAATCAAGACTTAAAAATGTACATGAATCCAATGTCAGATCATAACCAAGGGAAAAATTGTGGAAAAACCAAGTATGCCAATGTGAACCATGTGTATGATCATGTTGTCGCATCCATTGATGAAATTTTCATTGTTATTAATATCAAGGGAGAAAAATTTGATTGTGGAGTCACCACACGTGGTAGCAAAATCACCTTTTTTGCACCATCACAGCCACGTAGGGCATCCACCTCCAATCCAAAATCTATTCCTAATGGCTACAATGTCCTAGACTAGCTGAAAAGAACCCCCACTCAGATCTTCATCATGGAGTTGCTGAAGATATCACCTATACATAGAAAAATCCTAGAGGAAGCATTGACTTCATCCACCATCTCCACGGATCTTGATGCTGGCCAATTCCAAGCTATGGTTAGAAATATCACCACCCCAAGTCTTCTAACATTCTCCGATCAGGACTTCCCTACCCAACCATCTCACAATTGTGCACTTCACCTTGAAGTCTTGGTTCATAAAAACAAATTCAAAAGGGTCTTGGTGGATGGAGGTGTAGGTCTAAATATTTGTTCCCTCAAACTAATAAAGAATCTTGGATTCTCAAAGGATGCCATTGAAAAGGGTAAGGGCATCACAATTAGAGCATATGACGATTAGGAAAGACTATCTCAAGGAACTATTCAGCTCCCTATTCAAGTAAGGCCAACCATTATGGAAACCACATGCTAGGTCCTTGACCTTGATTTGCCTTATAAAATTCTTCTGGGGTGCCCATGGATCCATGGGATGCAAGCAATCACTTCCACCTTCTAGCAATGCGTCAAGTTCCCATATCAAAATCAATAGGTCAGAATTCATGGTGATCTTGAACCCTTTTCCTACTACAAGAATCTAGACGCAAAATACTATAAAATCCCCCAAGTCCCAAAGAATGATAAAGGCCCCACAACCCCATATGTAGACCCAGCTACATTAGCCTCCACTTCTAAGACAAAGACACCCACCATTCTTGATATATTTAAAATCAAGTTCATTATCCAAGGCAATTGGTGTGGGGATTATAGAATGAAGAAAAGTGCTTTCGTCATAGGAGAGTTACCTCAATCTCGTAGGACTCATGGGAAATCCCATCCATCTGAAACATCATCCCATACCTTCAAAGCATACCCTTCTAGATTCAAAATTTGGGGGATCTAAGTTGAGAAATAGTAGATGAGAGAGACATATCCAATCTCCAATATCAAGATGAAAGGCCCATGCCTAATCTTCTAATGGATTAGAGCAGCAAAGGTCTACAAATGATGCTAGGTATGGGATATGACAGAAACAAGAAAATTGGGTAGAATTACAATGACCTATTTCAACCCCTTGTCGCTAAGAAGTGTAAGGAATCTTGGCCTCAGATGTACCCCTCCAAAGGTGACCATACTTGGAAAGGAAGCCTCAGTTAGAAAGGACAAAATTCCCCCTCAGCAATCAACATCCACCCTTCAATTACCAATATCCACAGGTCGAGTCATAGAAAACTTTACCATTGACATAATTGATGTGTGTAGTAGTGATGAGGATCCCATAACTGACTTTCCTATGCTTTTCAAATATTCTCCCTGCTCATGATTAGTACCTTGTCTTTTGAGTTAGACCATCAAACCCATGAAATAAACCTATTCTACCCTCAACTCATTTATTACAACCAACGAGGACCTCCAATTTTGGACACATTAAAAAATGATGAGGTGCTCTCGGAATTCATGGGATTATAGGATACAGTACCATATGGAGATCACAAGGATGGGTTTGATATAGTTCTAGATACATAGGCCTATTACAGGGAAACAATTGAATCCTTTGGTCGCAAAAGTGAAAATTTGAGAATAATCTTTGTCTTTGAGTGAAAACCACACTGTGGCACTCTCTAACCCAAAAATAGTAAAAATAAAGGATCCATCCAATGGTGAAAACCTCTTTGAGGCATCAAAGGAGGAAGGATTCAATCTTCCTCCTAGTTCTATTCATTAAGAGAAGTTGGCAGTATTAGCCGAGAAGTGCAATCCAGTCAACTTGGGAATAGAGGAACTACCACACAACATTTTTTGTAGCATCACTTCTCATAGAAGAACAAGAACTTCTAGCTGCGTTCCTAAAAGAAAGAAAGAAAAACTTTGCATGGACTTATGTCAACATGCCTGGGCTTGATCCAAAGGTTGTGGTTCATCACCTAGTTGTATATCCCGAAGCAAAGCCTATGAGACAAAAGCTAAGAAAGATGCATCCCCAAATTTCATTATTGGTCAAAATGGAATTGCAAAAGTTCCTATATGCATGGTTCATATAGCTAATCAATTATCTAGAGTGGGTCTCAAACCTTGTACCTATTTCAAAGCCCACTGTGGGCATCTGCATCTGCACAAACTTTAGAGATCTAAACAAAGCATGTCCCAAGGATGACTTCCCACTTCCTAACATTGACATGATTGTGGATATGATAGCAAGACATGAGATGCTATCTTTGATGGACAAATTCTCATATTACAACCAGATCATAATAGCCAAAGATGACCAACATAAAATGGACTTCACTTGCCCATAAGGGACATATTGTTGGAATATGATGTCATTCGGGTTGAAGAATGTGGGACTACCTATCAGAGGGCCATGACACCTATCTTTCATGATATGATCCTTACAACTATGGAAGATTACATGGATGATATATTAGCCAAATCAAAGAAAAGATGATATCACATAGCCACACTAGGCTCCATCTTTGATAGGTTAGAGGAATACAAAGTCAGACTCAATCCAAAGAAGTGTGTCTTTGGATTATAGTTAGGAAATCTCCTCGGGTATATCATGTCTATGAGAGGAATTGAAATAGATCCTACTAAGGTTAAGGAAATCCTTGAAATGGAGGCACCAAAAACATTGAAACAACTAAGAGGCCTACAAGGAAGAATCCAGTCCATCCTCCGATTCATAGCACAACTAATAGAGAAGGTTTTCCCCTACTCTCATCTACTCCACAAGGGGGTAGCATACAAGTGGGTCGAGAAGTGTGATAAGGACTTCAACAAGATCAAGGAATACTTACACCACTAGTCCTCATGCCGCCAATTCCAGGAAAACCCTTGATCTTATACATATCAGCAACAACAAAAGCTCTTAGGGCTCTCTTAGCACATCATGGTGAAAATGGAAAAGAGAGAGCTATCTATTATATCAACAGAACTATGGTGGGCCATGAACTAAACTACACCTCCTTTGAGAAATCCTATCTAGCAGTTGTATTTGCAACACAAAAGTTTAGACATTACATGCTAGCCCATCAAATAAAGCTCATCACAAAGATAGACCCCCTTAAGCACCTACTTTCCAAAGCAACACTTACAGGGAGGACAACTAAGTGGCTTATGATCCTCATAGAGCATGACATTGAGTATGTGGAACACAAGGCCATCAAAGGACAAGAAATTGTAGACCTATTCACGGAGGCACTGATATACTCAAAGAATCCACTTGTCTCAGAATTCCTTGATGAATCAATCTTCAACGTAAGTGTAGCGGATCACTGGAAAATGTACTTTGATGGATCCTACACACAACACAGGTCAGGATTAGGGATCTTCTTCAGCACCCCACAAGGGGACTGCATGCCAAAATCATACAAGCTATCATTCCCTTGCACAAATAACATCACAGAATATGAGGCTCTTATCATAGGGCTAAGAATTGTAGTGTAATGGAAGATAAGGGAACTCAAGGTATATGAATATTCACAGCTCATAATCAATCAAATCAACAATGAGTATCAAAAAATGATGAAAACTTGACTCCCTACAAGAAATTGGTAGAAAGCCTCAAGGAGTTCTTCATTGATATCACATTTGAGTAGCTACCAAGAGCAAACAACAAGGTGGTAGATGCAATGGCTACAATCGAATCACTCCTAGACGTTCCACGCAATGTTCCCAAGTAAGAATTCCTCATAGAGTAGCTTCTCGTGCCTCCATTCAAGAGTCTGAATTTGTGTGTGAAATCATTGGTCTCAGTGATCCCTGGTACCATGATATATACACTTACCTGAGAATAGGAGTCCTCCCTGCTAACATAACCCCAAACCTCAAAAGAGCCTTTTTCAAGAAGTCATCACATTTTTTCATCCTAGGAGATACCCTATACCGTAGAAGCATTGAAGGGACCCTTTTACATTACATAAATGTTGACGAGGCATTGACTGCCTGAATTGAGGTACATAATGACATTTATGGTTCACATTCGAGCGATATGCCCTTAGCCAAGAAACTACTGAGGATAGGGTACTATTGGCCTACAATGGAAAGGGAAGCACATGACTATGTCTAAAGGTGTTTACAATGTCAGCAACATGGGGACCTAATCCATGCACCAGTCAGGAGCTCCACCCAATTGTCACACCTTGCCCCTTTTCATAATGGGGGCTCGATCTCATTGGAAAAATCACCCCCACCTCATCCAGTGGACATAATTTCATCATCACTACCACTAAGTACTTCACCAAGTGGGTGGAAGCCATCCCCATGACCTATATCATAGGAAAGCAGATATCAAAGTTCATCCTAAACTACCTAATTTTTCGCTACGGTATCCCTTAGGCCATTATCTTAGATAATGAGACACCTTTCAAGAATCAAGATGTTCGCGACCTATGCCACAAGTTTAAAATCCAACATCACTTTTCCACCCCATACTACCCCCAAGGAAATGGCCAAGTTGAGGCTACAAATAAGACCACTTTAAAAATCCTCAAGAAAATGGTTAATGAAGTTGGTCGTGATTGGAATCTCCAATTAAATCCTGCCCTATGGGCCTATCGAACAAGTATTCACACACAAACAGGTGCCACCCCTTTCTCCCTAGTCTACGGATTAAAAACCATACTCCCTATCGAGATTGAGATCCCGTCACTAAGAATATCATTGCAGAATCTCATCACAGATAAAGAATATCGGGTGTCAAGGTTAAATGAGCTAGAACTACTAGATGAGTAGTGCATGGATGCCTTAAACCATTTGCAAGTCTACCAAAACCAACTCAAGCAGAGTTATAACAAGAATATTAGGATTCAAACATTCTAGGTAGGAGAACTTGTGTTGAAGGAGAATCAGAAGAACATTCCAAATCCAAAGGGCAAGGAAAAATTGAACCCAATTGGTTGGGACTGTTCATCATCATAGCAAGCTACAAGTCATGGGAATATCAGTTATCAACACCAAAAGGGGAACCTCTATAGGAGCCCATGAATAGCTCCCATCTCAAAAAAAAATCTGCCTAAATCTTTCAAGGTATGAAACCAAAAATAAAAAAATAAAAAAATCCAAAAAAATTAGAAAAAAGACTAAGAACAGTAAAGAGAAAAATTGTCCTCTAGTGAAAACCACTTCGGTGTTACTTTGGGAAAGTACCTTGGTGAAAACCTAGAAAATAGGTTCCTTGTGTAAATAAGCACCTTCCATCCACCAGGATCTTCATGGCTCATTCTGCATCATCCATCCATCACGCTTCCATCATCCATTCACGTCTGCACCGTAGCTTGGTCCTATGTTCATGTCATGATCCCTCCTAGTACTACCCGACCCATTCTCAAGGTCAATTTTTCCTACCTATATCAAAGTAGGCTATTGCACCACGTTGGGGGAATGATCTCATTGGATCGAATTCATGTATATTCTTGAAGTCTTCCCTAAATCAAAAAATCCAAAAACATCATAAAATCAAAAAATAAAAAAAATATTTGTAAAATAAAAAACTCCAAAAACACTCAAAACATATCAAAATCCGAAAACAAGTCAAAGAGTCAAAAAGTTAAAAAAAGAGTCATCTTGTCAAACTATAGGTCTTTGAGCTCTGAACGTAGGCAAGGTTGATCTTTGATCATCTCCTGAGACAATTAGGTCAGTCCTTTAGGAGTCAGCCATAATAAACTAGCAATCCATTTGTTCATATCTCATCAATAAATCAAGTTTATGTTAGTCAATCTACATGGTCTCTGCGTGTATAACATAGGAAAGGCTAATATTTGATCAGCCCTTGAGGCCCCTAGGATAGGTCTTTAGGTTAGTCTCTTGGTCAAAATCTTGGAAAACCCCAAAACATTTGAAATTTTGAAAATCAAAACATTTGTAAAATCGCAAAAATACCAAAAACAGCCTCAAAACATTTCAAAAACATCAAAAACATCCAAATATTTGAAAAAAAAAAATCCATCTCATTTTTCTTTCACCCGCAATAAACATCACTCATAATAAATAGTCGTTATCCTCAACCTTTGGTGAAAAAATAAAAAACGAGTCTAGCGGGTAAAAAGTGAAAAATCAAACGTCAAGGTCTCAAGTCTAGGTCAGTAGGTAAACAAGTTGGTCAACTCTTCGTATCAATATCCCATCATCCAATTTGTCCCAAATCATCTAATAACATCATGTCCTAGGATGCATCCTTCCTACAATGGACATCAACATCAGGGATCACCGTAGTTTAGTCTTGGCTAGCAGTATGAAGAACATTTGCTTGTTTGTTTACTTTATCTTTGTCTTTTTTACTTATCTTATTTGCGCCCATTTCAATGACCTCTCGATGATGTCTAAATAAAGGGATTTAGAGAGAGAGGAATGAGGAAATGATCATTATCTTTTGTCTATTGTGCTTGTTGGATATTCTTGTAATAAAACCTCGGTCATGTGTGCTTTGTTTGGGTGTAGGGAGGATGTTTCAGGTGTCTTGTTGACCACATAGGAAGGGTTTCCTTTCTATGTTTTGGTCTGAGATTTTTGGAATATTTGAACTACATTTTGAATAAGGTTCCATATGCCAGGTGTGAATAGGAATACTCCTATCTGATTGTTGAGTCAAAGTCCATCACACTAGGTGCAACACCATCCTGGTTCTTTATACCTTGATGTATTGTTCCTACATGTTTTATCAAACATTAGGTAAATAGCCCTTTTAAAGTCCCAATTCCTAGTAAGAAAATCATCATCATCATCTCTAATAAGGTTGACTTGTTGGATTCTCTTATTTCTTCTTTCTTCTCTCCGCGCTAACATGGTACCATGATAGTTAATCACAAATCATCGCTAATGCATCCATCCTGTATCAAAATACCATAAACATAATGCATATCATATCATGACATATAGGAAACACTAATCATCTCATATGCATTTCATTTCATCATTGCATAATATATATTGGTTATTCTAAGCATCTCATAAACTATACATTTATATCCATTACATAATCAATATAAACATCGCATATACATCATATCATCCATTTGCATCATCATATAAACATTATCATACCATGTGCATCATATCATGTCATACAAACATCATCACATAGGCATCATCATTATAAAAAGAATCATTGCATCATATCATGTGCATCATCATGTCATCTATATACACATCATACATGAGAAAGATATTGAAAAGGAAAAGGAATATGTCATTACATCTCATACATTTTATCATCATCATCCATTAGGTGCATAATATAGATATGTTAATCTAAGAATTTTAAACCAATTTCATATCGTAAAATTTGCTTCATCCATACATCATCATAAAAAGAGCATAGAAAAGATACTGAAAAAAAAAATACATCCATAAACATCTTAATAATCACTACATCACATCATAACATCATATAGAAACATACATCGCACTACATCACATAGAATAAAAAGCATACATGCATCACATAGGATAGAGTCAGTGCATCACATATGGAAAATAAGATACATCCATCCATCATGCATAAATGAGAACAAATCATATATATATCGATTTGAACCACATCATCTCATATATCATCAAAATAATAATACAACTGTCATGGTAAAAAGAATCAGGATCAAGTGTGTGTATCAATCAATGTAATACAATTTCCCACGAGACACTGCCTGATGGTAGTGAACCCTATAATACTTTTCCTCCATGGCCACCTCATGGTACATCCTCGTGGGGACTGTCCAACCCTATGTAACCTCTAGTTGGTAGTGTTTCCTAGTTTCCTATGCCAACTGAAGCTCAATGGTCTGGCTCTGCTAAATGGCTTGATCTCGCTTAGCTCTCACCTAATCTCTCTCAGTTGTCAAGGTGGCAACCTATGCATGTAGCTACTGGATCAATGCATCTCTCTAGTCCAGCTGAGGTGGTGGTGGAAGTGGAGGTGGATGTTGTTCATGGTCCCTCGATACATCTCTTTGTTGCATGTCCCCGTCTCTCAGCTTCCTGTCCATGTCTCTCTACTAGTCTCCAGGCACTTGATCCCTCTAGCCCTGCTGGTCAGTAGGTGCTCCCCATCCTCTTCTTCTATCACTGTCATTGTCCTCATCCCTATCTCCTCTACCTCCCTGCCCCTGCGCCCACCCTGTTGATTAGCCTCAGGGCCTCCATCATGGTAGTAATGCACCTGGAACTGCCAATCTGACTAGTAGATGAAACTAATCGCAGTAGGCCTGTGTGGTCTAGGTCTGTTGGCCCCTGATCATATGGCCATGGTCTGGCCACTAGCTATCTGAAACTGTCCACTACCTCATCTATTGGGATCATCTAACCCCATGTAGTCTCCCTCATAGTACGTACAAATATGGACACGTATTGATCATCGGGCTTGTCGTAAGTCTCACTGAACTGTCTAGCAACCCGATCAGGTAGATAACACTCTATCATCATATGCTCCCTGCCCTGCATAAGATGGTATTACCTTGCAAAGAATAGTTTTTGTACATCATCGTACCAAGCGGGCATCCCAAGCCAAGGCCTCCAAGTAAAAATGGCCATCCCATCGATGAACCTCCACTAGTAACGGATGCCAACTACTCCTGTGTGCATAAATGTCAATCCACCCTTGTATCTCCAGATGGCTAGGTCATCTAGCTCCATGTCGACCTATGTGACTCGTGGGTGGAGCACCACAATGTGCTCCCAAGCCCAGATGTGTAAGAGTGTGATTCCTACTCTGATAGCCCTAGTATCGCAATATGCAAACTCGTGTAAGTCATGGTAGAGGGAGGCTAGCATTACTGGTCCCTACACAAAACACTCTCTCTAGTGGAGAATCTACTCCTAGGAAAGACCCCATCCTGGAATAAAGTATCGGTTGTGCCAATCTAGTGCCACAAGTCTCGAGATAATGGCAGCCACAATCAATCTAATGTCGGCACTAAGCTCCTATACCGCTCTAACTCGATCTGTCCCTCAGCAAAAATGATCTCATCAAGGCCCATGACCTCATAATAGGCATCTATCCTGGCATCCACATCATAGATGACCCGCTCTCCATGGATCAACAATCGAAGAATGCGTCACACATCCTCCAGGGTCACTGTCACCTCACTTGTAGGGAAGTGAAACGATAACGTCTCACTATGTCATCGCTCTACTAATGTTGTCATCATCCCTAAGTGTGTCTAGATGGTTGGGGCATATGCGATGTACCAGAGCCCAATCACTCCCAAGTGCTCCTAGAGCAGCTCATGCAATCCTATCAGTCTACTTAGTATCGAGGACCTATGCTCCTATGAGTGTACTGCCTCCATGTCCTCGTACATTAGTAAAATCACTGCATCAAGTTTCGTAAAAATCAAGATCTTGTTTGGAGTTTTCACAACCAAAACAACAAATGTGTTGTTGTTTGCAATGGCATCACTATTTGGAATTTCCAAATTGTGCCACTAGAACCCTCTAAAGTCCAAACTCCATCGTCGTGGTGCAGTTTGAGAGTGCATCAGTTTGACCCCTAAACCTAAATTCCCAATTGCACCATCACGATGTAATTTGCATAGGCGGTGCACTTTGAAGCCTAAACCCTAATATCTAAACTAGACTTCCGCAACACAATACTTAATAGCGGTGCACTTTAAGGCCACGCAACATTGATTTAACACTTTTAGCGGCGTCAAACAATGTCACTTGACTTGGTTTGAATTTGGACCCTAATTAATGGGCACAAAGGACAAAAAAATAGGTCGGGTAAAGGTCACATATCGGTGGTCCTATGCCTGGAAGTTGCTGGTATACTCGCACTCACTCTGAAATGTGTCATGGAAGCACACATTGTGCCATCTCGAACAGTGGTCAAAGCTCAAAATGGAGAAATATCTAAAGGCTGAATGTGCAAATGAATTGGAAGTGGCCCCTCAAGGCCTATTTAAGCTTGAAAGTTAGGGTTTTTTTTACCCTATTTAGCCGTCCAACTAGGGTTTTGGACCCCCAATCCCATTTTCACCCAACCAAGGGTCGCTTTGCATCATTTTTTTTGTTTTTGGATGTTTTTGGCATCCCAGACCCTTTCTGGAGCCATCGGGCACCTTGTCCTCTTCTTTCCCGAGATCACCCAAAAATGCAATTTTTTCTCTGATCTCTCGAGGGGGCAGTATACCAGCATAATTCGTTCACTAGGGCAATAGTTAGGCATCTGAAAAAAAATTAAAAATGAATTTTGATCATGGAAAGGTTATTCCTTAAACCAATGTAGCGAGTACATTGCTTCATAGAGGGGAAAAATGTAGACACGAAAAATATACTGATTGATTTCATACACTTGATCCTGATATTACTAACACTAGTTCATCCTAAATCATCTCCTTTGCTAGCCATTTAATCAAATAATTTTTATTTGGTTAAATTCGTCACACTTCATCTCTTAATTAAATAAATCAATTTTATCTAATTAAGTCATCATCTCCTATTAATTAAATAAATCATTAGTCCTATCATCCCTCTTTTAATTAAACAATTCATTTATTTAATTAATCTCTAAAGTCGTCTCCTTTAATTAAATAAATTAACACTTATTTGATTAGGTCTAACATCATCTTCTTTAATTAAATAAATCAAAATCTTATTTAATTAAGTCTAAATTCATTTTCTTCTCATTTTGATTTAAATTAATCCAAAAGTCTAAGTCAAAATAGTCCAATCAACTAATCTCCCTTTAAATTAATCAAATCCTAATTAATGTAAATCTAATCCATCAAATCCTTTAACTTTTTCAACTTGCTCATGAAAGTCATTTTAATTGATTTATTAAATCTCTAATTACTTTCAAAAAGGCATCAAAAAGGGAATATTCTCCAAGTTTTAAAAATCCCTCCAAAAGGGTTTGTACATCCAACAAGGCATTTAAGTTTCTTACATGTCCTTTGTCTTGAGCCAATTAGCATTAACTTCATTTTCTCCTCCCTCCAACTTGTCATTTCATCAATTTTGAAATTCCACCTAATTGCATTTAATTGTACAATGACCAAAATGTGCTCCACCTTTGTCCACTCGCATGTTGACAAGTGGCTTTATGCTATTGGTTGGCCTTTTATCCCACATTCATCCATTTTACCTCATTCTTCATATTTCTCATCTATAAATAAGAGGCTCTCATTTGGATTTTGGATCCACAACTTCATGCAACATTATTATCTTCAAGTTTTTGAGCAATCTTCATCCATCTTCATCCATTTTGATATTTTCATAGCTAGGTTATGGAGAAATTTCACCAAGGATCATCAAATCTTTTCCATTAATCATCAAGCTTGCAAGGAATTGGGATAGGGCCATTTTCCACATCAAAATGTCACCAATTCCCCCATGGAATTAAGAGTTTGATCATTTAAATAGGATTTAATAGTTTTCCCATTGTGTTCTTCATATTATTTCTTATTTTTTATGTTTCAAATGAATTTCATGGGGAATGTTGTTTCTAACTTGCATCTGGGGCTAATTGTGTGTTTGTTCTTTGTGTTTGTGCAAGTCTAGGATCACCATTCACAATTAGAAACTACAAAAATATCATTCAAACCCTAATAATAGGACTCATATGCCCAACCTGGTGTATTAGTCCCAATATACCCCTTTTTTCATCCTTCTATAGATCTCGATAGTCAACAGAAGAATTCCAATTTTTCCCCCAAAACCCTAGAGTGGGACTAAATCACCCAACTTGGCATATTAGTCTTGGTGTAATCTAAGACAACAATTTACGAGTTTTATAGACCTTATTTTGGTTTCTCCACACCTTCAAGTACTTTTCTACTTCATTTTGTTTGTCAATCTAATTTCATGCTTTGAAGTTTCTAGGGTTTATGCATAAGTGTTTGCATTTCTCCTTTGAAGCTTCATTTAATGGTGAACCCCCATCCAATTACACAAAGGAAACCAATAGCCATTCCTCAATCAAGTCACTTCATTGAGGGATCTAGTTTCCTAATGAACTAAGGTGTGAAATAGGTCCAATTCCATCTCCCAAAAGGTGGAACCCTATTTCCATTGTGTTCAAGTATGTAAATAGTAGTATGAATAGCTTCTATGTAGTATAATTTAGGTATATTTACCTCTTTCATCATAGTCCTCGTGGCTTCTTGAATAGTTATTATTTTCCTTTCAACAACTCCATTTTGTTGAGGAGTTCTAGGGGTAGACAAATTCCTCTTTATTCCATGAACTTCACAAAACATGTTAAACTCATTAGAGGTGAATTCACCACCTCTGTCAAACCTAAAACATTTGAATTTCAAATCCATTTCATTCTCAACCATAGCTTTAAATGCCTTGAATTTATCTAATGCATCATATTTCTCTCTAAGAAAAGTAACCCATGTCATTCTAGAATAATCATCAATCAAAATAATAAAGTACCTATCACCTTGTAGACTTCTCACCCTTGTAGGACCACAAATATTTGTATGCACTAATTTCAGTAGTCTGGTAGTAGATCATTCCTTTCCCTTAAAGATACTCCTTGTTTGTTTTCCAAATTGACAACTCTCACAAACAACATTGATAGGTTTTGTGATTCTATGTAAATATCTCACTACATGAACTGAACTAATTCTTTCCAAATTATCAAAATTCATGTGACACATTCTCTGGTGCCATAACCAACTATCATTAATTTCATACATAAAGCAATGTCCATCATCACCCTTAAGTTGATAGATGTTTTCATTTTTTCTCTTACCAACAACAATCATAGTTATGGACCCTTTCCAAGTCTCACATGTTTCATCCTTACACACAAGATTATATCCTTTGCTACACATTTTTCCAACACTTTAGTATTATGCTTGCCATCAAAACTGATTGAACCTATTCCACAAATCTTAACTCTTGAATCATCTCCAAATTTAACTAATCCTCCATCATACTTTTCAAGTTTAACAAACTTACTTTTTTCTCTGGTCATGTGATTAGAGAAGCCATTGTCAACAACTCGGCAATTCTTATCTTCTTTGACATGAAGAACAGATACCAAAGTACCTTCAACCTTATCCTTCATCTTCGAAACATTTTCCTTCACACAACTTTCAGGGTTTGTAGAACCAGATTCTTCTTTTATAGCCAAAAATAAAAATTCATTATCATCAAAATCTCTATAATCAGATTCATCATCAGAAATTCCAGTATCTTCTCTCACATAGTAAGCTTTCTTAATCATTTTTCCTTTTTTTTTCCCTATTCTTATTGTTTATAGCTTTTTTTGGACATCTTGAAGCGTAATGACCTATACCACCACAACTAAAACATTTGAAAGGTAATTTACCTTGATACTTACCAGTGCCCTTTTTCATCTTCCTCACAAAGTTAGATTCCAAATCATTAAGATCTTCTTCATCTGCATCTTCAACCTTCCCTGATTTACAAGCCTTGAAAGTAGTCTCTACTTTTGTACCTTTTTTCATTTTTCTTATTTCAAATGCAGTTAGTGTACCAATCATCTGATCTCTAGAATAATAGTCAAAATCTATAGTTTCCTCAATAGCAGATACCTTTTCACTGCAACAATCTAGAAGTGATCTAATAAATTTCTTCACTACTTTAGATTCTTTAACTGTTGCAACAAGGCCTCTCATAACACTTACCAACTCATTAACTCTTTGTATGTATCCTTTAAATTTCTCATATTCAAAAATTTGCATCATTTCAAATTGTGCCTTCAAGTTCTACAACTTTTCTTGTTTGACCTTCTGATATCCTTCATAAATGCTTTCTAGCTTATCCCAAATTTATTTAAGAGTCTTCAAACTCATAACTTTTACTAACATAGTATTAGAAAGACTATTCACAATAATAACTCTTGTCTTAGCATTGATCTCATGTGCCTTGATTTTTGCACTTGTACTTGGACCATTTGGAGGTGGAGTATATGTATTTCAATAAGCCTTCTCAATCTCATATCTCGGAGCTACCAAATATCCTTCCATCTTTTTCTTCCAAAATTCATAATATGAGCCATCAAATCTAGGACATTTCAAAGTAACCTTGTTCACCATCCTAGATCTACTTTAAGTAGTTAAGCTCTTCTTCAAGGAACCTCGCTCTAATACAAATTGTTGAAATGAACAAGACAATTGAGAGGGGGTGAATCAGTTGTAGCAAATTAAACCTTCAAAAGCCTCAATAATAATCAAAACCACAAGCTCATTAAAACCTTATTCTATTAGAATGATTAAACATGAAATGTAGATAACAAAAATTGAACTCACAACACATACACAAGAGAACACCATATTTATGTGGAAAACCCAATAAGGGAAAAACCACGATGGTGATTAGCTCACAATATAAGTAATAGAAAAACTAGTACAAAAGGACTCACTGCCAGAATAAGACACACTTTCCAAAAGGGCTCACAGCCAGGGCTCACTGCCACATAAAGAATACAAGAAGATAGAAGAAGAATGTTACATAGAGAGAACTTCTCAATGCAACAAGGAATCCACCACAATTTCTCGCACACTATCACAATCTTGCATGAATGATTTCAGATACATTCATCTCACTACCTTCAAGAACCCTAACATTGAATCTACTCAAATTCTCATCACAAAAATCACTCACATCTATCTTACTTCTTATTTCTTTCATACATCAACTCACAAAAACACCATATATATTTATATCGATCTCAACCTCAAAAACCCTCTCCAACATCGGCAACTACTCGTTACACATACAAATTCAAAATATTTTGGCACCTAAACATTCCCGTGATGGGTAGGAATGAAGGTGGCCTATATAAACCCTTAATTAGGGCCCAAATAGATCTCAAAATACTTCAACATGCTTCTACAAGCCTCACATGTAGTGTTAAACACGAGGTCTACCAACACCCATGCAAAACACAATAAACATTAAGTATGTGCTTCCACAAATCAATCTAAAACTTCTAAACAACTTAATTCACTTGAACACGATCCAGAATAATCCTTGAACTACTTAAGATTCATCAAACACTTCATCCAAGCTTGCATCATACAAACACTTCATTTCAGAAAAACTGGTATCCCTTATTTGTATACTGATAAATCAAAATCACTCTGTACTGCACGAAATCAAGTAAAAACTTGAATACAAAAAGATACAAGCATTATAGACAACTTTCCAAATCCGTAAAACCTAAAGCCAAACAAAAAAGAAACATGGAGCAAATAAATTTCTCCCAGGCCACATAAAACATCAGTAAACAACTAGTTCACACACTGGTGAAAATATCTCGCACTGTACAATGATCTAGAAACCAAAATTTTGAATATAGAAACCTTTGACAACTTTTAATAACCTATAAAATTCGCATAGGCATAGCACCAACACATAAGGAACGTGGAGCACAATACTGGAGCACACTATGAACACTTGCACAACACAATTTACTTTGTTTATCAAATTTTCTCAAAAGTACTTGGAAACCAAGTACCAGAGACATCATCTCAACTCATTACTTCATTCCAACTCATCTTCAGACTCTGCAACAAAAATATAGCTCCATGTACTCACAACACTTCCTTAAGGTTTTAACTACACATGCACAACCTATTTTCCTCTTTTTCACAATTTTCTCAATATCCTCGACATCTTCATCCCATAGTTGACATCAATGACAACACCGGTCAGTAGACTTCTTGTTGACATCAATGATAAAACCTTCATACTTGCAACTTAGTATGTTGAATGAAAATCCATAAAAATACAAGTTATAGCAGCCCAACTTGCAAATGCACCTACCAAATCAAATAATCCATTGTTCTCATATTTTCTAGATTTTTCTATATTCACATTGGATACTCCAGTGACATGGAAATTATATTTTGATGGATCTCATACAAGTCATAGTTCAGGAGCAGGTGTATTGTTTGTCACCCCCCAAGGTGATACCATTCCTAAGTCATTTGAATTGTCTTTTCATGTACCAACAACATAGCAGAGTATGAGGCTCTTCTCATAGGACATCACATGACAATCAAATGGAAAATAAAGAGCCTTCAAGTGTACAGTGACTCCTAATTGGTAATTTGATAGGTTAATGATAATTATGACACTAAAGATGAAAAGCTTACTCCCTATAAGCAAATGGTTGAAAGTTTTAGATAAAAATTTGATATCATAACCTTTTATTAGGTACCTCACATTCAAAATAAGGCAACAGACATAATGGAAACCATAAGTTCTCTATTGGATATCCCAGATAATATGCCTCAATATAGGTTTTTGGTAGAATAGTTGTTGATCCCTTCCTTCGACATCCCCGAGTCTGAGATGGTCTTTGAACTTGTTGGTCCCAACTCCCTATGGTATAAAGAAATTTATTATTACCTAAATGAACACATCATTTCCCTTCACCTCTCTACCAATCAATGCAAGACCTTCATCCACAAAAGCCTCTAGATATGTCATCATTGGTGATACCCTTTATCGACAAAGCCTAGACAACACCCTATTGCGATGTATCAATACAAATGAAGCACAAACGGACTTGCACAAAGTACACGAGGTATATGTGGAGCCCATTCTAGTGGTTTGACCCTAGCCAAGAAGATCATGTTTGTAGGATACTATTGGCCCACAATGGAATGAGATTCATACCATTTTGTCAAGAAATGTTAGAAATGTCATATTCATGGAGACTTGATACATGCACTATCTCGGGAACTCGAGTTGATAGCATCACCATGGCCTTTTTCCCAATGGGGACTTAACCTCATAGGTAAGATCCATCCCACTTCATCCAATGGCCATAAATTCATGATCACAGCGATCGAATAATTTACCAAATGGATTCAAGCAATCCCCATGACATACATCACTGGAAAATAAATCTTAAAATTCATCCTCAATTATATCATTTTTCAATATGGTGTCCCTCAATCCATCATCACTGACAATGGTCATCCATTTAAGAATCAAGATGTTTTCCAACTCTATGAAAATTCCCACTCATAACATCACTTCTCTACCCCATACTACCCACAAGGTAACAACCAAGATGAGGAATCTAACAAAACCATTATCAAAATCCTTGAAAATATTGTCAATAATGTTGGTCATGATTGGCACCTTCAACTTAATCCTGCCTTATGGGCTTAGTGCACCAATAGCTACACTCCCGCAGGAGCCACTCCATATTCACTAGTCTTTGGTTCTGAGGCCATTTTACCTATTGAGGTTGACTTACCTTCCCTATGGGTTTCCATACAAGGGTAGATTGACAATGAAGAATACTGTACATATCCAGACTGCATGAGTTATAATTACTAGATAAATAGAGACAAAACACATTGGTCCATTTACAAGCTTATCATAATCATCTCTATCATAACTATAACAATAAATTTTTGACCTGAAACTTTGACATTGGTGACCTGGTGTTAATGGAGAACCCTAAGAATCAAGTCAAGCAAGAGAAGCCAAGAAAATTTGAACCAAATTCATTGGATCCCTACATCATCATGATAGTCTTCAAATTAGGAGCTTATCATATTTCCACTCATAAAGGTGAACCACTTTCAGAGCCCATCAAAATTTTACACTTGCAAAAATTTACACAGCTTCAGAGAGCCATATCAAAACCTAAAAATTACAAAAAAAAAATCAAAAAATCATCGCCTTGATGAAAACCTGGCAAATAGGTGACTTGGTGACACCAAAAAAAAATCAAAAAGTCAAGAAAATAGTAAAGAGAAACAATTTGTCCAATAGTGAAAACCACTTTAGTGGTGCTTTGGATAAGTACCATGGTGAAAACCTGGAAAAAAAGCACCATGTGTAGTCAATCTTCACTCTATCCTCTATCATCATTCCATCTGATTTTCCACCTGTCACTCATAATAAGTTGTCTTCACCCTTTACACATCATCCCTAATAATGCTATGTTGTCCTTCCCATTGCCTGGAATGATTGACACTATGTGTCTTTTCACCTTCCTTTTCCATCCACAATACATCTATCCCATTCCACTCCTAATAAATTAGTCTTACACCCGAATAGGGGCAAGTACTTAACCTACGCCGTCATTGAATTCTACATTTGTCATTAGAGGTCGTAATATTGGAAAATCCAAAAATAAATAAATAAACTTCAAAAAGACAAAAAATATCAAATGTCCTCAAAAAAATAAAAAATTCCCAAAATCCAAAAAAATAAAATATGCCAAAAGCCCAAAAACATCTCAATAATCTTTCAAAAATCACAAAAATAGCACTAGAGTTAGTCATGTCAGTCCAATTCTAGTCAAACTATGTTTCCTCTACATGTATAATGTAGGCAAGGCCATCAATTGATGAGCCCCTAAGGCACTAGGTTAGTCCTTTAGGGTTTGTCGAATAAAGTCACTCATTATTCTAGTCAGCAATAAAGTAAAACAAAGTCAAGTCATGTCAAACTACAAGGTCTCTATGCATTGTTACGTAGGAAAGGCCATCAATTGATGAGCCCCCAAGGCCCTAGGTCGGTCCTTTAGGGTTTGTTGAACTTCAGTCACAATAAATTAGACATTGTCACCAGACGTAAAGTGGCGATTTGAACTCCAAACAAGTCCTAAATCAATAGAAAAACTAAACTATCCAACAAGTCTTCAATTCAAATTACTCAAACACCAAATCAACATCAAGAAAATAATTCATGCCATTTGTCTTACACAGGATGTGTCCTTCCTAAAACTAGACATTGTCATAAATCAAACTTTTTCATTTTCCTTATACATGTGGTTACATGATCAAAAATAGACTTGACATCTTATATGACATGTTTCCTATCCTAAAACAAAGCATTGTCAAACAATCAACCTATTAATCATTTAGTTAGTTAAACCTTAGAAAACAAACATCAACAAACAATCTGAATGGTTGTTGAATTTTTTGGACTAGTTTGTCTTGTCTTTTTTATTTATCTTTTGGTTCATGTTACTAGCTACCTTGAGGATGTCCCCCAAAGGATTTAGAGGAGTGATTATTTATCATGACTTATCTTTTCTTTGATTTTTTTTCTACGGATTGTCTTGGAAAAAAGACTAGGGAAACTTTTCCCTTAGTATGAGTTAGGACATGAACCTTTTCTGTAAATATCTATTTTTGAAAGTGAATGACTTTATACACCTTGGTCTACATCATACCATGGTGTTTATTATCCATTTTTCATATTTTACCACCCAATGATGATTAATGCAACACTTAGCATAGAAAAATATTAATCTTTTATTGTCTCCTTTAACACCATGCTAACATACATGTCCTTCACGCTAATATTTCTTCTATCCCACATCTTTATGGCATCCTATGACACAAAAAAATAGCACATACATAATCATATAGACATCATTATCAATGCACTAGATCATACATATTGCATTAGAAAATACAAAAACAACATAGATAGCATATATGCATCTCATGAAATCCTGCATCCATATAACATTAGAATGTAATACATATCAATGCATAATATACAACAGAGTCATTGCATACGTATTATCATAGGTCATCATAAATTGCATCACATTTAGCATGTCATCTCATAATCATAATTGATTATCTTAAGTCACATTACATATACATGGCATGAGCATCATATAGAAGGATCATATACAACGTTGCATTCATAGGTCATAATAAAAATCACATTGGATAGTCATAATCATATCATATCATTTTGCATCCATAATCCATTAAGCAGACATCATAAGGCATATACATGACATTCATAATCATCACATCACATCCATGACATAATAAAGTTAAATGTGTTCATCTATCATTTAGGAATCATATAATATAATGCATGAACATCCATTAAGTCATCCATAATATTACATCAACATATAAAATCATTGCATAATCATATAAAATGCATAAACATCATGAAACATAATAATCCATCATATAACATCATGAATATAAAATATAGGAATGTATATCATATAATCCTTTCCAAAATCATGAATTATATATATATATATAGCTCAAAAAAGTGTCATTGTATAATGCCAAGATGTATCCCAAAAATGGAGCTCGCAGGCTCGATCGTAAAAAATATAAGTGTCCATACAATGTCAAACTATGCTCTAGCCAGAGCTACCCTAATCCCATGTAGGTGATTTTCATGGTGATGGATTTTGGTGCTCCTATCTCTCCTTTGCTCGTGACCCTGATGGCTTGGGGTCTAAGGGTGGTATGTTGTATGGTCCTAATCATCTCAGTCTTGATACAACTCCACTACTCTGTGACCTACTATGGCGAGAGTGGGACCTGCTCTAACTATATGTCTATGGGTAGGAGGGTGCTCTCTCGGCTGATGGAACTCGCTACTCATACAGGTCCCTATAATATCTAGCCTCTTGGATAGCCTCAAATAACTGATGAGAAAATGGAATCGAGAGAGCATTGATAGTAGCAATGAAGTCTAAACATCACCGATTCGTCCATTTCCTACCAATGACCACTACATCCCTCTCAGTCCTCAAAGTGCCCACCTCCACCTCCAGGGCATATATCCTCATTGTCACTACATCTAATTGTGCATGCAGATCTTATATCCATTGATCCATGGATCCATCTCCTCCCCTGATTAAGATCTCCTCCAATCCCTCCCTAATATCCTCTCCCATCACAATCTACTGTCAGAGAATCTGCTTTGCCTCTCCCATTTCCTCCTACTCTTCCTACCTCTTCTCCTCCTCCTGTCTCTCCTCCTCTATTTGTTCCTCCTCCATGGAAAAAGCATGCTTTCCAACATTAGGAAGTGGCTCATCATCCTATTGCTCCTCCTCATGCTCTTCCTCCTCCACCCTCTCATCCTCACCACCTGTTGTCTCCTCGCCCTCCTCTATCGGGCTCTACCTCCTTTCCCTCCTCATCCATCACCACCATCATCTCCCCTCCCACCATCTCCTTTTCCTCCATCTCCTCTCTGTCCCAGGCCTCCTTTTCGGCCTCATGGGCCCCTGCCTTGACACTCTACTGGCACCAACTGATTTGGATTTGTAAATGGGTCAAACCTGTGAGTCCCCCACCATGCATCATACTTTGGTATGGTTCCTACATTGGCCTCACCACCCCTCCATCCCTACCGCACTAACTATAGTGCATCTATCCCCTACTCTACCACTTCCATTGATATCATCTTTCCCCATAGCTAAACCTCACGTGATGATCGCACAAACTCTATTTGGCCCTTGGGTATATCCTATGCCTCTCCAAACTGTCTCTGCACCTGATCTGGGAGATGATGCTCTATAATGTTTTTTGATTGGACTATCCATCCAATTAGAAACATAGCCTATCTGCACCATGGTAAGTGTTGATCCTCATCCCGCCACTACCGACAGTCTTTGTATGGCCTCCATATGAAGGTCACAAGCAAGTTGATTCCATGTCTCCAATAACTAGTTTCCCCAACATGGGTGTGAGTCATGATCCAACCATACAGATAAACATAGGGCATCCCATCACCTAACTTCCCACCCATTGGAGGACAAAACACAATGATGTGCTCCCACACCCATACCATCAGTAAAGTCACACCATAGCTCATTAACTGACCATCACGGTATGCAATTTCATACAAATAAAAATATAACATTCCCAATAAGTAGGGACCCCATGCATAGACTATCCCTCTCCCCATCATCCCCACGAGCATCTCCCTCCATCCAACTAGAAATCCATGGCCTTTGTGATCCAGAATCATGATCCCCGCAATTAGAGTACATAACATGTAGTCCCATCTCTCGTAACGCTTTGTTAGGACCTCCCATCAAATCTCATACTCCTTGATCTTGAGATCCACAAAATCCTCATTCTCATAATGATCCTTGATGGCCCAATATCCTCACACTAGATCATTCATCACTCTCTCTCCATGAATCAACAGCCTCAAAATCCTGTAAATTTCTTCTAGTGTCACTATGGCCTCCCTAGTTGAAAAGTGGAAATAACATGTCTTTGAATGCCATCTCTCAGTGGGTGCAGTTAGCAATCCCCTATTTTCCCTAATGATGAGAATGTAGGTCACATGATACAAACCAAGATGCATTAGTTGATGTTTCTCAGCATTAGATAGCTGGTCTCACAACCTGAATGTTGATGGTCATGACTCTCGTGTGTAAATCAGGGAATGTACAACCTATGGTGACAAGCAAAAGTCATTATGTTAATCCAAAACCCTAGTCAAACCTATTGGACCTAAATTGCACAAGAAATTTCATCCTAAGCTGGGGAGAATTTTTAATCAGGCAATTGTGTCGCTCCACTTAACACATGTGTCAAACATGGCAAATGTGTCATAATTTCTGCATATGCGTCACACAATTGCACTTGCATCACATGCCTCAACAAATACATCATCAAAGTCACTTGTGGTTAACCCCCAATCACTTGCATCTCACTTTTGCAAATGTGTCATTTCACTTAGCACATGTGGCTCACATTTTTGAATGTGTCATTCTCAACCACGGATGTAGTGCATGAAGCAAATGCGATGCACTTTACAGTTGTACTACACCACATTCGCCATCAATCCTACCCTACAATTGCAGTGCACTATGATATTTGTGATGAACTTCCCCCACTTGTGGCACAAACAACATTCACTACATTTTCTTGCTCAATTTTAGAGCCCTAAATCTATGCAAAAATGAAAACTTGACGAAGTGGATTTGATGTACTCACTGGGTCATCCGAGCCCTCTGGCCATTTGAATGTGTGAACTCAAAATCCATGATGTTGGGTGTGAGGAACAAGCAACATCTCAGCAACGGGTCACTATCAAGGCTCTCCAAATCTCCAAGGTCAAAATGCATAAATGAGCCAATTTACCTCTCAAATTCTATTTATACCCACTCAATTTTAGAGTTAGAGTTAGGGTTTTGTACTGGTTGCACTGTCTAGAAGCTCCTAAAAATAAATTTGGCTACCCGAAAGGTCCTAAAACTCAAATATTTTGTCACAAACACATTCTTGGTTGTCAAATTAGCTTGTTGAAACAATTTTCAATTTTTTTGAAATTTTAGAAAATTTCAAAAAAAAATCAGAGGGGGCATAGGTTCATCCTATTTACACTAGGGAATGTGTAATTGAATTTCTTTGACACAACACGATAAACTGCATTTTATCAAAGAGGGGAAAAATGTAGACACTAAAAATTGTCCTAGGCCTGCGAACACTATTTTATTCTCCTTCGTCCTTAATAATTAAATAATTTTAACTATTTGATTATTTCTCTTATGTCATGTTTCCTCTATTAATTAAATAATTTGAATTATTTAATTAATTCATTGCTTTCTTTTATTCCTTCATTTTGATTAATTAAATAAATTTTATTAATTTATTTAATTACGTACTAATGTCTTTTTTCCTCCATAATTAGATAAATTTTATTTATTTAATTATTGTCACTTTCTACTATAATTAAATAATTATTTCAATTATTTAATTATTCATTTAGCCTTTTCTTCCTTAAATTAAATAAATTTTATTTATTTAATGGCTTACTAATTTATCTTTTTCCTCCCACTTTTGAATTAATTCATTATTTAATTGGAAATTCAATCTGTCACATGTCTTCTATAATTAAATAATGCTTTTATTATCTAATTATTCACTTTCACTCTCAAATAAATAATTTTATAATTATTTAGATTCCTCCAGCCACCTCTTTTTTTGTGCCAATCTTATCTCTTCTTGTCTCATTCAATTGTCACCCTTGATTGAATTATTTTATAATTCAATCTTAGTCATTCATCTTTATCTTTGCCTTAATTTATCTCTAACCCTATTTCATACTACAATTTTCATTCTTGGCCATTGATTGACATATCTTATTGGCTTTTAATCTTATCCCTTCATTCTAATTTGACTTCTTATAAAATATACCTATCATTGTCATTTTGACATCTAATGCTATCAAGTACACTTAAGGAGACAACTACAATCTTCAATATTTTGCTATCATTGACTTTAGGCTATCATTGCATACTCAAATATGAGGGAAATCAATCACATCAAGCAAAATGGAGAAGGACAATGGAGGTGAATCAACCATGGCAAAGGCAATATTTTCTTTATATTTATGTTTCTATCTTGGATTGTACTTCATTGTTGGTTTAGGGATTTAAGGGTTTAGTTTTGATGCTTTATAACTTTAACCTATATTTTACCCTAGATTAAATTCTCCAATTAGTAGTGGGAAAATTAAGTATTCTTTGCAAATCTCATCCCAACCTTTAGATACCCATATCTTAATATGTCCTTAAAACTTGTATGCCTTTTTTATCTCAACTTTTGACCAAGCAACCCTATACCAATGCCAAGGGTTTACCTTTATGCTTGAGGTTCCACCAAATGGACCTTTGGGTTGACACTTTGTTGTTCTAGATGTAATAAAAACTTGTGATATTATCCTTCACATGTTCACATGCTCTCCAGATGATCTTAAAGACCACTAATCCTTCAGGGGATATAGAGTTACAATTGTTGAGGAGGTCACAAAGTGGAGGCCATTGCAATCCTTTGCATGTTTAAGGATTGTGTTTTTGATGTTTTTCCTAACTAGGACCTTCTAGGGCTCATCCCCTTCTAGTTCTTTGAAGATCCACTTGGAAGTCAAGGCTATACCTTGGAGCTTGAGATCCTTTAACCCAAGCCTCACATATGCTTTATTCAGACAACACCAATTCCATTTGACAGCATGCTTCTTCCTTTTTCCTTTTCCATTAGACCACATGAATCCTCTTATCCTTTTTTGAATCTCATCCACTTGGTAGCTATTAAATAGCTACATAGATGTAAAGCATAGGCTATAAGAGGATAAGATATTTTGGCATACTTGTATCCTCCCAGCAAGTGATAAAAACTGCTTGTTCCAACATTCAATCTTCTTTTCTATCTTGCCCTTGATCCAAAAACAAATGTGATACCCAAGTACCTAACCTGTTTCTGAGGGTAACCCCATTTAATTTCAAATTTTCTTAACTAATTCGGTGGTTCCTCATTCCATGCCAATATGGTGGATTTTGCAAGAGAGGCCTTTGCTCTTGAGGCTGCATAGAAGAACTTTAGTTTATCCATTAATTTTGTTATATTAGCCTCATTTAGGAGAGAAAATAGAGAAGTGTCATCAACAAACTAAATATTAAGGAATTCATTATTGTTTGACAATGTTATACCTGTGGCATTGAAAAATGTCCTAGTCTGCAAGAGTCATTTTTCTTGGTCTTCATCTCCACATAATTAAATAATTTTAATTATTCAATTTATCCTTGATCGCATTCTTCTATTAATTAAATAATTTATAATTATTTAGTTAATTCACTTCTTAGCTTTATTCTATCCCAATCAATTAAATAAATTAATTGTGTCACTAATTCCCCCTTTTCTTCAATAATTAAATAAATTATTATTTATTTAATTATTTCTTTATCACCTTTCATCTATAGTTAAATAAACAAAGTTAATTATTTAACTATTCTCTTATCCTCTAATTCATCTATGGTTAAATAATTGTTGAAATTATTTAATTATCCCCCAACCCCCTCTTTTATTAAATAATTAATTCAAATTAATTATTTATTGCTCTTCCCATTTTCTCCTATTTAATTAAAATTATTTTATAAATTATTTTAATTAAATGCCCACTTGCCTTTTTTCCCTCAAATAAATAATTTGAAAAAAAATATTTGTGCCACCACTTGTCTAGAGATTCCCTTCTCATGAACTAATGATTTCTAATTTTTAATTTGACCATTAGCCCTCCACTATCTCATTTTTTAATCTCGATTGTTGATTACCTCTTGGCTCTTTCTAATCTTGACCATCCATTTTGTAACCCCCCTCTCATGAATCCTCATCCATCAATCTTGGAATCATTCTAGAAGATCGATCTCATCCATCCATTCGAATGGTTTCCTATAAAAGAAGCCTTTCTCCTCCATTTTTTCCTTAACATCCACTTATCTCCAACTTTATTGCTTACAATTTGTAGGTATTTGCACAAGTTAGACTACAAATCTGAAGGAATATTTGCAAAAGAAGGAGAGACAAGATAAGTGATTCAAGTTCAAGCATAAGGAGTGTTTGATTTGAGGCTTTTATTTTCCTTACGCTTTCATTATTTTCTCTTGTTTGGATGAGGTTATTAGCTTAGAAGTGTTGTGGTTGTCACTATTATCTAGGCTAGATTGATTTTTCCCATATTACATTTGGTGAACCCAATGTGAAGACAAGATTTTGTAGGATCTATACAACTTTTTGTTTGTTTTTGCAGATTTTCAATACAAAACAACGTAACTGAGACACACAACGATGCAAGTGCTAGGAAATGATGCAACTGCTAAGAGAAACAATGTAATTTTTTGGAGGGTAATCGGATTTAAAAGTACGATTCATCTATAGAAAACAATGACAATTCATGGGTAGGAAAATTTGAATTCAAAATCGTGACGCAACTGATTTGGAGTGACGCGACATAGTGACACATCTGCAGTCCCTAACAATGCAATTGCCTGTTGGTATAAATTTTTCTTTTTTTATGTTTGCTATCAATCTTTTTCTTTTGGGTTTTCAAGTAGGTTAGGGTTTTTATGTTCTAATAGTTTCTTTTTAGCATGTGGCTTTGGAATCCAAAGAGTTCTCAAAAATTGTTTCTTTAGAAACAACAAAAAAATTGAGCTCTTTTATTAGTTTAGATTTAAGCAATTTTCTCTTCTTTTTTTTCCAACTACAACTTGCATCAGGATCATAAGGGTAAAAAGAAATTGCATATCTCATTCATACAAATTTAAAAGGAACAACAAACTGCATTATCTCACTCATGGGCATTAAAATGAACTTGCATCAAATGACATTGGTATAAAAAGAATTTGAGTGTCTTCACATAATAAGCAAAGGCTAAAATGTATAAGTGTATTTTGTGCTTTGTGGTTTGTAAACTATCATAGAGTGCGTATGCTCTCCTCTTGTGCCATTTGGTAATCTTAAGGATCAAATCTTCTCTTTGGCATTCGTACAATCACACCCCACATTTAGATTTTGGGATTAAAATGAACCCCATGTGAGTGTGAGGAAAATGTGTTGTGTATACTCTCTCCTTACACTTCATGTGATCTTGGATGATCAAAAACATCATCCTTCTCTTGCTTTTGTTACCTTTAGAGGGGTCTTCCTCAAAATAGGGAATGACTCCAATCATTTTTTTATTCAGGACGATATATAAAAGGATAAGACTAAACCGTCAAGTCCTCACGGTGGTCTTTTCCCTTGCCATATAGTGTCACTCGAAATAGGGTACCTACCGTAAAATGTATAAAATCCCCTAGTAGAGTGATTAGAACCTTAAGTGTATTTTTGGATGCTTGCGGGGAGTCGTGTCCCTGAGTATTCACTAAGAACCTTTGTTATAGTGGCCAAAATCCCTTTCACTTGCTAGCGCAGGAATAGTCATTCTAAAGTCACCCCACATCTTCACTAAGCTTGTGTAGAGGTGGAAATTCCACTTTGGGAAATTGATACATGGTGATCCCAATAAGTGAGTATTATGGAGGAGATCCAGTGCCACCAAGTCTCTAGTTGCCTACCTTGTTTAAGTTGTTGAAGAAATATACATGGGGATCTAGTGGGTGGTATCTCTTGAGAAGCCATAGGTTGTGAAGTGTGTTTGCAAGTGTCTTTTACACATTTAAACATCTTAGACATTCAGACCAAAAAAATACAAGTGTTTGTGATTTTATTTTGTGTTTTCCAATCAAAACTCATCAAAATCAAGTCAAAACCACCAAAACTACCAAAAACAACATTTTGTGAATTGCAACTATCAACAACAGAGCCACAACTAATATTTTGCACCGCATCTAAGACCTAAAAACTGAAACTATTATATTGAACCACATTTATAGAAAATAGAGCCGCAACTATCATATTGGACTACAACTATGATCTAGAAACCCACAACCTGAAATGATGCATTTGTAGAAAACAGTGTCATAATTGCCTAATATCCAGAAACTTTCAAAATCTTTATCCAAGACCCAATAAATTCATTTTATGGTGACCTTGACTGCTAAACTAGATATTTGCAAGCTTTACCAACTCACTCCAACATTTCCATTTAGAAATACATTGCATTATAGGTTACCTTTCCTCACTCTTTTCCATTGCATAAATTAAACTTAGACTCTTAGGTTGCACACCTTCAAATCTTAAACATAGGAAGACTATTAAGCTTTTGGGGAGTCCTTGGCTACATATCCTATTTGTCACTGACCATCATCCTTCATTTTATCAATATTTTTCATTATCAAATTGGTCAAATTTGAGTCTCAAGCTTGTATCCTAGCCTTGACTCAACCTTTTCAAAATTATCCTCTTGATTATCACAAAGGCCAATGACACTTGGGTTTGTACCTTGGGCTTACATTAGCTTGCTTTCCATCCTTTTTTTGAAATTTTAGGATTACTTTGCATTACCTTGACCTCATTTAGATTCATATTACATCCTTTTGATCATAAGCTTTTATCATCATCTTTCCAATCTTTGACCTTGAACCTAAATTGCACTTTGCATCTTTATCTAAAAAAAAAACATAGTTCATTTCCATTTAAGCCTTAGCATCATTTAGTCTACATATCATTTTCCTTCATCATAAATTAATCAACCTTTCATTTTGCATCCCTTAGTCTCATTACCCTTGCATCCTTATATTTGAGAAACTCCAAAAATATAGCTTAGTTTCATCACCATCTTGCATTATCCTCCAACTAGCAAAAGACTCACATGGTTGAAACAAGGTCACGAACCAAAAGAAAGGACATGGATTTCTCAAGTGACCCTTTTCATGACACCACCCTTGGAACAAATTCAAATCATTCCACACCTCAAAGGGAGACACCACAAAGAGACCAAACTGACACATTGGATAACATAATCCTAGAAGAATTCAACAAGAAATTGACCCCAAAAGAAATTGAAATATCTTATCAAGATCCAAGGGTTTTGCGCATGGTTGATCAACTAGTTGGTGTCGACCCTAACAAATTCTTCTATGCACTAGCTAAAAAGGGTGCCAAAATCCCTCAAGGATTTGATGTCTCAACCACTGTAGAAGATGATACCCAAAATCCATTTGCCTTAGAGATGCCCTCCTCACAACAAATGTCAATCATACCACTTGGGACAACTACACACATGAATACCACTACCAAACACATCCCAATTATCTTGAAATTTGGAAACAAAGAAACCCATAGTACTACACAAGGATAGAGTTTCACATTTGGAAGTTCCTCAAATTCCATGGGTAAGACCTTTACAAACCCCCTTTTCCAAAACATGAACTAAGGTGCCATATCACAAGGTCCTACACCTTTACTCCAAAATGAAAATCAAGGTCCTATACCCACACTTCAAAACACAAATCAAGGTACCTTATTCCAATTTCAACTTCATCAAGTAAACATCCACCAAATAAATCTAGAAAGGTTCACATTACCTCATGAAGGATCCTAAATCAAAATACCAATCAAGGACCTACCCCATCATTTCAAAATTCTAGTCAAGGACCTTCATTTCAAAATACCAATCAAGGGAGTACACCTTCATTTCAAAACGTTAATCAAGGGCCTACGCCTTCATTTCAAAACATCAATCAAGGACCTAAACCTTCAATTCAAAATGCTAATCAAGGACCTACACCTCCATTTCAAAATGCTAATCAAGGACCAAATTTTCAAATCCAAGGAAAAAATCAAGGGTCTACACCTCGATTCCAAAACACTATACCAAATGCAAAAATGACCTTTGGAAAAAATCTAAATTCCAATTTTATCCCAAATCAAAACAACAAACATCAATATGGAAACCAAGGTCCCACACCACAAAGCATCAATCCCAATTCAAATCTTACATATGACCTTAATACCAACATCATGGCACTAAATTAAAATAATCCAACACCATCTCTTGCAGATACATTGATGCAATAAATATAGGTTCTTCAACAATAGATGACAAACATACAATTGGGGACCAACAAGAAGACCTATTCCATGGAGGAATTATGCCTTTTCCATTTGATAGAAATTTGTACATGTCTCCTTTTCCCCCTCATTTGATGACACCTCCTTTACCTAAGTATAAGGGGATAGGGGATCCAATAGAACACATTCAATAATTTAACACATCATGTATGGAAGTCTCATATGATCCTACCTATTTGATGAGACTATTCCTGCAAAGCCTCACTGGGCCAACCTTAGATTGGTTTGCACATCTCCTTCTAGGGATTAGAACATGGAGTGAACTAGCCAACAAATTCATTAACCATTTTTCCTTCAACATTAAAAATTATTTCATTCTTGCAACATTAAGCACAACCAAACAAGAAGAAGGGGAATCACTTACCTCATTTTACCAAAGATGGCAAGGTTTGGTTAGCAAGATCCCATGTCACATTCCTAAGAAACAATTGGTCACCATGTTTGTTGAAAACCTTGAAAAAGAAATGATGAGTAGTCTACAAATCCAATGTTGCACAACCTTTGAAAAAATTCTTGAGAAGGGTGTCCTTATTGAAAAAGGTCTTGTTGCAAAAGGACTAGTCAAGGAAAACAAGGAAAATCCAAAACCTAGCAATGACAAGAGCAAATTTTGGTCTCTAAACAAAAATGTCACAAATGATGGAGTTGTGGATGCCAAATTGATAACCAAAGGTCCAACCATTCATCTTAAAATTCCTTCCTCATCAAATACATCAAATACATCAAACACCCAGACACAAGGTCAAAACCAAATGTTAAACACCATCTAAAATAATCAACAACGAAGAGGTCATCCCCACCCTAAAAGAACATACACTCAATTGGGTGAACCCATTGAATTAGTCCTCAAACAACTTTTATAGTCTAATGTTATCACACTACCAGAAACCAAAAACTATGAGCCCTCCTTGATCAAACTTGATTGGTGGGAAGAAGATGAATAATGTGAACATCACCGTGGAAAAGGACACAAAGCAACTATATATTGGAAACTCAAGAATATCATTCAATAACTCATTGAAAATGGGACCATATCACTAGGAGATTCACAAGGAAAAACCAATGTTGGTCATACCATATTTAAGACTCCCTTGCAAGACCATGCCAAAGGAAAAGCCTCTAGTTCAAGGAACAACAATAATGCCAATTATGCCCCCATCAAGCATGATTACAAAACTATAATCCTTAATGTGAGACCCTTTGATGATCGCATTGCCACCATTACTATAAACAAGCCAAGTTTAGAATGTGTTGTTACCACCTGCCTAAGATAACTATTCCCGGACCTCCTAATTCATAGCAAAAAGGTCAATACAATCTCCTAGATTAGTTGGGAAAAACCCCCGCACAAATTTATATCTTGGAGCTCCTTCGAATATCACCACAACACAGAGCCATCCTTGATAAATCATTGCAAGAAGCATCTATACTGGCTAACCTAGATGTCAATTAATTTCAGGCCATGGTTGGATACCTAGCTATGTTGCACCATGTCACCTTCTCTGAGCAAGACTTTTTTGCACCTAAATATGATCATAACGACCCCTTACATCTTGAAATCTACGTTAATAAACACAAGATCAGACAAGTCCTAGTAGATGGTGGATTAGGACTGAATATTTTCTCACTAAAATTGGTGAAAGCATTGGGATACTCTGAGAATTGTATAGACCAAACCAAGAAAATTATGATCAAAGCTTATGATGATGTTGAGTGTTCATCTGAAGGTGCAATTTCGCTTCCTGTAAGAGTTGGCCCAGCAATAAAAAACACAATATTCCATTTCTTGGATCTAGCTTTACACTAAAATATTCTCCTTGGTTTCCCATGGATTAATTCCATGAGGGCTATCCCCTCCACCTACCATCAATGCCTCAAATTATCATACAATGGCACTAAAATTACTATACGAGGTGACCCCAATCCTTTTTAGTATTGCACAAACCTAAAAGGAACTATTGAACATCAAGTGCCCATCAATCAAGAGGCCTCATCTTCCACTTCATCCACCATTCCATCTCACTACATTGACCCATCCACCCTTGTCAAATCATCCATCCCATTCACCATGCCCTCCACACCAAAGATCCAGGTTCAAGACAAAGGATGCAAAAAATACAATATGAAGAGTCTCTTTTTCATTGAAAAATTACCTAAATCATCGAAGTCTTATGGAAAACCACGTCTCATGCAACCTAAGGTCATCATTCATAATCCCCCTACCACCTTCACTAAATGGAGGGAATTAGCCAAATAATATTTAGATGACCACATTCTCACATAGTTGTACATAGAAGAGGACACTGAAACTAAGTAATTTCGAGTTGAACAATATCCAAGAGGGTTCCAAATAATGAAATGAAAAGAATATGATGGACACAATGGTCTTGGCTTAAATAAATAAGGAATGCTAGAACCCTCACAACCTCCTAAATTACTAAAGAATCAAAGGTTGGGGTATCAGGTTACCCTCAAGTGAGACTGTTAACGCTTCAAATGAAATTGAGACATCTGAGGACTCCTATATTGACTTTGATTCTAATGAATGGTAATGGGATCTAGAATCCAATATATCCATTAGCAATCATTACCTTGAGGAAATATTCAAAGAACTTGGTGAGCTTACCTTTGAGGAAATATTTAACCAAATGTTTAAAGTTGGTCCCTCGCCTAGTCCCTGTCCAAAAGTCCCTTTGAAAAGAGAAGATTGGATCAAACACTTTTGGGAAACCGTTGATTCTGCCTCTTGGGAACTTGATGACTCCACTTCCATATTTACCCTATCTACCTACACCATGACCCTTAATAATATTGATGATGGTTTACCCCTTGTCTACCCACAAATTATAAATTGGGATCAACAAGAACGACCAAGTTTGGAAACTTTCGAGAATGATGAAGCCATCACTAAGTTCATGGGACTTCGTGAAGGAATGCTAAGTGGGATCATAAGGTTGGATTTTCCATAGAACTCAATTATGCAGCCTACTTTGGTGAGGTTGTCATGTCCTCTAGTCGCAAAAGTAAAAATGACAAAAGTAAAAATAAAAATAATAGGTCTTCAGGTGAAAATTGAAAGGTGCCTACTAATCGTGAAAAAGTATAAATAAAGGATGTATCGGAAGGTGAAAACCTCTCTGAGGCACCCAAGGATGGAGGACTGGATAGTCTCCCTATAGACCAAGAGATATCTATGTTGCTTATAGAATAAATAGAAGAAGTAAAAATTGGTACACAAGATAATTCTATAATCATACAGTTAGCAACACCATTGACCACTAAGGAAAAGCCTGAGTTTATAGCATTTTTTTTGGAAATACAAGTTAATTTTGCATGGTCATATGTTGATATGCCTGGATTGGATCATGAACTTGGTCTACATCACTTGCCACTATTACCAAATGCTAAGCCATATAAGTAAAAGTTGAGAAAAATGCACCCATAGATTGCACTCTTGGTCAAGGTGGAACTGAAGAAACTATTAGATGTTGGATTCATATGCTCAATTGATTATGTAGATTGGATATCAAACCTTGTTCCTGTCACAAAACCAAATGATCAGATCAAAGTATGTACAAATTTTTGAGATCTCAACAAAGCTTGTCCTAAAGATGATTTTCCTTTACCAAACATTGACATCATAGTAGACCTTACTATTGGGTATGAAATGCTATCACTTATGGATAGATTCTCGGGCTACAATCAAATAAAAATTTCTTTTGAAGATCAACTAAAGAAATATTTCACATGCGCTTGGGGAAGTTTTGTTGGAATGTCATGTCATTTTGGCTTAAAAATACTGGAGCTACAAATCAGAGAGAAATGACTACTATTTTTCATGATTATATGCATGTACTTATGGAGGATTATGTTGATGACCTATCAAAATCTCTAGAATGAAGTGGTCACCTAGCAGTCTTGGATAATATTTTCATGACTTGAAAAGTACCAACTTAGGTTAAATCCAAATAAACGTGTTTCCGGGGTCCAATTAGGAAAACTCCTAAGATATATTGTCTCTCACGGAGGAATATCGAAGTTGATCCTACCAAAGTAAAAGCTATCTTGGACATGCCATGACCAATCAACATTATTTAGTTAAGGACATTATAGGGTAGATTACAATCAATCTGTAGGTTCATTTCTTAGCTAGTAGAAAAGATCCATCTATTTCAACATCTGTTAAGTTAAGGAATTCCATTCAATTGGACACAAAAATGTCAAGAAGAATTTGATCAATTCAAGAATTATTTATTGACTCCACTAGTTCTTATGCCTTCGATTGATGGAAGATATTTTATACTAAATGTGATAGCAACTACATCTGCTAGTGATATCAAGTTTCCACAATCCATAATGTTATTGGTAAGTGATTTCTAGATTCGATTGTGTGTGAATTTTTTTGCATCAATGTTTCAGATCACACTCTGTGATCCATCATCAGGATGAGAGCTGAGAGCATCAAGAAATCCAGATGCAAAAAAAAAAATCTCACATAATCGAATCCAGAAATCACTTACCAACTACATCTACACTGGGGGTATTGTTAGCACAAAATGACAATGATGGTAAGGAATGAGCAATTTATTATATCAATCACACCTTAGTCGGATATGAATTGAATTATAGCCCTATTGAATGAGCATGTCTAGAAGTTGTATTTGTAGCCCAAAAATTGAGACATTATATGCTAAATCACAAGATAAAACTGATTGCCAAAATTGATCCTCTAAAATATCTTCTCAACAAAGTAGCTCTGACAGGAAGACTGACTAAGTGGGTTGTGATCCTAAGTGAGTATTGCATTGAGTACATTGATCAAAAATTAATAAAGGGACAAGTGATAGCTGACCAACTCGCAGATGCACCAGTAAAAGTAGACAATCCTCTACTATCTGATTTCCCATATGAATCAATCTTTGTCATGGAAACACTGATAACATGGAAACTATACTTTGATGGATCTTACATAAGTCATGGTTCAGGAGATGGTATTTTGTTCATCACACCTCAGGGAGATTACATTACCAAGTCATTTTGAATAGTCTTTCCATGCACTAATAACATAGCTAAGTACAAAGCATAATTCACAGGATTCTGAATGGCAATAAAATGGAAAATTAAAGAAATTCAAGTCTATGGTGACTCTTAGTTAGTGATGATTATGACACCAAGGATGAGAAACTGATGCCCTACAAGAACATGGTTGATAGCTTTAGATTATACTTTGATAACATTACATTTGAACCAATACTAAGAATCTAGAACAAAGCAACTGACACAATGACTACAATTGGATCTCTCTTGGATATTACTAGCAATGCATCACAATATGAGTTCTTGGTAGAAAAACTATTGATCCCTACGTTCGATGTCCTCAAAACTGAACTTGTGTGTGAACTTGTTGGTCTTGAGTCTCCTTGGTACAAATACATTTATAGTTACTTTCATGACCAAATTATCCTTCTAGACTTTTCCCTCAACCAACACAAAACCTTTATCTGACAAGCATCCAAATATGCCATCATCAGAGATACCCTTTACCACCGTAGCCTAGATAGTACCCTCCTTCAATGTCTTGACTCAAATGAAGAACAAAGTACCTTACAAGAGGTACATCACACTAAATGTGGAGCTCACTCTATTGGTCCAATCCTAGCTAAGAAGCTCATGAGGATGGGTATTATTGGAAAAACAATAGAGCATGATTCCTATCACTTTGTGAAGAAATGTCACCAGTGTCAGATTCATGGAGATCTTATACATACACCAACTCAAGAACTACAATCACTTATGTCACCATGGTAATTTTCTCAATGGGGACTCGACCTTGTAGGAAAGATCCACCCTACCTCTGCTAATGGACATAATTTTATCCTTATAGCTATTGAATACTTTACAAAATGGATTGAAGCCATCCCAATGACCTATATTACTGGAAAGTAGATAGCCAAGTTCATCCTGAACTACATTATATGTCACTATGGTATCCTGTAGTCCATCATTACAAATAATGGTCGCCCCTTCAAGAGTCAGGATGCCCGTGAACTTTGTGAAAAAATCCATATCCAACACCATTTCACTACCCCACATTACCCCCAAGGTAATGGTCAAGCTGAGGCATCTAATAAGACCATCCTAAAAATATTAAAGAATATTATTAATGATGCTAGTCATGACTGGCACCTCCAACTCAATCTTGCTTTATTGTCCTACTATACCAGTGCCCACACCCCTACAAGAGCCACTCCATATTCCCTTGTCTATGGATCTAAATCCATACTTCCTATAGAGGTAGAGTTACCATCCCTACAAGTTTCTATGCAAGGCTTGATTGATCAAGAAGACTATCGTGTATCCTGTCTACATGAGATAGAGTTATTGGATGGAAAGAGACATAATGCTTTGACACATTTGCAAGAATATCAAAATCGTCATTGACACAGCTATAATAAGAAAGTCTGACCTAGAAGCTTTGACATTGGTAACTTAGTCTTGAAAGAAAATCCAAAGAATCAAACAAAATGAAAGAAGACTAGAAAGTTTGAACCTAATTGGATGAGCCCTTATATCATCACATCATCATATGGATCTGGAACTTATCAGCTTTCTACTCCTAAAGGAGAATTATTGTCTAAACCTATCAACAACATGCACCTTCGCAAGTACTACACTTGATTCTTAGAGTATCCTTTCAAAAAGTCAAAAATACAAAAAAAAAAAAAATAGTCACCCTGATGAAAACCTAACTAACAGGCATCTTGGTGATAGTAAATTTTTTAAAATGGAAAAAAATCAAAATAAAATAGTAAAGAGAAATAATTCATCTAAAAGTGAAAACCACTTCGATGGCGCTTTGGATAAGTACCATGGTGAAAACCTGGCAAACATGCACCATGTGTAGTTAGTCTATGCTCCTTCATCTACTATCACTCCACCTGGTCTTCCATCCCTCGCTCATCCACTCGCACATGACACCCATCCATAACAAAGCTTCATCATCCTTCTCATGGCCTAAGAACCATTGAAATTTAGTATCCTTCACTTTCATGACCATCCTTTGCATTCATCCATTGATCCCCTCATGCATAATAAGTTGTCCTATACCTGACTAGGGGGAAATTCCTTGACTTATGTCTTCATGGGAAATAACACATGGTATTAGCCTTTTAAAACATCAAAACCCAAAAAAATCATAAAACAAAATCCCAAAACAAAATCATAAAAAATCATAAAACATCAAAATCCAAAAAACATAAAACATAAAAATCCAAAAAATCATAAAACATCAAAAATCCAAAAAATCATAAATCATCAAAATCCAAAACAATCATAAAACATAAAAATCCAAAAAATATAAAATCATCAAAATCCAAAAATCCTAAAACTATCAAAAATACAAAAAAAACATTAAATATGAAAATCCAAAAAAATCATAAAACATCAAAATCCAAAAAAATCTAAAAAAAAATCATAAAACTTCAAAATCCAAAAAAATCAGAAACCATCAAAACTTCCAAAAACAGAGTCTGAGTCTAAGTCAGTTTGTGTTAGTAGGGTCAAACTACGTTGTCTCTGCGCATTTTCTACATAGGCAAGGCTCATCCTAAATGAGCCCCTAAGACATTAGGTCAGTCCTTTTAGGTTGTCCAAATAAAATCATGACTCAGTCTTTTGTCAAATAAAATAAATTCATGTCATGTCAAACTACAAGGTCTCTACGTATATAACATAGGAAAGGCCCATCAATCGATGAGCCCCCAAGGCCCTAGGTTGGTCCTTTAGGGTTTGTCAAGTCTGGTCTTGTTCTTTGTCCACAAGCAATCATCATTTTAAACCAAATCATGAATCAACAGGAAAACATAACCAGCAAAATATTTCATCTTCAATTAGTCAATCATCTTATCATCAATTAACTGATCTGGTCATTGATCTTGTATTAGAATGGGGCATTATGTCATTTGTCTCATTCGGTCCTATCTCTTGTCTATTATCAAGATGCATCCTTCCTGAGATTAGACTTTGTCTTTGGTCAATTTGGTCATTCACCTTAAGCAGGATATATCTTTCCCGAAACTAGACGCCATCACATCAATCAATCATATCAATCACACTTTATCAAATCAGTCAATCTTGTCATCTTGGTTAATTAATCTTTCCTTAATCAAGATTTGTTCTTCCTGAAATCAAGTCCAATCAATCAAATCAATTGGTCAACCTTTTTCAACTTATCAATCAATCCTTGTCAACCAATCTATCAAATTCAGTCATCTTGTTCAACTTAATCAATCATATCAAACAATCTTATCAATATTATTGGCAAACATTATCTCTCTGGAAAACACTAAATGTTGGTCTCAGTTTGTCTTATCTTTTTGATTGATTTTCAGGTCATGTTACTAGCTACCTCGAGGATGTCTTGTCAGGGATTTAGAGGGACAATGTTGGATCATGACCTCTTTTCTTTGCTTGTTGTTTGTGGTTTTTCTTGGAAAAATGACTAGGATAATTGGGTCCCTAGTATGAGTTGGGGCATTCCTTTTCTTTTGGATTTTTCTTTTTGACTACTAGTCTCTCACAAATGGTCACCTTGCACACCTTGGTCTATGTCATACCATGGTGTTTGTGTTCAATTTGTGACAATTTTGATGCCCAATGATGATAAATATAAAAGCATGAAAGTTGGTCCCTTGTCATTTCCCATCTAACATTCCATCTCCTTTGTCCTTTGTCCTTTTTCACACTAACATCTATCTCTTTCGTGCTAACATTTCTTCCATTTGCATCTTGACAGAGTCTTGTGACTCACAAAAACAACTTGTATACATAATCATGTTAGAAAGCATCATAGAAAGCATTTTCATCATATGTAGCTTTACCATATTAAGTCACATATGTTTGCATAATAAAATACAAAAAAAACATGGAAATCATATGACATTGCATTGTACATTGCATCATAGTTCACTTCCATCCATCATATTGCATAGCATTACATACCACATCACATTGCATTACATTTCATATACATTGCATCACATCAATAACATCACATTATACATTTTAACATGGCATACCATACTATGCATCACATTTTACATTTATATTAGACATTCTTAATCATCACATTTTGCATTATCATATAAGAATTCCATTATATTAACATTAATTGCATTTACATGTTATATCACATTCACAACATTAGGTCATTTCTATTACATTCATTATTCATACATGTCTTAATGGTATAAACATCCATAATCATAAATGCATCACATCATCATATCACATTGCACTTATCAAATTAGGTCATCCATATTGCATTTATCATCCACACATATCAACCATTACATCATCATGTAAAATGCATTAATAGACATCATAACCACAACATGAACATCCATAGCATAACATCATCATAAACATAAAGCATAATCATATAACACTACATATCATAAACCGTCACCAAAAAATTATATCATATATATCGCTCAAAAAAATAAGTGTCATGGGTACAATGTCAAGATGTGTTGTGTCTAATAAAAATGGAGCTCACAGGCTCAGTAATCAAAAAGTAGTGTCCATATAACATAATACATAAAAAAAGGCCCTAGCCTAAACTGCCCTGATCCCCTATCCCTGGGGCATCCCTGTCCTCTCTGCACAGTGACTCTTTGGCCCTGTGCTTTGTGGTGGATGGCCTATCATAGGGGGTGGTCCATCTCACATCTAAAGTCTCATCCTTGGACCTGCTCTAAGAATGCCTATTGTGCATCCTACTATGAGTCATGCCTTATGAACCACTGTCAATCTCTGAAAATGTGGGCTCCCTCCTCTTCAGTGGTACCACTCTCTCGTAGAGATCCTTGTAATATTGCATGGCCTTGCTAGCTTAGGCATACTTGTTAGCAACATCGACAATAGATCCACTACAGGTGGTTGTAAACTCTATCATGTGCTGATTTGTCTATTGTCGACTGATAATAGCTAGGTCCCTCTTAGTTTGTATTGTGTCCCTATCAGCATTAAGGTCATCCCTCTCTATTGTGACAGTCCTCAACTTTTCCTCTAAGGCCTTTACCTAAGCCTACAGTGTGGCTATGTTTTGCTCTATAGATCCATCATCTCCTTCGGCCCCCACCTCCTCTAGCTCATCCATCCCCATAATAATCCTCTCCCAAAGGACTCTCTCAGCCTCATCCATCTCCACCTCCTCTCCATGCTCCTCCTGTCGCCCCTCTCCAAGTCCATCAACCTCCATCGCCTCCACCTCCAGGTGTGCTATCTCTAGAGCGGGAATCTCTGCATGCTGCTCTCCCTCCTACAACACCACCTTCACCACTACCCTCACCTCAGGTTGGTCCTCCTCCATCTCCTCCTCCTAAATTGGTGGTAGCTTGGTAGTTGTCTCACCACCCGTCATCCTCCATCCCTCCTCCTCCTTTGTCGATCTCATCCCTGACCTCCTCGCCCATCTCCCCCATCAACTCCCTACCCTCCTCCATCCCCAAATCCACCATCGGGTATGTGCCAAATCATCATGGAGAAAATAGGCCCTTAAGTGGAAAAAAATTCAAAAAAATCAGTGTTAGGCAACTTGACGTAAAAATTTGAATAAGTTATCTATATTATTTCAAAAATATGTAAGAATAGAATCTATATAAAATTGAATGTAGTTTCTAAACTAATAGGTTTATTTAAAAATATATCAAATCTATTTGGTGAAAATTTGAAATTTCAATGCAGTAGTACTTAAATTTCAAGGAAAAAATAAGTAGGTGTCTGTCTGACCACCCTAACCATAATAAAATGATAATATTTTTAATAAGATTTTTTATATAAGTAGAGGACTCATGTCCAAATGTGATGCATACTTTTTTGTAATTTTTTTCCAAGTAAATAATTAATTATGAATTTTTTATTACAACTTTTAAAAAATATAAAAAAGTGTATGTCTGACCACCTTAACTTGGTCAAAACTTCATGAAATTTAATTTTTCTTTTTTTAATCCTATAGTATGTGAAGCATAGAATGTGACACATGTTTCGGATTAAAAAAATGTGATACCGTTTGAAAGTTATAGATGTTTTTCAATCAGCCTATCGATTAGGACTTTAGTCTAATTCTAATAGAAAATGAATAATGATTATTTATTAAATTCAAATTAAAGCATAATTTATATTAGTGGAAAGCTAAGAATCTCCTCTAAAAACCCTTTTCGTTTCATCAATTTTGGGTAAAAAAAAGTCATCAGCCACATACCCTACAAATACCCATAATATTGCCACTTTTTGGCCCATCATGATCCTGCACATACCCCATCTCCTCTCCCCCAACCCCTCTAATCCCTATCACCTCTCCGACCTCTCAGGCCCCTGCCTCTACGCTCTATTGGCACTGGCTATTTTGGATATGTCAATGGTATTGGCTTGTGAATCAACCATCGGGCATCATACTCTGGTGTAGTACCTGCATTATCATTGTCGCCTCTCCACTCTCAATCTAATGATTACAGGGCATCAATATCCTGCTCAGTTGTAGTAACAATGATCTAAGGCCCCTATGGATGAACCTCTCAAAAGGACTGTGCAAACTTTGCAATGCCAACTAGAACACCCTGTGTCTCCATGAACTACCTTTGAACCCTCTCTAGGAGATACATCTTGATAATGTGCTAACTCTGCACTGTGTGCCTGATAAGATACTTGGGCTGTCAGCACCAAGGCAAGTGATCATCCTCTCTGACCCATAAATCACAAGCTTTTTATGGTCTCTAGATAAAGCTTACCAATGTGTCCAACCCATGCTTCAAATAGCCAACATCCCCCACATGTGTCTATGTAAGGGCCCCCTAATGCATGTATGAATATGGAGTGTCGATTCCCAACTATTGTACCACCAGAGGTTGGAACACTGTTATGTGCTCCCAAGCCCATACTATAAGCAATGTGACCCCACAGCTCAGACTTTGTCCTCCCCTGTAAGCAATATCATACAGCTAGAAATAAAGCATAGCCAATAGGCATGGTCCCCATGCATACACTGTACCAAAATGAACCATCGACCTGAGCATCTCTCCCTAGCCTACCAGGAAATTGTGACCTTTGCGATCAAGAATCATCACCCCTGCTATCAGTGTGCATAGGATGTAATCATATCTATTATATCTATCTATAAGGGTCTCCCATTTGATCTCATACCCTTGTATCTCGAGCTTTGCATCATCATCACAATCATAGTACTCATAGAGCACCTACAATCCTTGAGTGGGGTCATAGTGTACTTGCTCGTCTTGAATCGATAGTCTTAGGATCTTGTATACATCTCTTGAGGGTGACTGTTGCCTCCCCTGTCGAAAAGTGAAAATTGCTAGTCTTGGAGTGCCATTGCTCCGTCAATGCTATCAACATGCCCCTATTTTCCCTAATAATGGGCATATAGGTGACATAAAACAAACCAAGGTCTAGCAATGCATGTATCTCCTCATCACCCAACTGGTCCTATAGTCGAAAAACATCTGGTCTCGACTCACACATATAGATAGGTGGTAGACACTCTTGAAATCATCAAGCAAACCACCATGTCAATTTGAGACCTTCAATTGACCTATTGGGCCTAAGTTGAACAAGTCAAAATATCCTAATCTAGGGAAACTTTTTAACCAGGAAATTGCATCGTTGTTTTGTCAAATGCGTCACACATTTTCCACTAGCTCACAATTGCAATTGTGTTGATCGCCTCACAAACGTGTCGTATTGTACAATGCTTGCATGTCACAGCCTTTCAATTGCGTCATTCTCGGTCGCACATGTGACACAAAAGGTCAGTTGTGTCACACCACTTTATGTGTTGCAACGCAAACACCCCTACCCTAACCCCAAGTCAATAGCATTGCGATGAGAAGATTGCAAAAAACTGCTTCTCATTTGCATCAAATGTGCATGCAATTGCCTCACAAAGTTTTGTGACGCAATTGCCTACTAAATTTTTTCCCTACCTAAATGCTCAAAAAATGAAAAAATTAAAAGGCGGGTTTGTAGTACTTATTGAGGTGAGTGCTCCCTCGAAAAGGTGATATCTCTGGATGCGATGTGCGCAGTGGGTGACCTCTTGAACAGGTAAAATTTTTGCGGGAAAATCACTCAAAGCTCCAAGAATTTATAAATTGGGATTTGCACAAATGACCCTTTTTCAAACTCAACTTTGTATTTATAGGTTCAAATTTATGGTTTATGCATGCCTTGTCTTGGAGGAGCCTGTTGATGACTTTGATCTTGAATTTTACCACCTTACAAACCTCAAAAATCAATTTTGTCTTCATTGTTGGATTCCTACCTATAACATTATTTTATTGAGACAATTTTCCAAAAAAAAATTTATTTTTTTTGAAAATTTGTAAAAAAAATTTGAGGGGGCATATGCCTATACCTTGCTTTCACCGAAGCATCTTTTGACTGAATTTCTTTGACACAATGTGATGAACTACATTATGTCAAAGAGGGGAAAATGTAGACACTAAAAAATATCCTAGTAGCGTCATTTTTCTTGGTCTTCATCTCCGCAATTATCCTTGATCGCATTCTTCTATTAATTAAATAATTTGTAATTATTTAATTAATTCACTTCTTAGCTTTATTCTATCCTGATCAATTAAATAAATTAATTGCATCACTAATTCCCCCCTTTTCTTCAATAATTAAATAAAGTATTATTTATTTAATTATTTCTTTATCACCTTTCATCTATAATTAAATAATTAAAGTTAATTATTTAACTATTCTCTTATCCTCTAATTCCTCTATGGTTAAATAATTGTCTAAATTATTTAATTATCCCCCAACCCTCTCTTTTATTAAATAATTAATTCAAATTAATTATTTATTGTTCTTTCCCATTTTTTCCTATTTAATTAAAATGATTTTATAAATTATTTTAATTAAATTCCCACTTGCCTTTTTCCCTCAAATAAAAAATTTGAAAAAAATTATTTGTGCCTCCACTTGTCCAAAGATTCCTTTCTCATGAATTAATGATTTCCAATTTTTAATTTGACCATTATCCCTCCACTATCTCATTTTTGAATCTCGATCGTTGATTACCTTTGGGCTCTTTCTAATCTTGACCATCTATTTTGTAACCTCCCTCTCATGAATCCTCATCCATCAATCTTGGAACCTTTCTAGAAGATCAATCTCATCCACCCATTTGAATGGTTGTCTATAAAAGAAGCCTTTCTCCTCTATTTTTTCCTTAATAGCCATTTATCTCCAACTTTCTTGCTTGCAATTTGTAGGTATTTGCATAAGTCAAACTACAAATCTGAGGGCATATTTGCAAAAGAAGAAGGAGAGACAAGAGAAGTGATTCAAGTTCAAGAATAGGGGGTGTTTAGATTTGAGACTTTTATTTTCCTTATGCTCTCATTGTTTTCTCTTTCTTGGATGAGGTTATTAGCTTAGAAGTGCTATGGTTGTCACTATTATGTAGGCTATATTGATTTTCCCCATCTTACAATACCTTTCACCGTTGGGGTGTTATCATTAACTCTTAAGAGGTAATGCAATACATCTAAGGAAATAGCAAATAGGGCAGGAGCCAAAGGGAAGCCTTGTCGAATTGACCTTTCCAAACTAAACTCCTCAGTAAGAGATCCATTAACATCCACTTCTGTCATTGCATCTTTAAAGAGTGTAGTAACCATGCTGTAAAAGGCTGCTAGAAAGCCAAAGGCCTCTAGCATTAAACCAATGAAATCCCATTCAACCCTATCGTAGGCATTTTCAAAATCCAAGAGAAGCATTGTTGCATCTTTCTTGGAGTGTTTTTCCCACTCCATTGCTTCCCAACTAGTGATTAAGTTCTCCATAATGTACCTTCCCTTGATAAACCTAGTTTGGGTGCTATTGATGAATGTTGGCATGATGTTTACCAGTCTTTTTTCCAACACCTTTTCCATAATTTAATATGACACATTAAGTAATGTTATTGGCCTCCATTTTTTCACTAGTGTTTAATCTCCATCTGTGGGAAGTAATTTGATAATACCCTTATTGATATTTTTTCCCAAAAAACCTTTTTTGAGGCTTCTTTATATACTAGGTATAGGTCTTCTACTATCTAATCCATGAAGGCTTTGTAGAACTCTATAGGGAGATCACCAACCCCTAGAGTTTTGTCACTTTGCAATTATAATATGGATTTCATTATTTCCTCCTTAGCGATCTCCTTGCCAAGTTCCTTAGCCTCCTCTCCTCCTATCTTCTTTGGAATGATACTTTTGATGAGGTTCATTGCATTAGAGCATCCCTCTATGTTTCCTTCAGAAGTGAAAAGGTTCTTGTAGTAGCTGAAAAAATGGCCCTTGATGTCCTCCATCTTTATGAAGGGCACCCCATCTATCTAAACTTGCTCAATCTGATCCCTACTATTTTTCTCTATTAGGAACCTGAAGAAGAACTTAGTCCCTTTATCCCCATTACTTAGCCAATTGAATTTATCCCTTATCCTTAACCCTTGAATTATGATAGCTTGTTGCCTTCTTAGGGGTTTTTTGATACCCATGAGTTTATTTCCCAACTCCTCATTACCAAGGTCTTCTTGCAAACAAGTTTCTGCATGGAGCAGGTTCTACTAAGGGAGACCCTCTTCTTTCCTCCTATCCATGGCCCTTTTCTTTCTGATTGTTTGAAAAATAGATTTCCAACCATTGGTGTTAAGGTCCCATATTTCAATACCACTCAAGCCTTTATACATCTAGTTACTGATATTCCTGAGAGTCCTCACAACAACAATACAATCTTAATATTTAAGAAACTTTGTGTTGTGGAGAAACCCTCCCCCTTTCTTCTTCCCTTCCCCTCCTACATTCTTTAGGATAATCCTTGCTTTGATAGGGTGATGGTTCAATAGGGTATAGGGGTGCACTTCAACCTTGCAACCCTCTCTAAGAGATTTTGTGCTGAAGTGGTCTCTGATTAAGTAAAACCTATCTACTCAATAATAAATTATCCTATTACCCTTCTGTAAGGAAAGTAGAGGTACGAAAACACTTTCCTAACATCAAAACCATAGGGAAGAATGCAGACAGTACTTTTAATTTTCTAATTACAATCCAATTAAGACACACATGAAAGATTTATAGAAAAAGAACAAATACATAAAGACAAATGAACACCAGATTTACGTGGGAAAACCCTATCAGGAAAAAACCCACCACACCAAGCTGAATCTCTTTGTATTTCAGTAATAACAAATTACATACAAATCAAAGATACAACTCTCCGGTATTAGTTTACAGTAGCTTCATTTATTGTTCATCCAGTTACAAAAAATTCTCTCAAGAATCCGATTACCTCATACTCATCACCTCAGAATGCTATCCTTTAAATATTACGACATTCTTATTTTTTTCTTCTATTCATCCTTATCCGCCATTACCAATCATAGACAATTTCCTTTCAAGCAATTGATTTTTCCTTGCATGTAGTTCAGCTCTAGTGTCGCAACTATTGCAAAAATATAACTGCCAACCATTTGAAATTCACTTCCTCTGATTGATCCACGAGGCTCCACATAGGATGGTCAATCTGGTCAAAGGCGTTCAAAATTTGTTGGCATATCAGTGAGACACCAACAGTGTCTCCCCGATGCCACAAAGTCTTCATATTGATATCGGCGTAAGTGCCAACAGTCGGCAAGATGATATAACGAATGCCATGAGTCATACCGAATCCATCGACATCCATTGTGTTTCTATCAGCAAGAGATTCCTCCATTGGCAAGACGTTTTACCGATGCTCACGAGTCATATTGATTTCAATTGCCATCGGCAAGACTTTACTGTTTCGCCAAGAGTTCTCATCGAGTCTCCTCAAGTTTCACCGAAGCACCTGACAGTCGGCAAGACATTCGTCTTTCACCAAGACTTCACTTCGAGCACAACGAAGTCTTACCGAGTCGGCAAGACTTATGTCTTTTGCCGAGACCTCACATCGAGCACCCATGTCTTACCAAGTTGGCAAGACATTTGACCTTCGCCAAGACCTTTCACCAAGCGAATATGTCACATCGAAGACTATCGGTGAGACTCCATTGATCGTTGAGACCTCATACCGAGTGTTTAAGTCATGTCGAAACCATCCCTATCGGCGAGACCAGGCACCTGTCGCCAAGACTTCATACCAAAGTCTTTTGTCACCGCGAAGGCACCAAGTGAATACTCATGTCGGCGTGACCTTCCAACAGTTGCTAAGAGATCTTCCTGACACCCTTGTGTTACCCCGATAGCCATATGCTATTGGTGAGACATTCTCCAGTCACTAGGACTTCTCCCCAAAGCCCGATAGAAACATACTGTCTGCCAGAGGTCTCCATTTGACAAAAGGTCACAGCGAATGCTTCTTGTCACAACGATAGTTCATTCGGAAAGACACCAACTTTATCTCAGTGACTTAGAACATTACAAAGGATTCAGAATAGTTAGTCGACCAGACATGATTAATGTCACAGCGACTTTTCCCTCCAGGAGTTACATGTCAGTATGGATTGAGGCACATATTCCAACACCTTCTGGGCATTACACCAGGTAAACTAGATGTTGGGATAGACTTTTTTTTCCCCTCAATAGGGTCAACCAGGTTTAACTATAATCCATTTTCTCCTTTAATGGACTACAACCATGTGCTACAAGTGTAATAATTTTGGTTATACAACACATTCTTGTAGTCCAAGTGATTTTTTTGTAGCTTTGAAACAAAACAAGGAGGAAAATCATGGCAAGACAAAAGGGGAATCTGTAAAGTTTTGGAAGAATAGGAAGGAACATGAAATGAAGTAGAAATCCATGCTATTTCAAGTAGTCTTCCACGTGTAAAATGATGTAAATTAGTGGTATGTTGATAGTGGGTTTTCAAGCCATATGACAAGAGATAAAATCAAGTTAATCACTTTGAAGGAAATAAATGGAGGCATCGTTAAGTTTGGATATAATTCTACAACAATAATAATAGGAAAATACACTCTTAGTTTTGATAACGGAAAGATAAGAACTTTAAAAATTATTATATGTTGAAGGGTTGAAGAATAATATTCTAAGTGTGAGTCAATTATGTGACAAGGGAACACTCTCACATTTAATCCTAGTGGTTGTGAAATAAAAAATATATGAACAAGGAAACTTGTTGCAAATACTAGTAGAAGTGAAAAAAATATCTATGTTCTTAGTGAGGTTAAAGAATAAAAATGTTACATGGCACAAGAAGATGAGAGTTGGTTACGACACAAAAGGATGGGGCATTTGAAATTTGATAGCACTGTGAAGATTAACAATAAGAAAATCGTAAGGGACATGCCAAAGATAACAAAACTGCATAATACTATCTACAAATAGTGCTAGTTTGGAAAAAAAAAAGGTCAAGTTTTAAATCAAAGGAGTACTCTACATCAAAGCCTTTGGAACTTATTGTTATCACTTGGATTTTGCACCCTATTGAATGTGAAATTCAACAATCCAGTGTAACATGGGAAGACCTCTAAAGCTGTGGGTTTCCCATAAACAAAGGTGAACCTCTGGAGAAGGCCGGATTCCTTTGTGTTATCACCTAACTACTGATCTTTGTAAGGAAAAGAGAGAAGGAGTGCATAAAAATGAAAACTAAACCCTATGGTGATACACCGAGCTAACAAAAATTATGAAATGAAAACAAGATGAACATACACTGGAAAACTAATGATAGCAATTTCATTTACTCAACATAAACTTTGTGAACTTATGCATCATCCTTGAAAAGGCTTAATCTGCATATATATTTTAAGAAGGAAAGATGAATTTCATAACTTTAAAGTTCAAATGCAGACTTAGGAAAATCACAGTTCAAAACTTGCATAATCTAAAAGACAAAAATGAGAGTAGTATGAATACTAACACTGGTTTCCAAGGTAATCTCTATATTTCATATTCCAAAATCCAAATGAGCTACAAAGCATACATCAACTGAGAAAGGATTTAAGACAAATCACTAACTCTCCAGAATGCATAATACGAACTGCTTTCCAAAGAGGCAAAAAAGCCATATATACAAAAGTCCCAGCCCCTTAGGGCTTCCAAAAATATTAGCCTCCAGAAAGATCCGCCCCTAGATCTTTTGTTAATGAAGTTAATGTTGCCGTCAAGTATATTCCTGTTGTCCATGTCGGTGAAGGGTCGCTCTAGGAATGGCCTCCTTGATCTTTTGCAACAATCGCATTAACTTTTGGTCTTTGTGTCCACCTTTGAATCTCCTTGCCGAGCTACTTTGAATGCTTCTAAGTGGTTACCATAAATGTTGATCCACTCTTGCTAGCAGACAACATAGCTGTCATTGTGACTTGAGGTTTTCTCCTTTCTGCCGAATTTCTTCTTGCTCCAGATCCTTCTGCAAGTTGACCTTTCCTGGAAACAATCTTCGGTCTCCTCCTAGATCTTTACAGACACCACCCCCTGGATATCGAATTGATCTATCACTTTATTCATAGAGTAGATCCATATTGTTTATGATTCGTTGCTCTTCTTCACAGGGGTAGTCACAATAGTCAAATTGTCAATGGTTCATCCTCATGTTCCCTTTGATTGGGTGAACACATTCCACGTAGGACTCCCAAGCGATAAAAAGTCACTCAAACTGAATCGCATGTCGGTGAGACACTAGCTATGTCTCCCCGATGCAATTATACTCTACAGTATCATTGGCATAATGTATGATAGTTGGAAAGACCTCATATCAAACTCAAAATTATTTGATGAGATCTCTTCTGTCGGTGAGACATTACACTGACTGAGCCTTCTGTCAGTGAATGAAACTTCATTTGGCGAGACATCGCCCTGTTGGCCAGACATCACGATGAGCGGTAGGAGTCATATCAATATCCATTTCCATTGGCAAGTTGATCGCTATCGACAAGACTCCCCGCAGTCGGCTAGACATCATACCAACCAACTATTATACCGAAGGCACCCCTCTGTCGGCAGGACTTCTCCCATTTGGCTAGACTTTATGCCGAAGGAAAACTCTCTCGGCAAGACCACCTTCGTTCGCCAAGACATCAAGTCAAACTCCTTTCTTTCACCCCAAGCTCACTTCACTTTGGCAAGACCCTATCGAGTCGGCAAGACTTCTAAGCGAGGCCTCCTTGTCCCAGCGGGAGCTTATTTCACTTCAGGGAGACTTTGCTCGGTCGGCGAGACCTTTTGCCAGGCTCAAATCTTTCCCCGACACCATTTCACTTCGGCAAGAGTTCATCCTGTCAGTGAGACTTTACCCCTTCACTAGCCCCTGTCACCGAGAATCTACTTGGTCACCAAGACATTATGGCGAACTCTTTTCTTTCATTGAGACTTCTTTGTGTCAGCCAGACCTCACGGCGAATGCAAATCTTACTCCCCGCTGATGTCCCTCTTAACAACTGTTGGTGAGACTTTCGTCTGTCGGCAAGACCTTTCATCGAAGGCACCTCTTTTTGGCAAGAGCTCATTCTGGGACCACCATTCTATGTCGGTAAGACCATATCGGGTCACCAAGACTTCCCATCGAAACCATCTTGTTTCGGCAAGAGCTTACAATGAGGTCCTTCCTTTCTCCCTGAGACATCTCTTTTTGCCGAGACTTCCATCTTTCAGCAAGACCCTATGCCGAAGGTTTCATCTCTTGGCGAGCTCGGGCCTTCTTTCGGGGAGACCAACACTTGTCGACGAGACATCTCGGCGAGCCCAAAACCTTTCAGTGAGAGCTCCATCTTTCGGCAAGAGCTCCCGCCAACGCCAATATTATGTCAAGAGTTCCATTCTTTCGGTGAGACTGCGGTTGATCGGAAAGACCTCACGCCAAACACAGATGTCTTGGCGACCTAATTTAGCCTGTAGGTGAAAATTGGGCAACACTTATGCATACTAACTTGTGTGGGCCAGCTATAAGAAAAAATATCATACAAGGTGAGATCTATTTTATGTTATTAATATTTTATTATTCTAGGATGACTTGGATTACCTTCCTAAAAGGAAAATTAGAATCTTTTGAGAAGTTAAAGATATTTAAAGCTTGGTAGAGAATGAAACTGGATTAAGAATCAAATTCATAATATCTAATAGAGGAGAATTCACTGCAAGTGAGTTTGCAGAATTTTGTGAACAACATGGAATAAGAAGACAATATTCAACCACAAGAACCCACGACAAAATGGAGTTGTTGAGAGGAAAAATAGAACAGTTCAAGGAATGGAAAGAGACATGTTAAATGGTCGATATTGGCATGGTGTGATGGTTTAAAGTTGGAATTGTTGTTCTTTCCACCAAGGTTCAAACCCCATTGGGGTGGTATTGTTGAATGGTTGTATTCTAGCTCATAGGTTCAGTTCAAAAGCATTTACCCCTTGAATAAAAAGAGACATGTTAAATGAATCCAAGCTTACTAACACCTTCTGGAGAGAATTAGTGCATATGGAAGTCTACATTCTAAACCAAGCACAAATCAAGGTGAACAATATCAAAACTCCATATGAACTTTGGAATGGGAAGCTTGCATTAGTGAAGTACTTTAAATTGTTTGGGAGAAAATGTTATATCAGATAAGATGATGAAGATGGGAAGATTTGATTCTAGGTGTGATTAGGGTATCATCCCTAGATACTCTACAAGAATCAAGGCCTATAAATTATATAATGAAATACTACACAAATTTTTTGAAAGTGTAAATGTGAGAGTTGATGAAGAAAGGAATCAAAAGGAAATAACACAAGAAGATGACTGTCAAAAGAAGATAGTGTCAAAGAAGAAGTAGAGGAAGAAGTTTAAAATGGAGAAGTTGAACAAATAAATCCAAAGACACCATTAAGAGCACCACCTAAGGAACCATCTAGATTCGTTCAAAAGAATCATCTATAAAATCTAATCATTGGTGACAAAGATACATAAATTCAAATGAGGAGAATAGCCAGTACATCTAAACATGCAAACTTATGTTTTCTTTCTAAAGTGGAACCCAAGAGTTTTGAAGAAGCTCAAGAAGACTAGTATTGGGTAAAATCCATGGAAGAAGAGTTGGATCAAATAGAGAAAAATGAAACTTGGGTACTTGTCCCAAGGCCTAAGGATAAGAATTCATTGGCACTAAATGGTTTTTCAAGAACAAATTGAATGAGGTTGGCCAAGTTATCAAAAAAATAAAGGCTTGTATTCAAGGGTTATGCTTATGTTGAGGGGATTGATTTTGAAGAAAGATTTTCCCTTGTTGCTCGTCTTAAAACTATAAAGATATTTTTAGCCCTTTCTAATTTCAATAATTTTAAATTCTTCTAGATGGATGTGAAATCAACGTTTCTAAATGGAAACTTGGAGAAACAGATATATAGCAAGAATAAATCAATGGTTTCATTCTATTATAAAAGTAGGGTTATGTTTGCAAACCAAAGAAGGCACTTTGTGGGTTGAAACAAGCCCCGGGGATTGGTACTCAAGATTAGAAAAATAATTACAATAATAAGTGTGTACCTTAGAATTTTACCCTACTCTAATGTGCAAAATAACTAAAAATGCAAGTGGAAAAATACTAAGAACACTTCAATGATTAGCCTAAAGAGTGATAAAACAAGAAGGAAAATAGATGAAACGAGATGTAAATGATTATACCTTCCTTGCTATTGATGACTCCTTGGTTGGCCCTTGATTTTGATGGATGATTTTGTGTGCTCCTTAGATGGTTTGTGATGTAGCTAGATGCAAGATTGAATGTGCAAAATGATCAAAGTGGATGGCTAAATGATAACAAGTGCTTGAGAATGCAAATTGGCAGCATAAGGTTACTCAAATCAAAAGGTCTTGAAAATGCCCTTGAGGAGGGGGGATTTATAGGAGAATTTGAATTCTCTAGAGAATTCAACGGTTGAGATTCATCCAACAAGGTCAAGATGAAGGGCTATGGTGAGTTGAGAACTCACAAGCCCTCACATCTTGACATGTGGATGGTGAAGTGGCTAAGGGAGATGAGGTGTAAGTGAGGTGGAAGAGAAGTACATGATGTGGAGGAAGTACAAGTACCTTGCAAGTACATTGGGAGATGGGAAGAATCTTGGGTGAATAAAAATTTTAAATTCACAATGATTGGAAGAATCTGTGGATAAGACAATGTTCCCAAAAGGTGGGAATTGTCACATGTGACTTGATGTGACAAGTCAAAGGTTCTAGAAGATGCATGGGAAAAGGGATTCTTGGAGGAATAAAAAGGAATTAAAAATTCCTTGGGGGATGGAGAGAGTTGACCAAGGTACTGATTAAGATTAATTAATCAGTAATTAGAAGATAAATGAGGATTAGAAGCCAACTTGCAAAAGTTGGAGGTTGTGACACATCCTAATCAAGGATTAGGCATGTGCACATCCCTAATGAAGAAATTAGGAGATGGATTAGGATTAGATGAAAAAGACATGTGAGGAATTAAATAAATGTAATATTTATTTAATTCATTTGATGAAAAGAGGATTAAGGAGGGTAAGGTATTTAATTATTAATTCAATACCTTAGGGATTTGGCAGAATTAAAGGTATTAATTAAATAATAGTAATATTACTTAATTAACTTGGATAAGAGGATGTTTAGATGAAAAGTGATAAATTTGGATGAATTAAGTGTCCAAATTTGGATGTCTACAATAAGATTTCAAAAGAGATATTATTGATAGTAATCTATATATCAAGAACAAAGGGGGTGACTTGTTGATTGCTTTGGTCTACGTGGATGATATAATTTTTGGAGGTATAAGTGACAAAATGTGCCAAGAATTTTCCATAAATATGCATAAGGAATTCAAGATGTCGATGCTTGGTGACTTTTCTTTCTTCCTTGGGTTGAAAATTTCTTAGCCAAATAAGAGGATATTAATTTTACAAACCAAGTATATTAAGGAGATGTTGAAGAAATTTAGGATGGAGGACTACAATCCAGTGAGCACTCCCATGGTTACAAGATACAAATTAAGTAAAGAAGATGAATCTCATAATACTAATCAATCTCTATATAGGTCCATGATTGGAAATTTATTGTATGTGACAACTACATGACCTAATATTATGCAAGTAGTTGGTTTGGTGGCACAATTTTAGGAATCACTAAAGAAAACATGTGTAAGCGGTAAAGTGAATATTAAAATATTTAAAAGGAACTATGAACTTTGGGTTTTGGTATCCAAGAGGTGAAGATTTCACCCTTACAACATGTACATAAATGTAGATTGCATTGGCATCATTGATGATAGAAAAAGCACAAGTGTGTTGAAAATTGAGGTTTTTATGTAGCTTAATACATTGTAAAACTATTATACTTGTTCTAAATATGCTTTCCTTTGTTATAGATTCTTTGTGGGTGATTATCTAATTAATTCATTTTGATGTTTGTAGAATGAAGACATAAGTTGTAGAAGAATTAGATGGGATATTAGAAAGATACACAAGCATATACTATGGAGAAACCCTTTCGGGAAAAAAAATCCACCAAGAATCAATGTATTATTTAATCTTTGAAGTAGATTACAATAATTCCAATCCTTTCTTGAGAATGCTTCTTTTTCCTTCACCAAATCTTCTTCACAACCTGCTATAAAATTGATAATAACTCTCTTCAACTTTCTTGAGATAAATAGGCAATAATCAACTTTGTAAACTCCAAAGAGTTAAAATTACAAAGCTCAACCCTTATCCCTAAAAGGTATACCTATCTCTTGCAAGTAAAGTTATTCCATGAAGAACAATGTCAAATCTTCATCTTCATCCATTTGGGAATCCCAAACTGAAGTACAAACTCAACCTTTATTCTGTAAATATCTTCAAGGCTTCATCCTCAAAGTAGGCACCCAAGAGTGGGCCCACTTAACTCAGCCTTCTGAAATATCTTAACATGCAAAGGAGTTAATTCCAAGAAGCCAACTTGGACACCCAAAGTGGGTCCAAGTCATTTCTTGTTAACTAAAACATTTCTCTCCACCATTCATACAAGAATAGTCATCCCCTATTAACTGAAGGAAGTCACCTGTTATCTGTCATGCAACTCAAATCATTAGTCATGCATTCCAAGTTAACTGAAGTCAACTAGCATTAAACTAAAACTAATTGAAGATAACTGAACCATAACTGAACTAAACTAATTTTGAACTAAAGTAAACTAAACTAAACTGATTTGAACTGAACTTCATGCATGTAAACATCAAACCCTAACTCCTAGGATCTTTACATGCATTCAAAAGTGTTATCACTTACTCCAAATAGTTAATTGAACTCAAGGCAAGTGTCACCTACCATGTGGGTGCCCCATGTGCCCCTATTATTTAGGAACTCATATTGGATGCCCTCACATGCTCCTAAAATTTAGAATTAATTACAAATTTCAATTAACATGATTATTTCATCAAATAGTAATCTCTCTCTAATCTTAGTGTTTGAGAACACTTTCCAAGGACTTAGGAGATACATGAAATAAATAATTTTTAGGATTGCAATTAAATGGCATCCTATTTCCAACATTCTCCCACTTGACATTATACATTGCAATTATTCTAAGCAAGGAATCATTATTATAAATCAAGTATAGAACTTAAGGCTAATGGCCTTCCTACACCAACTAATCAATCCATGCTAACTTCAAATTCAACCTACATAATCATGAAGCTCCAAGGAAATGATTAAAACCAAGAGAACTTATCTATAGGAACTGGTTTCATAAGATAATATGTAATATTAATTAAAGTCTCACCTTTCTCAATTAATACCTTCCCACTCTCAACCATTTCTCACACAAAGTGATACTTAACATCAACATGCTTAGTACAAGCATGATACATAGGATTTTTGGCTAAACTCATAGCACTCTGACTATCACATTCAATTTTAACTTACTTGCAATTAAAACCAACACCTTTCCCAAGTCTCTATCTTTAGAGGCATGTGAAACCGCCGAGTGTGTTGAACTCATGTTCAACCAAGGTGTAGGCTCCTTAGTATTTTCTATTGAAAATAGCTTTTCTTACTAGTAACTATTCCAACATATATCTCTTACCATAAGAGAACTCAAGCCTCACCTATTTCTCCAAGTATCCATGAGGACGTATAAACAACCTATCCATGCCAAACTCCAAATGCAACATAGCACTATCATGAAGTAATCAAGAAAATGATTAATGTAACCAAGACTTAAGAGAACTACACAAGATCAATGTCAAAGCTCCACTCTTGAACATAAAAATGATATCCATGATCTAACTATCTCCTTCTAGGAGATCACATGCACCATAACATATATCTACATCCTAGTCTCAAGAGAACCATGCCAAACTCTAAATGCAACAAGAGTAAACCCTGGCATAATAGCAACCACTCTAAACCAAGAAAACATATCCCCAATCAACTGAAGAGAACCTTACCAATGATGCATCCATGTCACTACCAACAACTCCCACTGAATCGTGGTACCGAGTCACACATGGCATCGTGACTACCATCCTCTCTATGAAGATAACTATATCCTACCAAAGCTCCCACTGAATTGTGATACTGAGCTATACATGGCAACAAGATAAACATCAAACCATCACTATCAAAAGCATATGGAATTTTAGACATTTCCTCATGTTCAAAATTGTCATAACATGTACCATGCCACAACTCTAAACTGCTAATCAAGAGTATACCATGACATAATAACAAAACCATCCTATAACCAATAATCCACTTTATTTCCAAATGCTCCCACTAAACCGTGATACTGAGCAATCCCATGGAATCATGATGCACATAATCAAAACCACATTTTTGTCATAATCTCACGCCAAACCTGTGAATCCAAGCTCTCAATGACACATGATAACAACCCTCTATAGAAATAATATATACCTCTTTGTAACAAACTTATTTTGCAAAATCAGCAATAACAAAAAATAGTAAAAGCTCCCACTACAGCCAAAAAACCTCCAATCTTTTAAGAGAAAGGTGTCCCAATACTCTACCCAACATCAGCTCTAATACCAAATGTTGAACATTGAGGTGTTTATGTAGCTTAATACAAAGAATACATATTTAGATCAACAAGTATAAAAGTTTTACAAAGTATTAAGCTACATAAACACCTCGATCAACAAATTGGATGTGCATTCTTTCTTGGAAATAGTCTTGTGTCATGGCTAAGCAAGAAATAGGAATCAATTTTCTTGTCAATAGCGGAAGTGGAGTATATTGCAGAAGCTTCTTGTTTCACTCAAGTTCTTTGGATGAAACAAACCTTGAAGGACATTAAATTTGATAATGAAATTCTTATTTTCATATTTTGTGATAATACAAGTGCAATTAATATCTTGAAGAATTTGGCTATGCACTTCAAGATGAAGCATATTTCAATTAGATATCATTTCTTAAGAGAGAAAGTGGTTGATCAATAGGTGAAGCTATAGTATGTTGCTATGAAGGAACATATTGTGTACATATTCATAAAGCCACTTCCCAAAGAGACTTTTGAGTACTTAAGGGAGAAATTGGGAGTAATATCACTCTCGTCTAGTCAATAAATAATTTAGAAGTAGCATGTGTTCAGGGGGAGCTATTAATTGTCTTATCTTTCAGCCTCAAGATGTCTTTTCCATTTATGTCAAAGGGGGAGAAGTAGTGAAAAGGGGAACATGTCAATTAAGGGGAGCATTTTAGTCAGGGGGAGCATTTCAATCAAGAGGAGAAGTATGGTCCTATTAAATTTCAAGGCTATTTATTTACAAGGTTTCCATCAATGAAAAAGGGGGAGATAGTTGCAAAATATTGTCATTGATCTCAAAGGGCCCATTGATGGTGAGGAGATAATTAATTGGAAAAATGATGGTTTATTTTATACATGGTTTGACCCATGTCTTTTCTTGTTGGAGTTTAAAATGCAAAATAAAATAAAAAAAAGTGGGAGGACCCCCTCTTGGTGCCACCCCGAATTGGAGAAGATTTAATTAAAAATTAAATTAATTTTATTATTATTTTATGGGGCTCCCAAAGAGGGACAACCCCTTAGAAGGGTGCACCCAACCTTGTGCAAATAAATTAAAAATAAATAAATATTATTTTTGCTAAGTGGGCCGACCCCCCTTGGAGAATCACCTCCCTTGGGTGAAGAGACATCTTGGAGAGTATAAATAGAAGTTTGAGGGACAGACAAAATTAATCAATTCAAGGAATATTAATCATATGAAGAGAAAACATTAAAAAGATATTTGAGCAGATTTATGAAAGATGTGTGAGAAGATTTATGAGAAAAAATATTGAAAACCATAATGTAGATTTATGAGTAAGTTTATTAGATATGTGAGTAGTTGTTAAGGGAATATCTAAGAGGAATTTTCAAACAAATTATCATATTATTCACTTGGAGGTTGGAGCCTCCTAATTGAGGAGATTGAGATTGGTGCCTCTCATTAGAAGATATTGGTGTCTCTTGCTGATTTGGTGCTCAGTGATGGGGATTGGAGTCTCTAGTGCGTTGATGCCTATGAAATTTGTAAGAATATTTATACAAGAAATATTTTTTTTGTGGGTGTCTCTCATAAGGGTTTCTACGTAAACTCGTGTTTCTCTTAGGTGCATTCTTAATTGCTAGATCTTGTATATATGGTATTGCTATGGATAATTAAGGTTTGAGGTAAAATTGCAATGCTTGATTAAGCTAAGATTTTTTTTGATCTATATTGATTCACCTCCCCTCTCAGTATAAGTGTGTGTTTCCTCTGTTACCTCCATCAAATTCAAATTTAGGTTTTACCCTATCTTGAATTTTCCTTTCCATTGATCTTGCAAATCAATCTCCACCATTGATCAAATGTCAAGTAAGCATATAAATAAGAATTTTTCATTTCATTCAAACTCCCTAACACTTTTATTATCAAAAATATTTCTAGCACTCTTATCACTATCAAGCATTCAAGCATTATCAAGAATTCAAGTATTATCAAGAATTATCAAGCATTTTCAAGCATTATCATTATCATTTATCAAGCATAGGTATCATCTATCTTTGAATATTTATCATTATCATTGCATCATATCATTGTTTTTCTTTCATAGTTTGTTAATTTGAAGAGCAACCAACAATGGAGAAAGTCAAGATCTTAGATATGATGACTTGTCTTGTTATCTAAATTCTATATATTGATCCAAGATCTTGAACTTCATTGTGTGATTGTGAGAGTGTGAGTTTTGCACTGCTATTATCTGTGATTCACATTTCCATCATTCACACATTGCATTTAATTATTTATTTAAGCATTCTAGTACAAACAATAATGTTTGAATTCTCCTTGTTCATCACATAAAGGAAAAAGAAAATGTGACCTCTATGTCATGTACTCTTGACCTACAAGCTCTAAAAATAGGTTTCAAAATAACCAAGCAATCAAATAGTTAAACAAAAATGAGTTCAAACAAAACATCCAAATTAACACTCTAAGGGAATACTCACACATATCTCTCTCTCTTGCACTTACCATATAAGGCACACATGCCTTGGAATTAGAGAAGACAAGGTAAATTCCACCCTAAGTGAGCTAAGGAAAACTAACCAATCTTTGATATTATTGATCAAGAATAAGTTCAATAACAAGCCCAAATATTATAACAAATTCAAGGAGAAAACAAGAGATAATGAACTTTAGAGCTTTAGAATCCTTGAAAGATTATTTGAATTATATCTCAATACTTTCCTTGACAACACCCATCAATTAACTAAATACGGGTTAAAAAATGAACGTTCACATGAGAATCGTTGTCACTACACCTCTCCAAAGGTTTGTGAGAACATATCCCCATACTACCACCACTACATCAAGGTTCAATACCCCAATTTGACATAAAAAAATTCCTTCCTTGTGAAATACGAAATCAATTGAACACCACAATAATCCCTATCAAAACCCCTATTGTCACATTCAAAGCTCTTGTCCATTAGGAGGAAGGCAATCCATCTGATATTCTCCCACTCCACCTACTCTTGCCACATGAGTGGGAGTGATTTGTTGAATTGTAAGCCATTCATGAGCAACACATGTGTCTTATATATAGTAAAGATGAGTTGGATTTGGCAAACAAATGATTCAAGCTAACATGAAATGAGAAAAGAATTGATCAACCCTTACATTGTCAAGCTTGTCAAGTACACATCACTTTCCCAATAACAATGACTCAAAAATAATTAAATTGAAATGGTTACATAGCCCCTATGCTTGACCAATAATAATCCTGAAAGACTAATCTTATGATTGATTTTTCACTATATCTATAACAAGAAGAAGAAAATCCCCTTCAACCTACAACCTCTTCAACTGTAAAGCAACCACCACATTGATTCCTTCCAAAATAACCAAACCCTTTATTTTTTGTTATTAAATTTTGAACCTAACACGAAAGAGGTCTATTTGTAAAAAGCTCTAGAATATGACAAAAACACGACTATGAGCTAAACCCAAATTGCCCCTCACAATCCCATCAAACAAGTACTTTTATATAATCATTCTCTAATGATATTCATGACATTCATTACTTTTCAAATGCCAATTACCACATAAGAGGGTTATTTTAAAAAATAATAATTATAATAACAATATATTTTACTATTTTATTTTGATAAAAACTATAAAATATAGACATTACTTACCGAATACACAAACACTTTTAACATTTATTAATAAAAGGAGAAAAAGCAAGAATAAGTATAATACTTGATTCCAAAATTTCATTTGTCATGTATTAGTGGCCGTCAAATAACAATCTAGCGTGGGACCCACAACACCTATATATATCTTCTACTGGGACACCGTCATTTACGGTATCAATGACGCATGACTGCGTCAACGACGGCACATAAATAAACCCCGCGCAGCTCTGAGACACATCGACGATCCATATCCGCCGCCAGGTTTAAAGGTCACAATAATGCGTGCCCTAGATTCTCTCAATTAGCCGGCGGCTTACGTAACCCGATATACGTCTGAACATGTCGTCAAGGTCAATGGATAATGTTTAATAAATATCAAGCGCGCAACTATTGGCTTTAGGAAGCTTCCAAATTTCTCCCAGTCCACATTTCAATCGCCACGTGTAAGACCATGCACGGTCGTTATCAGTTCCGAGATCAACGTCTAGAATTGAATGCGAGGCCAGCTTCCCGGCAGCTGTAGATATAGTTGCGCACTACTTAGGCACTATCACTAGATTGAGCAAATCTTTCTTTTATTTAATTACTAGATTCGACAACAAAGTGGAGGGGACTAATGATTTTAACACTTTTCAACTAATTTTTTTGTTTTTGTTTTTGCTTTGGCCCATCAAGACAATGGACAGTACAAATTTAAGATCACCTCGAATCCCAATTGGGGGATTTATTTAATGTTATGGATGAGGTTTGGTTGAAGTGGACGTCCATCAGGTAAAAAATGAAGAATAAATTGAGGGGGAAGAAAGGGTACCCTAGGAAGAATCATCATTAGTGGATTAGGATTAGGATTAGGAGGTGATTAGCTTTAGGTGTCTATCCATGGGAACTATCAACAATCCTTGGCTATATTGCTAGGCTATCTTGGAAAAACATTTTTTCACTAAAATATTCTGCTAAATCTTTTGATTGTAAAGTATCTTAACTTTTATTGACAACATATTGGATTTAGATTAAAGTATTGATTGTAAATGTGTCTCTTTGATAATGTTCTTGGCGTTCCCTCCAAAATTATATTGGTCTAAATACAAATGAATTTGATAGGGGAATTATGGAAGTGGTAAGGACAAAAGGTTTTGGTGAAGATTTTTTTATAGATATTTTCTTTTCTTTTTGAGTTTAGAGATGGTTTTAATAAGATTTGGTAAAAATAAAATAATTAATGCTTTTCAATTATGGTAATTGTGTTTTCTTTCATTTTCAATTTATCAATATCTTTCATCAAATCAATATAAAATTTTATAAAATTGATGAGATATTTCTTTTGTATACTATAGCAATGTCGTGCTTGTCAATGTATAGATATGATTAGGTCGATTTTAAATTTGAATTCATTTATTTAACATTTGATATTTTTTTCCAAAAATATGATTTTTTATTTTATTTTTTATATGAATTAAATCTATTGATTGGAAAAGCATCTCTTTGATAATATTCCTTTGTGCTCCCCCCAAAGCTATATAGGTCTACATACAAATGAATCTATCAAGAGAGTTATGAAAGTGTTAAGGATAAAGTGATAAGGATATAGGTCCACATTTTTATAGTTTTTCTTTTCTAGGCTTAGAGATGGTTCTAACAAGATTTGGCACAAAGAAAATAATCATTTTTTTTAAACTATGGTAAATTTGTTCCCTTTCACTTTGTAATCTATCAGTACCTATCATCAAACCAATCCTAAATATTATGAAATTGATAGTACTCTTCTCTTGCATATTATAGAATATAACCCTTGTCACTTTATTGATATTATTAGGTCAATTTTTAAATTCTGATTTATTTATTTGGTATTTGATTTTTTTCAAATGTATGGTTTAATTTTTTACCATCTTTACAACTATTTGTAGCTAGAAAAAATATGGTGTAACTAATGATATGGTTATTAGTATTTTAAGATAATTGTGGTCTACTCATCTTTATTTAAGGATAAATATATAAATGAGGAAAGTACAATAGTATGTCTCATTTCTCAATATTATTGGGCCACCAAAATGGACATTTTTTAATATTCAACATATTTTACCATTTATACTAAGCAAAGTGCCAAAAATTAAAGACAATATAAATTAGTTGTTTTTATCATTTTCTCTATAGATTCAATTTATTTTTTCTATTTTTTTGTTAGTTTTCAATAAATTTTCAAAAAAGCCTATTATTTTATAGTGAGTGACATTTTATTGTAATACATAACTGAAATGAAGAAAATTGTAATGCTATGGTTTAGGACATAGAACAACAATCTTCTACACTTCTCATTCAAGGAAACCCTAGAGATCTCAATCCAAGAATAGGAATGAGGGAAAGAGATCTGGAATAGGGGTGTCCTAGGGTATAATCAATGACTAAGGAGGGGTTCACCACCAAGTTGGGGCTTGGAAAGACTAATGATATGCAAGATCTGATGTTAAAACCTAGTGCAATGCAAAACTTCACTAAATGGCCAAGAAATGCATGCAAAATAGAACAAAAAGATGAAAAATAAAAAATGTGCACATGGGAATCTAAGGAGACCTAAATTGTTGAAAAATTTGAATTTAATGCTGTCTGGGACTTGTTAATGGGTGTTTTTGCACCTTCTCAACACATGTAATGCATAGGTGCATTACCTCTCTTGAAAGGCAATCTCTAACAAGAAGTTGCTGAAAAATTACCCCAAGGTCTCTTGGGTGTCAAGTCATGACATACCTGGAATTTCTTAGTTGGTTCAATGTGATTTTTTTGGTAATCACAAGGCAACCTTATGTGGGTTAAACTAGAACGGAATTGGATCCTTGAATGGAGTTCATAAGATTTCCAAAATGTTGCTCTATTGCTGTGAGTTCGAGACAACAGTCTCAAACTCCACTTTAATCTTCAGATTTGGCTTTATAATGTGCAATGAACTTTATCTAAAGCACCTATTTAAAAGAAAATTCAAAAGGGCAGGGAAATAGGGAAGTTCCTAGACCTGAAACTACCAATGAATAGTGATAATGGAGGACCCTACAGTGGACAACCTTCCCAAAACAAAGTTCCACTTAACCAAATCAACTTACAGTCTCATGAAACTAGTGCAATCTTCTAAGGTCTGCAGATTTTCAACCTTTCGTTCACCATAAAGCATGAACAAGAGATAGAATTTAAGTGCAACATTCATATAATGTTCAGACTAGCTTTACACTATAGTTTATCATCAATAAACAACAAAAATCATGAACAAGGAAGGGCATCAACACAACAAAATTCTTCACCACCAATGAACAACATTAACTAATCGATCAAAGAAAGTTAAAACACATAGAACAACAAAGTAAATCTATCCAAATTCACTAACTATGAGAAGAAGAATCATGCAACATGAAGTTGGAACTCAAGAATCCACCAAATCAATGAATTTCTATTAACATTCCAACAGCATGTCTTTACAACAACTCAACTCTCCTTTGAAAATAAGAGACCCCCTATTTATAGTGTCCAAAAAGAAAAATGAATGGCCAAGATTTCATCTCATTATGTGGCCAAGATTCACTACAAATTAGGGTTTCACCTACCCCCAAATATTTTACAATTTAAAATTACATTTTGTCTTTTAGCCTATTTTGTCCTTTTGTGGGCAGCACTGTAGCTCTTTTGTCTTTTAGTTGATTGCTTTGTTGCAACTACTTTGTGAGGAATTCATCATCAATAATCAAATTTCCCTCTTGCTTCCTCACAGAAGCATATTCCACGAACCTGTCGATCAATGCCTGGAGCTTGTTCCATTCCATTATATCTAACTGAAGCACTTGGAAGTTCAATTTCCTAGATTTTCCCATAATCTCATCCCAGTCCTTGTCACTTTTTTGTGTATTCTTTATTACTTGCTTAGATTGAGTGAAGGCTCATGCAAAAAAGCCCATAAAATCCCGCGTAAGGGCATATGTGGTCCCGTTCTCCATCTTCTTATGAAAGTATGGCTTTATCTTCTCTAGGTCTAGCTCAACGATGGGCATATGAAAATCTGTCATTAGTCTCAAATATTCTTCATATAGGCTATCCTAATTTCTTTAACCCAATCAATATCAAGCTCCACTTCATGGAGCACTCATTCCAATATTTCCTTCCTATGGCCCAAGCGTAGCTTCCATGTCTTCATGAGCTAGTGGTCATCTTTTACCAAAGCAAGCTCCTTCTCCCAGAATTTCTCAGGCATCTTGAGGATAGCCTCAAATTTGGGATATGTAATCCAGTATAACTATGGGAAGTCAATGCAAAATTTCTTTATTCCCTCGAGTAGCTTTTGCACCTCTAAGAACTTGTTGGTCATCTTGACATTGCGGCCTATGCCCATATTTCCACTGTAGACAACCTGCTGGAACAAATCCTCTGTGGCCTTTGTCCAATTTTTTCCTTTCTAATTTATCAATGTGGTCCTTGGACAACAGTTGTGGTGGCGTTGATGACGTGGTGGGAAGCTACTCAACCGAAAAACATTATTGAATGTAAGCTATCAGATCTGCCACCTATGTTTTTAATTCCTCCTTAGAGGTATTTTCCTTATGCATTTGGTGCACAATGGTGGCTACGGATCCCTGAAGATGGTCAATCTTTTTTTCTCTTGTAGCTATTCCCAAATCAAGGGTAGAAATATTATAGTTGACCCCTTCTTCTCCCATCACCAGGGTGGCTATCTGCACAGTCTTGGATCCTAAAGTGTCCATTATCAGGTGGGATCTGACCCTTGGCTTCTTTTCCTTCTTCGTACTTATCTGTGCTCAGGCTAGAATAGATTCAAGCCTTGCCTTTAGATTCATTAGGGTCAAGGTTTTCTTATCCAATTTCTTTTCAAGCCATTCAGGCATTTGAGATTCCCCTTTCGGTGATTCATGATCACCTTCTTCCTCACGGGTATATTGAATTTCCATTACTTTTTCACCTGAAGTCTCTTGCTCTATCTTTTATTCCTCTTCTTCATCGGAATCCCGGATGAACACTGTTTCTTTTCCCGGGGATTCGGTGGTTGGATGCTCCTTGGGGCTGTCCTCCCCCTCAGAGGTTTTCTTTTCTTCCTCTTGCTCATGCTCATGTTCTTCATGATGCTTTGCTTCTAGGATTTTTCTCGTCTTGGCCTCTTCTTCAGGCTTGCCTTCTTATTTCTCCTCTTTATCCTTTTCTTCTTGTTCTCCTGAAAGAGGCATCTCTTTATCATGCTTGGGGCTTTCACTTTGCTCCCCTATTGGAGGTTCAGTGTCCTCCATTTTCTCATCTGTATCCTTCTCTTCATCAGAGGGTTTCCCTTCAGCTTCTTCCCCGACATCCTTGAGTTGTTGAGCCAACTCTTCCTCAAGCTCCGGGTCAAAGGTTTCCACAATATACTTTGTGCTTAGCTCCTTAATGTCCTCCTCAGATGACTCAGTTTCCTCTTCTTCCTCATGTACCACTCTATCAATTACTAGATGTTGATATTCAGGGTGCTCATGGTAGTCATCTACTTCTTCTTCCATCTCTTTGGTTACTTCTCTCTCTTGCCTCTCCAACTCCTCAGATATTTGCATTGTCTCCTCCATCGTGGGTGGTTCAGTTGGAGGAGGAGGGACAAGAAGGTTAGCGACAACTTGTACCAAGGAAGCTTGTACTACAAGATTCATTAGCACCCTAGATAGCTCTATTGGTATATTTTGCATATGTTAGGCGAAAGCTTTTGGGAGTGAGAGAGTGGGCATTGACATTGTTGCAGTAGCTAGTGGGAGGGCCAATGATGGAGACATGGAGGAGGAAGAGAGTGGAGAAGTGGTGGTAGACAAGGAATCTATGACCATTACTTGTGTTGTAGGGGAAGTGGAGGAAAGGTGGACCGAAATGTCCATCGCGAGCGGAGAAGAGGCAACCATCACCTGAGAAGCAAGTGAAGGAGAAACAGTAGTGGCAATGACAACAACAGTGACTGCGAGAGTGGAGGAAGCAGGTGGGTACTTTGGATGCTTAGCCTTTGCTTCCTCTCCCTCATGGAGTGGATCCTCTTAGATAGTGGGCATTTCCTTGAAACTGCCCAACTTCTTTGGTTTCTTGGAAGGATCACCCTCCGACACTTTCCTTGAGTATACCTTTTGTTTAGGCTATCGTTCACCGTCTCTTTTCTTTTCTTTGATCATGTAGTGGGAGGAGATGCTAAAGTCTCTTCAGTCGGGGCAATAGTGGCAGAGGCACTATCACTCTCACTTTCGAGTGGATCCTCGAGCTCACCATATGTTAGGGTAACTCCCTGCAACTTCAATTGGGAAATCTACCCATTGATCCATTATTTTGTTCTTGCTTTAATAGGTTTCATTAACATATCAAGGTCATTGAACTCTTCCTCATCCCAGTCAATTAACGACACCGACAGGTTGGCGATGGCATCATACCTAGGATCAACTACCATATTTTCATCTTCAACAATTTGATCTGGCACTGGAAACAGGTTCACTATTTTGACAAAGTATGTGATCGTGCGCATGTAATGCCTCATGAAAACCTCCTTGTTGTCTTTGCAATTGGCCCAAAAGTTCTCCACATTATGCAAATGGGCATACTTAATCCTGACCACCTTCTTTAACTTACCATATGGGTCCATTCATGACTGGGCAGTGTAGAGCTCCAGGTTGTATTCATTTAGTTCCTTATCAAAATACTCCACACATTGGGAGCAAGGAGTGCATACATTCCTTGACCAAAGGTAAGGGGATAAGGGATCCCTACTCTATGCTTTTCACTCAAGAGGGTGTGTGCATGCTGCAGTTGTTAGGAGAGCTTGAGCAATATCAACCATTCATTTGGGTACCGAGGCAACTTATATGTTTTCTCTGAGAAACCCTCAGCTCAAATATAAGTAAACTTGGGAAATTGGATAAAGGAGAAACCGAACCGATGGATGTAGGAATTTACAATCTAATTATATGCCCTATGAAGGCATCATTGACCCAACAGTAGTCCTTTTTGAAGTTTCAGAATTGAAGTTTAGGATACCTATCATATACCTTCAATTTCCTTCCCAGAGTTTGGCTTGGTGCTGCAAATAATCCCCTATATTGGGCATGATTGGTGAGAAAATAGACCAAGTATGATGTCATATAAAATTGTGAAGTCTTCTTTACTGCCACAAATTGCTCGTGTAAGCATTGGCTGATCATTCCTGCCCAGTAGAATTTGTTTTCCCCTTGGATTATTTCCTCTACGAAATATAACATCCATTCCTAAAAGAAAGCTACAGTCGGGAGGCCCATAACTCTGCTCAATAAGGTTACCAAGTCATGGTAATCCTCATAGAAGTCACTTCTGAAGAGTTCTTGGGAAACTTTGTCTATGCTACCTCTCTTCTCCTTTAGCCAATATTGATTGATAATCGTCTTGCACTTAAGGGGATCAACATCCCACATCTTCTTAGCATATTCTTTGGACGTTTCCTCCATTTCACCGAAGGTAGGTGTATGGAAAGTTTTCCCTATTTATTTTGCAGACAAATCAACCAATATATTCCCATCTCTGTCCACTATTTTCTTTGTGTCCTCCTAATATGCCTCCCTGTAGGCCATTACAAGCTTGGGAGCTATGAGGGTAGGTGGGAATCTAGCAGCCTTGGCCAATCCACTTCTTATGATTCTTTTAGCATTTTTTGTGGTGGGGTTGACAATAACCCTTTGCTTGAACTCATCGATATCTATATGCTCCAAGTTGGTATATGAGATCTCCTTCCAATTCATGGTAAATTTTGACTTGAGAGGCTACCCTTGGAACTTGTATTTCATTTGGTCTTTATCTTCTTTACCTTAGGGATCCTTAGCAGCTTTCTTTCTCTTTTCCTTTTCTACGACTGCCTCTGAAGGTCCTACAGCTAGTTCCATGTATCTTGTAGGAAAATGAGGAGTAAGCACATTCAAGCATAAAAACATGAGGAATGTTAGTCAAAATCCAACAAAAATGATGTCAGATAAGATAATTCATCATTCAGAGGTCCCATCATTTCTTTCAGATCATTGTTAGCCACTCATTTGGGAAAGTTATGGCCATGCGGGTCCAGGGGTATGAACTTCCCTGGGCTAGCAGCCATTTTGGAGGAAGTGGTGAACAAATGGCAACTAGGGCACAACGGCCCACATGCCCCAACTCACATCAAGATTTGGCCATAAAGTGGGGTCCACTAAGGAGACCAATCCATTTTAGCACATGGGTGAAAATCACTTTGAAGTTTTGGAAGCATTAAGGTCCTCATTTAGGTGTGCAGAAGTAGAGGGTAACTTGGTTGTTTGAGTGCCCCACCGTCTAAAACTGCCTAGGCAAGGCGACGAACCACAAGCGATATCCTGTAAGGCAGGATTCGTGACCTTGAGGGATGGTAGGCATCATTTGAAGATCACATAGCTTGGACTAGTGCAGTCCGAGCAATGCAAAAAGGTGTGATACATTTTCTGTTTAGAATGGCAGAGGCGGGATGGAGGCCCGCATCATCGGGTCCGCAAACAACTAGCTTGTCTTCATTTTGAGCTTGGATGAATGTCAAGGAGGTGGGGTATGTTGGGTGGATAGATGGGTTGCGAAGGCCATCTGGAAACATCAGAGCCAAGATGAAAGTATGTGAATGAAGGTCTGTGAGGAGAACTCTATAGCGAGTCAGGACTTGGTTTGTTTGGTGCGGTTAAGTTTGATTGGTGATGACTGGAGCGGGACCTGCCCAGTGGAAGGAAGGCACTAGAAAGCCATTTGGAGCGATGACACACTAACAACATCCTGAAGGTGGAAGCCCATGCTATCAGACTCGAGAGGGTCAAACAATCCCTCCTTTTGGGTTCATGAAATATAGGCAAAGTCTAGGATGACCAATTAAGGGGGGCTTCCTATGAGGGCAGGTCTGATGGAGGTATCCGCCGTTATTAAAGTTTTGACAGTTTGAGGAAAAAATGGTGGCAGCAAGCATGTTGCGAGCCCATAGGGCATGAAATCCCTAGTTCAAGAATGGTCGTGGGAAGTCAAAGTCCCACAAGCCCCTTGTGAAGGATTTCAAAGGTTTTCTCAAAATTTGAAGACATGGGTTTTGTCCCCCGATGTTTACTCTAGCTAGATTTCAAGTTTTCCTTCTTAAGATTTTAGAAAATTTTAAGGGAATGAAAGAAAACTTAGAACGTGAATGGTGACAGTGGACCAACTTGAAAACTGTGATGAAATCGGTGAAGAGATTGCAAATGGAGACCCTGAATCCGTGAAGGAGCTTGGTGGGCATGATGATGGCATTGGCAGGAGGCTCTGACTGGTTTCTAGACTTATGATAGGTGAAAATGATAGCTCAAAATGGGCTATTTATAGATATTTGTGCATTTAATTCCCTTCATTAATGATGGTATGGTGGAGGTGAGAGTTGGTGAATGAGCATTTCGAAAGTGGTGGTGGGAACAACAGAGTCTGCTAAGCAAACAACAACCAAGGATTAGCCGCTTGGGCAGTCAGCGGTAAAAATAGCTAATGATGATGTGAGTCCTACAGTGTGGAAGGACGTCATGTGAAGGCCATTCAGAATAGCTGGGCAGTTAGGGAATCCCACATAGAGTATCCCACAGGGGCAGACCCACATTGCTCAAAGGACGCCAGTTTTAAAGTGTGAAGGAAAACAACTAGGGAAATCCTACAAAGGCCTAAGGCCTTGAAAATTTGAGGGTAGCAAGACATGGTCAACTCAAGATGATTCTTCTAAGACCCATTGACCACTTAAGACTAAAAAATAGGGGGCACGCAAAATGAGGCAGTGACAAAAGCAACCCAAAAAAGTGGAAAGAGAGGGTCCCCATTTCAAATGAGGCGTGTGTGCTATAGGCACAACAAATGGTGAATATGTTGGAGAACACTCCTGAGCACCCTAGGGATAAATTCTCATTCAGAACCTAGAATCTTTAGCATCATAGACCAAGGGCCAGTTTCCAAGATTGAACTAGTGGGCTTGAAGGAGAATGGGATCCTTAACTGAATCAGATCACAAAAGGTCTTGGAAGTGTGTGGATATAGTGAATTCACTCCCTCTCCTTGGATACTATAACAAATGGTGGTTAATCAAACCCAACAAGCTATGAATCATCTAACTCCAAAAGTAACTTGGACATTGCTCCATTGCCAGTCAGGCGTCCATAGCCTTGACAGGGTTGTCATTGTGACCCCACAAACATTGCTCTACTGCCAGTCGGGCATCCATATCCCTGGTAGAGTTGTCTGCACACCCACATGGTTGCTTAATTTTAACATTTCTTTCTTTTATTTCCTTTTGATATCCTTTTGATACTATTTATTTCACTCAACTATGTAAGCATCGAAGCTTAGAGTGGGCTTGGGACCATAGTGTTCACTAAAATAGTCTTATGATTTTTGCTTATTAGGTCATCATAACAACCACTGCACAACTCTTCATAAGCAATTAATGTTTATCTCATGCAAGATCTGAGATGACATGTGATAAGATTCAACTAAGGGTCATGTTCTAGGTCAAGTCAAAGTTCAAATAAGGAGACCGCCCCCATAGCAGCAGTTAGAGACCAATGGTTAAGAGTGAGTGCTTATCCAAAGAACACTAATGGAAGATAGCACAATGAACCGTCCATTGAATGAGTGCAACCACCACACCAGGAACAAAGAGACACTCTCAGCAAAAAAAAAGTAGTCGAGAAATGAGCAAACAAAAAGCGACGTGAAGCTGCAAAACAAAGGCAAACCAAAGCAACCTAAACTATCCTATATACAGGTATTTACAAAGACCAAGCTCAAAAGGGCTCAGGCAAGGAAGTAATGCTTTAGGTGCTTCCCATTGATGGGAAACAAAACATCTTCACCTGTTAGAGTTTTAAGTCAAAAAGCATTATCTTTGAGGATTTCAGCAATCTGAAAGGGCCCAAGCCAGAGTTTGTCAAATTTTTCATGTCCTCCTTTCTTCTCATGGGCCTTGTCCCAACATAAGACTAGATCAGTAATTCTAAAGGCCTTGACCTTGGGTCATCTATGAAACCATCTTTTGACTATGCTTTGATGTTTGGAAAAAATTTCAATGGCACGGTCGCGTACTTCTTCCAAGTGAAGTAACTAAGCTAAGTGGGCTTCTCGTTGATCCCCTTCTTCATGAAAGGTATTAATGAACTGGAGGGTTGGGATCTTGAGGTGAATGAGAAATATAGGCTCTAAGCCATAGATGAGGTGAAATGGGGAATCACCAAGGTAGCCTTGTGACATGTACGATCTGCCCAAAGGGAAAAATAGAGTTTGGTATGCCAGTCCTTGGGGTTCTTATCAAGCAACTTTTTGATGACAGTGATCAAGTTCTTATTTGTGGATTCAGCCAGGCCATTGCCCAAGGGATAGTAGTTGGATGAGAATTTAAGGAAAATACCATAATCAAAGGCCCAATTGGAAAATTTAAGTGAGGCAAAGGCAGGGCCATTATCACAAACTAACGCATATGGGCAACCAAAATGATTCAAAATGAAAGTTTCAAGGAAATTCATAACTACCTCTATGGTACATTGCCTACATGCAATAGCTTCTATCCATCTAGTACAATAATCAGAGGTGGTTAGAATGTACTTGTGACCTGCAAAAGATGGTGGGCCTACTAGACCAATGAAGTCGAGACCCCACTATGTGAACGGTCTTACCTCCAAAACTGGTTGCAATGGGAAAAAAACGTTCCTTTCTCTGGTTGCGGCGGTCTGGTAGACATGGCATGTATGAACATGATTATGTGCATCCTTGAAGAAAATTGGCTAGTAGTATCCTACTCACATAATTTGATGAGCAGTAGAGGGACCCGATCTATGACATGTGCCAAATTTATCATGGAATTGTTTTAGCACTCTCACTGCTTCTTCTTTTCCAAGGCATCGAAGGTACACTCCTTCATGATTTCTTTTGTAGAGTAAAAATTCTTGCAACATATAGCTGCTACTTTTTAGTCTGAGGGTGTGCTTTTGAACTCCCTATAGGCAAGGCAGGAACTTGTTGTTCAACAAGTAATAGACAATATCATCATACCACTCCCCTGGGGAGACATCTTCGAGTTGATATTGCTGAACTGTAAGCTCAGGTCCTACTTCAACTGCTATTTTAGCCATCGTTCGGGTGAGGGATTGTCCTCATACCAACTTCATTTGACGAATCTCCATGTCATATTCTTGTAGCAGGGTAACCCACTTTTCTCTCCATTCTCCTAACTCATTTTGCATTAGCAATGTTTTTACTGTTGGGTCTGGTATAATGGCGAACACCTTGTTTTGTAGGATGTAATTTCTAAACTTCTTGACTCCTCTAACAAGAGCGTATGCTTGTTTCTCTATGCTATGGTATCTTAGTTCAACATCCTTTAAGGGAGCACTCATGAAGGCAATTGGGTGCTTATTTCCTTCATCATTTTTTGAGTCAAAATGTTGGCACACAAATGGTCTGAAGTGAACGAGTAAATATAGAAGGGATTCAAATAATCAAGACTAACTAGTATAGGTGCTTCAACAATGGCTTTTTTAATTTCCTTGAAGGCATTTTTTGCCTCTGGAGTCCACTCAATTTTGGCATCTTGCTTCAACATTGCGTTGAGCGGCTTAATGATTTCAATGAAGCCTGTAATGAACTTTCTGACAAAGTTTATCTTTTTGAAGAAAGACTTGAGTTCTTTCTTGCTACATGGTAGCTGGATCTTCAAAAGGGACTAGATGCACTTGGGGTCTATGGAGATTCCTCACTCTGAAATAACTTTCCCAAGTATCTTGCCTTTAGTGACACAGAAGATGCATTTATTCGGATTAAGAGATATCCCGAATTCTCTGCACCTTTGAAAAACTTTGCATAGATTGGAAACATGATCATCTCATTTCTTTGAGAACACAGTAAGATCATCCATGTAAATTATGATACATTTCCCAATTAGATCCTTGAAGGCTATATCCATCGCTCACTGGAAAGTGGTGCCAACATTGATGAGTCTGAACGACATCCTCCTGTATGCAAAGTTTCCCCACTTGGTAGTGAACACAGTCTTGTGCCTGTCTTCATATTGCACCATGACTTGATTATATCCAGAGTACCCATCGAGGAAGGACATTGGCTGTGATCCATTAATGATCTACAATACCTCATCCAATGAAGGCATGAGATAATTATCCTTTTCCACAGCTCTGTTCAAATTACGAGAATCCACACATAGCCTGATTGTTGGCAAGAGACACTAAAAATATTTTCTATGGTTGTCATTGATGGAAACCCTAGTCAGTGATTGGATCTGCATGTCATCATTTGCTCATACCGGAAGAAAGATTGAAGACATCCAAGGAAGAACATAGCATCCAACAATTTTGTGTTCATCGATTCACATGCATATTTTCTGTTGTTATTTTAAGTTGTGGATCTCATGGGAGGTTGATCAATGTATGTCTTGTGTTATCCAAAAATATCAGTGCCTCGTATCAAGTTGTGTGCAAGTTTGGAGATCTAGTTGGATATCTTTTTGTTCATCAGTGTTTGGTGGCCGACCCAGTTGATATAATGTGTTACAGATATTCAAGGAATGTTTACTCAAATGTTTTTGTGTTCAAGAATTTTGATTTGGGTCCGAACTAAGTTGTGACTGACCATTGTGGATGCGCATTGAATATTATTCATGATTTGAGCGGTCAGTTGTAAATATTTTTAAGTTTTATTGAAGTTGACATGTTGCGATTAAATTCTTAGTCTATAAATGATCAATTGTATCATTTTGGTTTGTAAATAAGGTGTGTCGATGTGTGTTGCGAATATCAGAAGGGTGATTGAGCGATTATGCATAGTTTCACTTCTGCATTAAATATTTTGTGATGCAAGTTAGAGCAGAGCAGAGCAAAAGTACATAATCAGTCAAAAGGACAAAAGATTGACTACTGACCCTAACCTAAACTGTAATCAAGCATTTGTAGATGCTACTCTCTTAGTTCATTCTTTTGGATCTAATCCAAATCTTTGTAAGGCAATGTTCCTTTCTATTTTGAGCAGTGTGCCTAAATGCAAGTGCATTCCTACATTGCAATCTTCCTTTTGAGTATACTTAGATCATATTGTGGATTGGCCATCCATCATGGTTTTTCTCCTAACAAGGTTTCCACTTAAAAATCCTTGTGTTATGATGTTATGGTGTTATGGTTGTTTTCTTTCTGTTCATGCATATTTCTTTTGGTTGAATGTTTTAAGTGGGTTAAAGATCATAATAATAAATATAATTTTTGCAGAACACTAATTCACCCCTCCCTCTTAGTGTTGTTTGTTTCCAACAATTGGTATCAGAGCTAGTTCCTCGAAAGAAGTCTAACAACTTGGGGAGATCTTGGAAATTGTTTTCAATGGATACAAGCAGTCTTCAACAACAACTTTTGGTGGCCCTGGATGATCTTGACCTGTCAAAATTTGAGAACCGGGAACTGCAGGAAAATATTGAGAATGTAGAGAAATTCATTCAGTCATTGAAAGAAAAATCAATGAATCAATGGATAAAAGAAAGGAATTATGTGATCAACTTAAGCAAAAGAATAGAAGCATGGAAGATGAACAATTGAGTCATGCCTTGAAGGAGAAAAAAAAAGAATGTGAAAATTTCTCTAGATAGAATGTTGCCCTAAAGTGTGAGATGGAATCTATCATGATGAGAATGACCAAGGAGATTGAAGATAGAAGGAAGAATGAAGAAAAGCTTGCTCAATCCTTGAAAGAAAAAATTGAAGAATGTAGCTGATTGGACAATGAATTGGAACAATCTAAAAATAATGAGGAAGTACTTGAAAAACAACTTGATCTCAGAAATGAACTTACTGCTACAAATGAGTACAAGGAGAAATTTAAAGATAGCTCAACCAAGCTTGATGAACTAATTAAAGGTCAGAGGACTGATGGTGACAAGTGAGTTCTTGGCTATGAAGAAGGAGAAAGTTCCAAATCTGGACAAGGGAGATTTAGGCAAGGAAATCAGATGAATGGAGCTAAAAGGAATCCAATAAGACAGCCAAATGCTCAAAAATTCAATGGTTACTATTTTACTTGCAATAAATTTGGTCATATGGCTTCTCAGTGTAGAAGCAAGATGAATCCAAGTGGACCATCATTCTCAGGTCAGTGCTTTAATTGTAATAAGTTTGGTCATAAGATAAATGAATGCAGAAATGTGATGAACAAATTTCATAGAGATGTCAGATGTTATGCATGTAATAGACTTGGGAATATTTCTAACCAATGTAGATCAAGGAAAAATCAGTGGAACAGTAGGTTTGGATAGAGAAATGTTGTGTGTTACAACTACAACAAATTTAACCACACTTCTAGATTCTGTTGGATCAGAAGAGGTCCAGTAAAACAAAACATGCAGCAAGATGTTAAGGGAAAAGGTAAAGTCACTATAGATGTGATCAAGAGGAAAATGTAGAAGAAATGGGTGAAGAAGAATCCCTCTGTTGAAGGAAATGTGCTAGCACCAAAATCTGCTTCTAGTAATTCCTCTAGGAATTAGTTTTAGGCCTTTGGCCTAGGGGTAGCTATCAAGAAAATCTCTTAGCCCCCTACTGGTAACTGGCACCAGAATGTGGATAAGTCCAGCAAGTGCATAAATGCTTTTTAGATGTTGTTCAACCAATTGGAGAAAGTATTATACAGTATTGGAGATCTGCAGAAGAATTATCTATCACTATGAATGGAAACAGGGAAACCAAATGAGTTAGGGTAAAAGCATTTATTGCGACAAAAAAGGTTAGGTGTGCAAACAATAAAGTCATTTTTATCCTTCATTTGTCACTTTTCATTTTGGAAGTTTGGAGAGCTCTGGGGTGAACTTTGCTGAATTACAGTGACATTGAACTGTGAAGAAGATTCAGTGATCAAACTCTGATCTGACAAAAAGGTATTTATCAAAAAAACTTGTGAATTTATGAATTTGTAAAAATGGGCACTCCATTGGTAGTTGAAGTCAAGGATAGACCCTGTCCAAAGTTCAAGTGGCATCCTTTTAAGTTTGTTGAGACCGAGCCCCTAGGTGCATTTTCATCTGTACCGTACAATGTCTTGCATACTAAAGACATTAGGGCTTACATTCATACTAATATTGAAGAGTTAGGGAGCTCACAAATGCTGAATTTGTATTCCAACCATATAATTGGAGAGGAATTCATTGTCAAGCTGAAATAGAAAACCCTAGAAGAGAAGAAGTTCACACAGTTGGTGAAATTCCCCATATTTGAGGAAAGCGAATGGGTGTGATATATTTTGAGCCAAGTTCATACCGAGTTCATGTGGTTGAATATACCTTTTAAGATTACGAAAGAGGCTATAAGCGTTGTCATAGGTCTAAATTCCTTTGGTGGACTGCCAATCTTGAAATCTGTAAAGAATCAGATGGTTACTGATGCAACAGGTGCAAAATTTGATAGAAGGGCAATGACAATCGAAGATATTGTTGAAATGTATGTGAAATTTGCATTGATGGTCATTGGCTACAAGGTCTACCACTCCAGCTGGGATAATTTAGTATCCAATACAACCATTTATGTAGCCTATCAGATGGTAAATGAAAATGCAGATTATGACTTGTGTGAGTTGCTTAGAAGTTAGCTGATAGAGAATCTAGGTAATATTAAGAGATAAACCAAGAGGAAATAAAGGCTATCGACACTCAGGATACAAAGGTAACCAAGAGGAAATCTTCCAATGAAGAAGAAAAGGAAAAGAAGAAGGAAAAAAATGACAAACCAGGTATGACAGTTGAAGAAGTTGAGAATGTTGTTGTCAAGGATGGAAACCTCAAGCCCCTCTACAAATGGTATGAATTTTTTGATGAATTAGGAAAAACAATTTTTGAGGATGCAACAATAAAACATCTGAATATTTTCAATAAAGTTCTTGTTGAAATTATGTTTGGTTTACCTAAGAGGCTGTATGAGGTTTTGGAGATGAGAAGAGTGAATGCTAGGACAAAAGAAGAGCATATGAGAAAGAGAATTCTTGTAGACTTATGTCCGGAAATGTCTATTGAGGAGATGAAGTCACTCCTAAACAAAGCCAAGAAGGAATTTAAAAGAAAAACAAGGGTGAACAAACTTATGATCGGTGAAACTAATGTTGTTGCTGATGAAACCAAGAAAATCTTAGAAGAATTTCTATCAAAGAACAAGATAAATGTTGAAGAAGTGAATGCTGAAGATGTTGTATCTGATCGGGTAAATGAGGATGTGAATGTAGATACTGAGGATATTAAGATTCCTCCTGATGTGGATAATATAAAATTACCTATGGAGACTGAAGCTCCTAAGGTTGTATTAGCTGAAGGAAAGGAGATTCCAAATGAAGAAGTTGAAGCTCCTAAAGGCAATCAAGAAACAATTACTGAAGAACTAGAAGTTGAAGAAGAAAAGGTTCAAGTTAAGGAAATTCCAGTGGAAGCAAGAGACACTGCCGAGGCAGTGAAGAAATTTCTGGTGGAACAAGAAGAAGAATTTGATCCTGAATCGGTTGAAGGCTCGATCGATATTACCACCTTGTCCCTAATTCAGAAAATGAAAGTTGCATATTTTGCCTAGGAAAAAGCCAGTGAAGAATTGCTGAAGTCCCACATTGAGGATAATGAACTTTTGGGTCTTGCATCTGGAGTTCTGGAGAAAATTATGCCAACTCATGTTAAGGATCTATCCAGTTCCTCTTCCAATGAACTGAAGAAGCTCATAAATTCTGTAAGTACTTGTTATCAATCATATATGCACCCTTTGTCAGATTTTGCAAAAATAAAACTATTTGTTGAAACATGGAAACTCTTTTCAGATGTGGGTGATCTATGTGAAAAGAGAATTTCCAGAGTGAGTTGGTTCTCTGAATGATGAATATTATTCTAAGTGATTTTCTGAGGGAAAGAGTTAGAAATATGACTAAAATTAAAACCTATGACTGACAGATGATTTTCAAGACTTGATAATGATTTAATGATGATTCTAATTTTTTCCTCACAAACAACTTTCAGAAAAACACAAGATCTCACAACCTCTCATGAACAATTATCACATAAATAATTTGCATGAAGACCTGATTTTAAATACAACATGCAACCTGTACTTTTGAACTTTCTGCATCAAGAATTACAGTCTTAGGACACAAGGACTCTGTGAATAGAAATCACAATATAACATCAAACTGAAACTCCAAGTAGACACAAAATCGAGAAGTGGGAATGTTGTTTTTATTCAACTGAAGGAGTATGCCAAAATTTGTCTGAATTGGGTACAAAATGAGTTTACAAGCTCCAAAATGTGTGAGCCAAAAATTGAAATTTGAACTGAGAAGAAGTTGAAAAACTAACTCTTCTTCAAGATATAACTCTCCAAAACCCTAATCCGAGCTCACCAAGAAAGCTCAAGGAAAAGGCATCAAAACTATCTCAAAAGTCTGCACAAAAGAAAAAAAACTCACTTTTTCCATGTTCACACTGTCCATCCCCTAAAAATAGACTAAGTCTAGTTTTAAAGCAAATAAAACACCTTATCCATCCAACAAGAAACTCAAATATGACCCAAGAAAACTCAACCCCAATTTGCTAAAAATAGCAAAGAGATAAAAACAATTTGCTTTATCTTTGCTTTACATGATATGCAGATTTCACAGTTTAACTAATTTTTGCAACTAAAGATATTTTGAAAATCTTTTGCAAAATAACAACTTATATCTCCATTTACAATGCTTGATTTTTCTCAAAAATCATAAAAATATACAAAGCACAAGTCTCCTCATCAATATCCTAATTGATTTTCTTTAAAATCAATTGAAAATAAAATAAGCCCTAAATATGAAAGCTCATCTCCAAGGAAAAACTAATTATATCATTCTTATTTTATTGATTTTCTCCAAAATCAATTAAAAAATAAAACCCTAAGTCAAAATTAAAATCTCTTTATAGTTTTATTATGATGTTTTTGACTTAGGACTTGATAACCTTCAAAACCAAACACAAGGAATCGGCCACCACTATGTGTATTTGATTTGGGCATTGATAATTTAAAAAACTAAGGGAAAATACCTAAGTCGACTTAGGGTCTTTGGGAAAACCCTAAAACAAAACCTTGCTTCTCATTCACTATTCGCATCATTTTGAGAGAACAATTTTTTTTGAAGAAAAGGCTTTGAGCCACTGCCATGTGTGAGAGCTAGGGTTTCATTTTTTTTGAAGGAGATTTGAGCTCCATGCTTGCTATTCTTGATTAATCGTCACAGTCTCCTGATGGTAAGTTGATCTCAAACAATTTTGAGCCCCTTTGCTTCATTTTTAACAGAACTTTTGACCTTCAGGCCATGATATGAATGTTGCTTCTGATGCATTCTATGTATTTTTGTGTCTATTTGTTAATACCATGTCATTTGGCCACCATACACAAGCTTGTCCTGGGCATTTTGGATCGGTTCATCAAGGCTCGACTGTGGTTTCTTCGACGCCATGAGGGTAGGCAAATGCTTTTCTTTTCCCGCACATTTCCCTCTTTAACTAGATCGTTTTGAGCTAAATTTCAAAAAGATAAGTGAAATCTGTGTTTCTCTAGCCATGGCTACTGTGTGGTATCTGTTGAATTTTTTGCACAAGAAACCTTGAGTTCTAGGCATCATGCTTTATATTGGATATTTTGACAGCAAACTCTATCTTTGAGTCACAAAACTCTAGTTGTATCTCAGTTTTTTGAAGATAAATGGGCCTCCTAGACCACAGCCATGCACATTTTCTATAACATTTTTCTGAGAGACAAAAATATCTCTCTAGGCCGCAGCTACTGTATACTCATTTGGTGCATTTGAGGCATTTCTGGGCTCGACCCATGATAGTTTTCTACTTCTATCTATTGTTTCTCATAAAAACCCTAACATGGGTGTCACTGAAAATTGTAGAATCTGTATTTTAATTCAAAACCCCACTGTGGTAATTTGATGTTTTGAATAAATCTGTGTTTAATCTCGCTGGAGCTTGACCCATGTTGATTCTCTACCTTCCTTTGCATTTTCTTATAAAACCCTCACATGGGTAACTCATAAAATTGGAAAATCTTGTCTTTAAATTCAAAACCCTAATGTGGGTATTCAAAATTCGAACAAGAACCTGTATATTTAATGATTTATGCAAAATTTGGGCTCGATCCAGTATGGTATTTATTGACACTTCTGAAATGGGTATCTTATTCTGAAAAAACAAACTTATCTGAATATACTTTCTATTGTATTCCAACCCAACCATGGGAACACTGTATAAAGCTTGTATTTTGTCAAAACCCCACCATGATAACTGATATTCAAAAGGAAAACACACTTCCTTTGTGTTTTGTTGAAAACCCTCAAATGGATTTATGAGATTTTGAAACAATATATCTTTAATTTAAACTTTCATATGGCTTCCTGTACCTTAAAAAAAAAATACTGACCTTCATGTATCTTATGTTTACATTTTCAGTTACCATTATAATGTTGTTTTTCCTTGCACACAGAAATCCTTTTGATTGAATTTGTAAATTACTTGTTCACCTTGTATCTTATGCACTCCAAACCCTCATTCATACCATGTCCAATGTATACATGCTATTTGTTCTGAAAATGACTTTATGTATATGAATCCTTGAAAACCTGCCTAATAATTATAAAAAAAAATTAAAGGTAAAGTTTGAATGACAAAACAATTGAATGATAGAACAACATAGATATCCAAAATAGTGTATTCTGATTGTCTTCTTTTCAAAATGGTGATGGCTAACTTCCTCTCAAAGCAATATCTGCACTTTCAGCCATAATGAAACTGGCTGCTTTATTGAATCATTCACCTTCCTTTATCAAATATAACAGTCACCAAATTGATCTTCTCACCTTATTTTGATGAAATTTGGAACTCCTTTACATGCCTCCATGCTTGAATTCCCTTTAAAAGTATGCTCTTCTATCTGGCACTCTTCATGCATTTTTATGCTCCATTATTTAAAACTACTTTATGCCTTGCTCTCTAATGAAAATCTATAACATTTCTCTTTGTTGAGGCATTATGTATGCCTGTTCACTATCACTGTCATGAGCGTGAACATTGTTGATCTTTGCATGATATTATGAACATGATGAACAAATAATACTATAGCAGAAGAATATAACCTTACAACAGTGTTTGAGATGAATGCACTCAGTTGAATAGATGAATCAATTTAAACCAACTGTTCACCTGCAGCTTTCAAGAAGTACCTACTTGATTGTTATGAGTGAATAGTAGGTTTAATGGTTTAATGAATGAATATTATTTACTCTTTCAGTTGTATAACATTTCTTTTCTTGATGAACATGATGATTGCAATTTCCTTCTCAGCTCACTTGTAATGAATAAGGGGCAGCATGCCGAGCTCTACCCTTGTGGGAGCCCATTTTTCTCCACATGCTTGGTCTTCAAATGATAATCAACTTCATGATTTTCCCTATACCTGCACAAAGAAAAAAACGATGTTAGCATAAAACAATATATCATGATGTTGATGCCTCTCTTTTAGCTCATGTTTTTGCCCTTCTCTTTAACTAGTTCTATGCATTGCAAGGATTGAAATATATCTCTGTTAGTATGGCATGTAATATAGTTCATATCCCGAGCTCTTAATTGACGCCCTTCTTAATTTTTTGCAGGCACATTCAGGAGTGGAAGTAGAATGGAGCAATCTATGAATCATCAACTAAAGATTGACTCAGGCAATGATAGATATGTCCCATGTTACTTGTCACTTTTTCTTTCAGTTGTATATTTCCTTTCTTGTCATGGATGGAACTGCTAAAACCATGGCTTGTGTGGATATTTAATTTCATTCTTCTGCTTTTCATTTGAAAAGAAAATGCATTTCAATGCAAATTTGTACTATCATTTAAATTCTCGCAATCAAATGAAATTCTATAAATATGAATTTCTTTATGAAATAAATGAAAGCATTCCATTGCTTAATCATTGTATGCTCAATTTTGTACTTCATTTGATTCTGAAACATTGAATAGCAACTTCTGAAATTTTGTTTCCTCATTTCAATGCATAACTGTCACTTGATGAATAATGAACAAAGTGTAAACAACACTTAAGCATAATGCAGAAATAACTGTAACTTCACTTAAGATATAACAATATTTAATCAGCTCCACCAATTGAGCTATGACGAAAAATTGGTAACAGTACTCATTTCGAGTCTCTTGAAAAATCAGCCATGGTTAAAGTGCAAAAGGAGTTTGATGGAAAAAGATTTAGTAGGTTGAAAGAAATGATTGCAAATGATAAAACTATGTCAGCCACCTGTATGAATAATATTCAAGGTTCTCTATCTGAAGGTAGAAAGGCCTATAAGTTATGTTTAGTTTTTTCCAAATTTACCGAAGACAATGAGAAGAAGGTGAAGGATCTTGAAAAATAATTGGCTACCATTTTTTATGCTTTTTATCTGTTAGCTGGTGATGTTGGTAAGCAAGAAAGTCAAGTAATATCTCTACTTGAAAAAATAAGGAGCTAGAAGCATGAAAATGATTGGATTATAGGAAGAGCATGTGAGCTCAGAGGACTAATTGGTCCAAAGATTGAAATAATGGTGAGTGCATTAAAGGAAGCCAAAGACGCTATGGTAGTTAGTGATCCGATGATTCTTGAGTTTGTAGAAACACAATATTATTTAGTTTGTGGTCACATAACAATTCTAGAGAGTCTCAAAAGGGTTTGGGACACAAATTTAAGCATGTTGAAGAGAGATTTTGTAGATGTTTTCAAATTTGTATAAGTTACAAGATCATGCTTGTACAATTTGAAATTTTGATTTTTTTTTTTTTGGTTTCCCCAATGTTTCCATTGATGTCAAAGGGGGAGAGTTTTACAATGAAAAATGTATATTCATCTTAGGGGGAGTTGCATTTCTAAGCTAAGATTGAAGATTCTTTTTGAATTTTTGAGGTGGCAATGTAATTCATGTTGGTAATGATCCGACACTTAGTCATTTTTCACTAAGTGTTGCCATCAATTACAAAGGGGGAGATTGTTGGCAAGAGACACTGCAAATATTTTATGGTATTTTCATTGATGGAAACCCTAGTCGATGATTGGATCCGCATGTCATCATTTTCTCATACCGACAGATAAGATTGAAGACAATCAAGGAAGAACAGAGCATTCAACAGTTTTGTGTTCATCGATTCACATGCAAATTTTCTATTGTTATTTTGAGTTATGTATCTCATGGGAGGTTGATCAATGTATGTCTTGTGTTATCAAAAAATCTTAGTTCCTTGTATCAAGTTGTGTGCAAGTCTGGAGATCCGATTGGATATCTTTATGTTCATTAGTGTTTGGTGGCCAACCTAGTTGATATAATGTGTCACAGATATTTGAGGAGTGTTTACTCAAATGTTTTTGTGTTCGAGCATTTTGATTTGGGTCTGAGCTAAGTTGTGACTGACCATTGTGGATGTGCATTGAATACTATTCATGATTTGAGCTGTCAGTTGTAAATATTTTTAAGTTTTATTGAAGCCGACATGTTGCGATTAAATTCTTAGTCACGGATATATATAAATGATCAATTATATCATTTTGGTGTGTGAATAAGGTGTGTTAATGTTTGTTGTGAATATCAGAAGGGTGATTGAGAGATTATGCATAGTTTCACTTGTGCATTAAATATTTTGTGATGCGAGTTAGAGCAGAGCAGAGCAGAAGTGCAAAATCAGTCAGAAGGATAGAAGATCGACTACTGAGCCTAACTGTAACTGTAATCAAGAATTTGTAGATGCTACTCTCTCAGTTCATTCTTTTGGATCTAATCCAAATATTTGTAAGGCAGTGTGCCTTTCTATTTTGAGCAATGAGCTCTAGGTAGTGCACCTAAATGCAAGTGCATTCCCACATTGTAATCTTCCTTTTGAGTATACTCAGATCATATTGTGGATTGGCCATTCACTTTGGTTTTTCCCCTAATAGGGTTTCCACATAAAAATCCTTTTGTTATGGTGTTATGGTTGTTTTCTTTCTGTTCATGCATATTTCTTTTGGTTGATTGTTTTAAGTGGGTTAAAGATCAAAATAATAAATTTAATTTTTGCAGAACACTGATTCACCCCCCTCTCAATGTTGCTTGTTTCCAACACTAATTTCTCTGTTATTTTTCCTAACTGGGACCAAATTGGCCACCCATGTGGAGTACCTGACTGGGAATATAATTTTGGATGACAAGAACTTTTGTACTTCTTTATAAATGATGGGCTCTAGCAACACATTGATGGGACATTATCATTTTCAGAATGGTCTAATGTCTGGCTTAAGGGGAATAGTGTGCGTAATAATAGAGATTTCATATGTCTTTAAATCCTCATAACTCCATGCTACCGCATCATGATACTTCTGTAGAGCATTAACAATTCCCTCCTTCTCCTCTAGTGTGCATACCTTGCCAACAAATACATTCTTAACTTCCTCGGCTATCTCGAGGTTGTGAGTGTCACATTGATTGTTGATGGAATCCTTCTTTGCTTGTTGATCTTGGTCTTAGATCTAATCTAATCTAAGTTAAATATATATTCAAGCTAAACCATACCTCTTGGAATGGTGTTCTTCTTGAAGTTGATAATCCCTTCTATGTCTAGTTTAGCTTCCTCGGGCTCAGTTTCATCAATTATCTGAGTAGCAAACACATCGGAATTGGTGATAAATTCTAGGATGTGATTATCATCATTGAACACCTGAAAGTGGGTGACATTATCTAGCATGGATGGGGTGGAAGTAAGCTCAACGGTGAACCTTTTAAGGCTAGATAAAGAGAGGAGTTGAAGCATGTTGGTTGCTTGAGCCAAGGCATCAACAGTATGGTTTTGGGAACAAGGGATCAGCTAGATGTTGAATGCATCTAGGCTTTCTAAAAGATCCCAAACCCTATACCTATAGTTTTCTAGTCTTGGGTCATGGCATGAATATAGTTTTCTGACTTGTTTCACTACCAATTATGAGTCGTCGAAGACTTGCAACATTTTAACTTTCTTCCTTAAAGCCATTAAGAGCCCATGAACTAATTCTTCATACTCCGCTACATTATTTATGAAATAAAATTGGAGTCTATGAGCATCGAAGTAGGTCTTACTAGTCGGATTGATGAGTTCAAATCCTGCTCCAGCTCCCTGCTTGGACTTGGATCCATTGAAACGCAACATCAAGAATTTGGAAGGTTCTTTGAATTCAAGGCTGACCATGCATTCATTCTTTCTTAGCTACATATTGACCTCTATAGTTTCCAAAGTAGGTACTAGTTTAGCATGATTAAAGGTAGGTGAACCTTTTGGCATCTCCTTTTGGTAAGTGGCTTGTCCTTTAATGTGTTCTATTGCCATTTGACACAAGCAGTACTCAAATTCTGAGTAGGAAGCATTATGCACTCTGCACCAACTAGGTAGTAGGAGCTCTTGGAAATCCATCCTTGCCCCTAGGCTAAGCTGATCTTGTATGCACTTCTCCATGAAGTCTAGTTGGAATTTGTCTAGCAGTCCCAAGTTACCATATTCGTAAGACTCATTATCTTCTTATTCCACCAAATTTTTTGTGCTCTGGGGTGCACAAGATAAATTAGCAAGAGGGATACATAGTACCAATAAGACCTCTTCAGTCATATCTTCTTCTTGAGGCTTTGATTCTTCCTTATATGCTACAAGAGAATAATTTCCTAGCTCGGTTTCAACAAACAACACCTCATTGGTGTTGTTGTATTCTGTAATCATGAACTTCATACATGGCTCCCGATCTATGCGGATCTAGTTTGGTAGCCCTTTCCATGGCAACCACATGTGAGAGAAATTAGTTGCGAAATAACCATTCAATGCTCGGGTGAAGTACCATCCCAAAATTATTCCGTATGTGTCAGGAATATCCGCAACTTGAATGTCAATAACTTGTTGCACCCTCAAATCTGCAACAATTTGCATGGGAATATGGTTGATTTCTTCAATGATGTTCACCTAAGTTTTGTCTAGCTGAGTTACTTTTCTTTTAGAAGGTGTGGGGACAATCCCAAGAGCCTTGCATATGGCCAAGGGCATGACATTAGCTGATGCTTCTAAGTCAATCAAACAATTATGCAGGTTCTTCCTGAATATATGGATAGTTGTGAGGAAAGAGGGAATTTCAAACCTTCCCTGAAAGAGTCCTACAGGTGTGTCAACCTAGGCCACTTGGCCTTTGTCCTTTTCATTGGTCCTTTCCTTTGTTTTCACCTAACTTTGCTCCTTAGTAGGTTGTTTTCCAATTTGTTGATTGGAAGGGGTATCTTTGTTTTTACCTATGATCTCTTGAATTATAGGTTCATGTGGGGGCTCTTCAAAAGAGACCTTGTTAGCTGGTGTTTCTTGTGTTGTGTTGGAGGAAGAGGTCCCATTAATCACCCTAAAGAAGGCATGCCTAACTGCAGGAACCTTAAGTAACTCAAAAGCGGACAAGCTGATCTTGACCTTCTTGAATTCCTCAACAACGTACTCACCCATTTGCTCAATTTCAGCCTCAAAGGATCTACCCATGGAAGAGCTAGCCGATTGGTTTTGAGTTTGGTTTGGTTGTTTGTTTCAGTTCAAGTATTGTGTAGGCACATAGGGATAGCCTGGGTTGTTGCTAGCATTGGGATCAGGTGGGGCACTAAAGTTATTAGGTGGGGTGGAAGTAGTGAAAGGTCCTCCCACTTGTCTATTCCTCAAGTGGTAGGGAGAGGCTCTTTGATGGAACATTTGAACTTCATATTCATGAGACTCTTCTTCATCTATTGGGCCATTATCTACAAAATTAAAGATTTGAGACAAGGCTTCCTCATTACTTACCTCTTTTACTTCTTCGTTCTTCGGGAAGGTAGCCTCGTTTTCAAGTTCATTGCTTTCACTTCGTGGGAACGAGGCTTGATTGAATACAAGCACAAAAGAGTCATATAGTTATGATGGGACTAAGTCTCTATAGCTTGCACTATCAATGACATTCTAGACCTCCACTTGAATGATCTCCACAACCGTGAGGAACTCAGGGAAATCCAGCTCATAGTGTCTATTCATTTTATGAATTCGGCACCATCTGGATAAAGTAGCCTTGACAAGATATAATCTATTGGTTTTATTCTCAGTACTAGCAAGCTAATCAAGAGGAGTGGGGACTCCCCCATCATTTGGTCTTGTATTTCAAGTCCTATTTTTCCTTTGGGAAGGTCTTGTTTCAAAACTATGATTGGAGCCTTGCCCTCGTTCATAATTTTTCCTTGATGAGGTGTCGGCCTTGCAGTTATCCCTATTGCTTGGTTGAGGTTGGCTTGAATGCTACACTAAGAAGCATGCATTTGATTATTTTGGTTCCTAAGATGAGTCATTTTTGTGGACATTTTTCTAATTATCTTTGTCAACTCATCCAATTGATCTTTCTCAACACTACTTGGCTGCGATGTTTGGTTTTGGAGAAAGACAGGTTGTGTTGCTGGTTGGTTCTACTGAGAAGACAAGAATTTGGGCCCTTGTAGGTATAGTGGCACTTGGGGTGACTGTGTATAGACCTACTACTATTGTGGTTGCAAATAATGAGGCACAAGAGGTGCCTAATTCATAGGTTGTCTTGGATGAGGCACTATAAGCAACTATGAAACTAGATTTCTGAGAGGCGTCTGGTGTTGGAGATCTTGATTGATCCCTTGAACTTGCATAGGATGAGTGACCTGCCCCAAGGAGGGTAGTGGACCAGAGATGTTTTGTCCTAAATCAATGCTGGCTATAACTGCCTCAGCATAAGCATCCACCAATCGGGCTAGTGGTAGGTTCATTCTTTTCACCTATGTTGCAGTGAGGTTGTCCAATGGGGCATAGTAGACTGGTAGGACAGTGGCATCAATGAGTGCATATGGAGCTTGTAACCTCATGTATGCCTGATGGAACCGATCATTGAAGGAGATGATTGGTTCATTAACCTCCCTTCAAATTGCCATGAATTGCTAGTATAGTTTTGAGGGGCTAATCGAGACTTTATACTTCCTCATAAATGCATTCTTCAAGAGATCCCAAGTAGTAATCAATCTCATTGGCAAGTTGATGTACCAATAGAAGGATTCTTCTCCCAAAGAATAAGGGAAGAGTTTGCATGCCACGTCTTCATGATCAATCTGCATATCTTTTAGTGTCATTTGAAATATCTTGATGTGCTCTTTCACTGTCATTTGTGGATCTCGAGGGTTAAACTTTGTGTAAAATCTATCCAGGTTCTTGGGCATGTCATGGTAAGCATTGAATAAAAATGGAGAGGGGTTTTTTCCTAGCCATCCATGAAGGGAGGTGGGGGTGGTATTTTCTTTTGAACAGGAACTTGGGGTTGAGCAGGGGTGGTAGCAGTTTGGATTGTGTAGACACGTAAAATATTCTGATTGACATTGTGCATCTGATCTTGATTACTAACATTGTTTCTTCCTGAATCATTCCTCGGTCTAACCATTTAATCAAATTCCCCTATCTGATTAAATTCATCAATATTCATCTCTTAATTAAATAAATCATTTTATCTAATTAAGTCAATCTCTTTGTTAATTAAATCAATTCATCTGATCTAATTATCCCTATTTAATTAAATAATCAATTTATTTGATTAAATCTCTAAAGTCTATTCATTAAATTAAATAAATTAAAACCTTATTTGATTTAATCTAACACCATCTCTTTTAATTAAATAAATCAAAATCCTTATTTAATTAGCCTCTTATCATATTCCTCTCTTATTTGATTTAAATAAATCCATAAATTTGAGTCAAATAGTCACATCATCTAATCTCTCTCATTAAATTAATTAACCCTTGATTAATTTAATCTCATCTCATGTCCCATCTTCTAGATAATGCAAGTTGCACATGAAAATAGATTTAATTCATTTATTAAATCTCTATTTTCCTCACAAGGCATCTTTTGGAATATTCTCTCAATTTGAATTCAAAAATTCCAAGTCAACATGTACATCCAACAAGGAAATAAATTCATCTTACATGTCCTTTGCCTTGAGCCAAGTGGCATTTATTGTATTTTTTCTTCCCTTTTACATGTCATTTCAACAAATTTGAAATTCAAAATTATGCATTTATTGGCACAAACCCCAAATATTGCACATCCTTCATCTATTCATAGCTTGACAAGTGGCATCATACCATTGGATGAATGTTAGTCCTACATTGCTCAAATTTGGACATCCATCCATCTTGGAATTCTATAAATAAAGAGCTCATATCCTCATTTCATCATCCACAATCTAGGCAAAGTTACCATGCTCAAATATCTCTTGAATTTCATCCATTATCATTGAGTCATAGCTAGGTTTTTGCAGATTTTGGATTGGAGTTCTTATTCTTCACCAACAAAGTGGATCAATCATCTTCAACATATTAAGCTTGCATCATAGGAATTGGGAAAGGGCCAATTTTCACATCAAATTGGCACCAATTCCCCCATGGGATCATGAATTTGCACATCTAATTAGGATTTAATCTTTGTTTTATCATTTTTCATTGTGCTTTTTGTTATTTTCTTTCCTAGTTTGAAGTTGTAAATGGATTTCATGGGGAATCCTTGTTTTGGCTTGCAATCACTTATCTAACTTGTTTATTCTTGTTGTTTTGAAGGTACCAAGGTTGGGGTTCGCACAGATTGCACCTTGGACATGGAAGGCGGGGATAGGGACAACAACCCAACTGTGGGAAGCATAGAGTTGGAAAGCAGATTGGGACGGTTGAGTGGAAGAGGTGGATTTGGAAGAGGAAGGGCGAGTATGTGGCTGATGGAAGGAGGATGGGGGTGAATCGGATGAAGTGGATGAGGAGGATGAGGCCAAGTCCAATCTTTGAGTTCTTCTAACCCTTGTAGGGGGCTACAGTTCCTGAAATTCCCCTTTGTTGGGCATTGATCTTAGAATTTTGTGGAACCTTTTAGGGTAAAATGATCCAATTCGATCCAGCTTAACTCAAAAGGCCCCTCCCTCTAGCGCCAATTTTGTTGATGGGTGTTTTTTCACCTTCTCAACACATGTAATGCATAGGTGCATTACCTCTCTTGAAAGGAAATCTCCAACAACAAGCTGTTGAAAATTACCCCAAGGTGTCTCAGGTGTTAGGTCATGACATGCTTGGGATTTCTTAGTTGGTTCAATGTGATTTTTCTGGTAATCACAAGGCAGCCTTACATGGGTTAAACTAGAAGGGAATTGGATCCTTGAATGGAGTTCATAAGATTTCTGAAATGTTGGTCTATTGTTGTAAGTTCAGGACAATAGTCTCAAACTCCACTTTAATCTTCAGATTTGTCTTTACAATGTGCATTGAACTTTATCTAAAGCACCTATTTAAAAGAAAATTCAAAAGGGAAGGGAAAGAGGGAAAATCCTAGACCTGAAACTACCAATGGACAGTGATAATGGAGGACCCTATAGTGGACAACCTTCCCAAAACAAAGTTCCACTTAACCAAATCAACTTACAGTCTCATGAAACCAGTGCAATCTTCTAAGGTCTATAGATTTTCAACCTTTTGTTCACCATAAAGCATGAACAAGAGATAGAATTTAAGTGCAACATTCATATAATGTTCAGACTATCTTTACATTGCAATTTATCATCAATAAACAACAAAAAGTGTGAACAAGGAAGGGCATCAACATAGCAAAATTCTTCACCACCAATGAAAAAAATTAACTAATCTATCAAAGCAAGTTAAAACACATAGAACAACAAAGTAAATCTATCCAAATTCACTAACTATGAGAAGAAGAATCATGCAACATGAAGTTGGAACTCAAGAATCCACCAAATCAATGAATTTCTATTAACATTCCAGTAGCATGTCTTTACAGCAACTTAACTCTCCCTTGAAAATGAGAGGATACCCCCTACTTATAGTGTCCAAAAAGAAAAATGAATGGCCAAGATTTCATCTCATTGTGTGGCCAAGATCCACTACAAATTAGGGTTTCACCTACCCCTAAAATATTTTACAATTTAAAATTACATTTTGTCTTTTAGCCTATTTCGTCCTTTTATGGGCAGCATTGTAGCTCTTTTGTCTTTTAGCTGATTGCTTTGTTGTAGCTACTTTGTGAGGAATTTGTCATCAATAATCAAATTTCCCTCTTTCTTCCTCGCAGTAGCATATTCCATGAACTTGTCAATCAATTCCTAGAGTTTGTTCCATTCCATTATATTTGACTGAAGCACTTGGAAGTTCAATTTCATAGATTTTCTCGTAATCTCATCCCATTCCTTGTCACATTTTTGCGTATTCTTTATCACTTGCTCAGATTGAGCGAAGGCTCATGCAGAAAAACCCATAAAATTCGGCGTAAGGGCATCTGTGGTCCTGTTCTCCATCTTCTTATGAAAGTATGGCTTTATGTTCTCTAGGTCTAGCTCAACGACGGGCATATCAAAATCTGTCATTAGTCTCAGATATTCTTCACAGGCCATCCTAATTTCTTTGACCCAATCAATATCAAGCTCCACTTCATGGAGCACTCATTCTAATATTTCCTTCCCATGGTCCAAGCCTAGCTTCCATGTCTCCATGAGCCATTGGTCATCTTTTACCAAAGCAAGCTCCTTCTCCTAGGATTTCTCAGGTATCTTGAGGATAGCCTCAAGTTTGGGATATGTAATCTTGTATAACTCTAGGAAGTCAGTGAAAAATTTCTTTATTCCCTCAAGTAGCTTTTTCACCTCTAAGAAATTGTTGGTCGTCTTGACAGCGCGACCTATGCCCATATTTCCATTGTAGGCGACCTGTTGGAACCAATCCTTTGTGGCCTGTGTCCAATTTTTTCTTCTTTCCAATTATCAATGTGGTCCTTGGATAACAACTATGGTGGCATTGATGACATGTTGGGAAGCTCCTCAACCAATGACCATTGTTGAATGTAAGGTATTAGATCTGCCACCTATGCTTTTAATTCCTCCTTAGAGGTCTTGTCCTTATGCATTTGGTGCACAATGGTGGCAACGAATCCCTGAAGATGGTCAATCTTCTGCTCTCTTGTAGTTGTTCCCAAATCAAGGGTAGAAATATTATAGCTTTCCTTTTCTTCTCCCATCACTAGGGTGGCTATCTTCATGGTCCTAGATCCTGAAGCGTCCATTGTCAGGTGGGATCTGACCCTTGGATTCTTTTCCTTCTTATTACTTATCTATGCTCTGGCTAGAAGCGCTTCAAGCCTTGCCTTTGGATCCATCAGGGTCGGGGTTTTCTTCTCCAATTGATTTTTGAGCCATTCAAGCATCTGAGATTCCTCTTTTGGTGATTCATGATCACCTTCTTCCTCATAGGTACATTGAATTTCCATTAATTTGCCACCTAGATTCTCCTGCTCTGTCTTTTCTTGCTCTTCTTCATCAGAATCCTAGATGAACACTGCTTCTTTTCCTAGGGATTCGGTGGTTGGATGTTCCTTGGCGCTATCCTCCCCCTCAGACATTTTCTTTTCTTCCTCTTTCTCATGCCCATATTCTTCACGATGCTCTGCTTCTGGGATTTTTCTCATCTTGGCCTCTTCTTTAGGCTTGCCTTCTTCTTTCTCCTCTTTTTCCTTTTCTTCTTATTTTCCTAAAGGAGGCATCTCTTTATCATGCTCGAGGCTTTCACTTTGCTCGCCTGTTGGAGGTTTAGTGTCCTCCATTTTCTCATCTGTATCCTTCTCTTCATTAAAGGGCTGCCCTTCAACTTCTTCCTCAATGTCCTTGAGTTGTTGAGCCAACTCTTCCTTGAGCTCCGAGTCAAAGGTTTCCACAATATACTTTGTGCCCAACTCCTCAATGTCCTCCTTAGATGACTGAGTTTCCTATTCTTCCTCCTCATGTACCACTCTATCAATTACTAGATGTTGATATTTAGGGTGCTCATGGTAGTCATCCCCTTCTTCCTCCATCTCTTTGGTTGCTTCTCTCTCTTGCCTCTCCAACTCCTCAGAGATTTGCATTGTTGCCTCCATCATGGGTGGTTCAGTTGGAGGAGGAGGGATAGGAAGGTTAGCAATAACTTGTACCAAGGAAGCTTGTACTGTAAGATTCGTCAACACCCCAAATAGCTCCATTGGTATATTTTTCATATGTTGAATGAAAGCTTCTTGGAACCAAAGAGTGGGCATTGGAATTGTTGCAGTAACTAGTGGGAAGTCCGATGATGGGGACATGGAGGAGGAAGAGAGGGGAGAAGTGGTAGTGGACAAGGAATCTATGACCATTACTTATGTTGCAAGGGAAGTGGAGGCAAGGTGTATTGAAATGTCCACCATGGGCAGAGAAGAGGCAACCATCGCCTAAGAAGTAGGTGGAGGAGCAACATTAGTGGCAATGGAAACAATGGTGACTATGAGAGTGGAGGCAGTAAGTGGGGACTTTGGCTACTTAGCCTCTTCTTCCTCTCCCTCACGGAGTGGATCTTCTTAGATAGTGGGAATTTCCATGAAACTACCCAACTTCTTTGGTTTTTTCGAAGGCTCATCCTCCGAAACTTTCTTTGAGTATACCTTTTCTTTAGGCTATCGTTTAGCCATCTCTTTTGTTTTTTTGGATTATGTAGTGGGAGGAGACATTGAAGTCTCTCTATTCAGGGCAGCAGTGGCAAAGGCACTATCAGTCTCACTTTCAAGTGGATCCTCGAGCTCACCATATGTTAGGGTAACTCCCTGCAACTTCAATTGGGAAATCTGCCCATTGATCCATTCTTTTTTTCTTGCTTCAATTGGTTTCATCAGCATATCAAGGTCATTTACCTCTTCCTCATCCCAGTCAATTAACGACAATGACAGGTTGGCGATGGCATCGTACCTAGGATCAACTATCGTATTTTCATCTTCAAGAATCTGATCCAACACTAGAAATAGGTTCACTATTTTGATGAAGTATGTCATGATGCACATGTAATGCCTCATACACACCTCCTTGTCATCTCTACAATTAGCCCAAAAGTCCTCCACATTATGTAAATGGGAATACTCAATCCCAACTGCCTTCTTTAACTTACCATATGGGTCCATTTGCAGTCGGGTAGTGTAGAGGTCTAGGTTGTATTCATTTAGTTCCTTATCATACTACTCTGCACACTAGGAGGCATGGAGTGCATACATTACGTGACCAAAGGTAAGGGGATAAGGGATCCCTACTCTGTGCTTGTTACTCAGGAGGGTGTGTGCACGCTACAATTGCCGACAAAGCTCGAGCAATATCAACTGGTCATTTGGGTCTAGGGCAACTTATATGGTTTCTTTGAGAAACCCTTGGCTCAAATATAAGTAAACTTGGGAAATTAAATAAATGAGAAACCGAACCGGGGGATGTAGGAATTTGCACTGTGGATGAATCTCCTTTCAAAATCACCTCCAAGTAATCTGATTATATTCCCTATGAAGGAATCATTGTCTTGATAATAGTCCTTTTTGAAGTTCCAGAATTGAAGTTGAGGATACCTATCATATACCTTCAATTCCCTTGCCAAAGTTTGGCTTGGTGCTGCAAATAATCCCTTGTATTGGGCACAATCGGTGAGGAAATAGACCAGGTATGATGTCATATAAAATTGTGAAGTGTTCTTTACCTCCTCAAATTTCTTATGTAAGCATTGGCTGATCATTCCTACCCAGTAGAATTTGGTTTCCCCTCAGATTGTTTCCTCTACGAAATATAGCATCCATTCATGAAAGAAAGCTGCAATCAGGAGGCCCATAACTTTGCTTAATAAGGTTACCAAGTCATGGTAATCCTCATAGAAGTCACTTCTAAAGAGTTCTTGGGGCACTTTGTTTGCGCTACCCCTCTTCTCCTTTAGCAAGTACTGATTGATAAGCTTCTTGCACTTGAGGGGATCAACATCCCACATCATCTTAGCATATTCTTTGGATGTTTCCTCCATTTCACCGAAGGTAGGGATATGGAAAGTTTTCCCTATTGATTTTTCCAATCCACTTCTTTTGATTCTTTTAGCATTTTTTGTGGTGGGGTTGACAATAACCCTCTGCTTGAACTCATCGATATCTATATGCCCCAGGTTGGTATTTGAGATCTCCTTCCAATCCAAGGTAAATTTTGACTTGAGGGGCTCCCCTTGGAACTTGTTGTAGAGATGGAAAATATACCAACATACTTAATCTTGATTATTAACACTATTTCATCCTAAATCATCCCTTAGTCTAACGATTTAATCGAATACCTTTATTTGATTAAATTCATCAATTTTCCTCTCTTAATTAAATAAATCATTTTATCTAATTAAGTCTTTCTCTCTTGTTAATTAAACCAATCTATTTGATCTAATTAACCCTATGTCCATATTTAATTAAATAATTCCCTTTATTTGATTAAATCTCTAAGGTCTATCTATTAAATTAAATAAATTAAACCTTCTTTAATTTAAGCTAACCAACCATCCCCTTTAGTTAAATAAAACAAAATATATATTTAACTAAGTCTAAAATCACATTCTTCTCATCTTTGATTTAAATAAGCCCATAAATCTAAGTCAAATTTGTCACATCATCTAATCTCTCATTAAATTAATTGACCTTTGATTAATTTAATCATAATTCATGTCCCATCCTCTAGCTTTTTCCACTTGCACATGAAAATAGATTTAATTCATTTATTAAATCCCTATTTTCTCTCAACATGGCATAATGGAGGAATATTCTCTCAAATTTGAATTCAAATCCAAGTGGACTTTGTCCTTCCAACAAGACATTTACTTAACCTAATAAGTCCTTTTTCCTTGAGCCAAGTGGCATTTAAGACATTCCTTTTCCCTCTTACATGTCATTTCACTAATTTCAAATATCACCTAATTGCATTTATGGGCACATTCATCAAAATGTGCACATCCTTCATCCATTCATCTTTTGAAAAGTGGAATTTTGCCATTGGTTGAATGTTAGTCCCACATTGCTTCATTTTGGGCATTTCTCCATCTTACCATTTTATAAATAAAACTTCTCTTTTCTCATTTCATCATCCACAATTTGAGAAAACTTACTTTACTCAAATCCATACTCAAGAATAGCAATTCTCATCCATTTCATCAAAGTCTTAGCTAGGTTATGCTGATTTTCATCTCGGAGCACACCTCAATCTTCAACAAAGTGGATCACATCTTCATCAAATCATTGAAGCTTGCATAGGAGTTGGGAAAGGGCCAATTTCCACATCAAATTGGTACAAACTCCCCCATAAGATCAAGAGTTTGCATGTTCTTAATAGGATTTAGTTTGTTTTTATATTTTTTCATTGTGTTCTTGTTTTATTCCTATTTTGAGCATAGTTAAATGGATTTTATGGGGAACTTAGATCTTAACTTGCATTTGAATCTAATAACGTGTTTTTTTTTGTCTCTTGCAGGTACTAGGATCTTGGTTTGACATTTTGGCACTAGAAGGAGGGCAGGCCAAAAGTTCTAATCACATTTTTTCATCGAATTCGTTGTTGTTTTGTTGTTTTTCTGTCTCTATAGGGAACTCCACCACTAGTAGACCAGAGTCGCGAGATAGAACAACTGGGACTCCAATGTCACTATATAGCACTGCTGTGAATTTCGAACTCTGACGCTTTGTTGTTCCCGCCCAAGATTGAAATTTCCAAAGTGCACCGCTGGTTCTATTTCTATCTGCTGGAAATTTCAAACACCACCGTTGACCAAAATATGTTGGAAAATATGCCTCAATCTCACAGGTTGAAACCTTTGAGAAAGCATGGTCGCTTTGACATTCAAGTTGTCTAGCCGACTGGCAGTTTAAACTTGTGTATTGCTCATGTCGCTAAGACAATACTTTTGTCTTGCCGAATGGACCTATCGCTATTACATGGAGACTCATGGAGATCTCTTACCGACCGGGAGAAGTCTAGCCGACAGTTGGTGTCTATTAGATGTCGGGGAGACTCATGGCGAGTGATTTCTTTGGGGAGACTTGGCCAAAAGGTTTATGTTTCAGTATTAGGTTTTACCGATATGAATGTCTTGCCAATTGTATGGTCTTCGGGTTTGCTATGACTCTCAGTGAAAGACAGTTCGGGATAACAAAAGGATTCGGTAGGAAGTCATGGCAATCGGGAGAAGTCTCACCAATAAGCAGGTTCGGGGTGACTTGAACTCTCGGGAAGAAGTCTTGGCGATGATAGGAAGTCTTGCCAATATCGACATGACCTTCAGTCTGTCTGGCTGATGAAGAGATCGGTATGACTTGTTCCTATCGGCATGAAGTCTTGGCGAAAGACGTTTGTCTCACCGAATGGAATTCTCACGTTGGCATGACTTGAAGACTTCGGTATGAGGTCTTGGTGATCTGCGATAGTCTTGCCAATGGAAATATTGAGATCGATGTGACTTGAAGACATCTGTGTGATGTCTTGGCGAACTCGATTATCTTGCCGATGGAAATCCTGAGGTCGGTATGACTCTTGGTGACTGCTTGGTGTTCGGTATGTCTTGAGACTTCGGAGTAACATCTCAACAAAATCAATATGTCTTGCTGACTGGTGTTTCGGTATAACATGAAGAGCTCGTTATGAAGTCTTGGCGAAGAGCGATAGTCTTGCCGACTATTCTTTAGCGCTCGGTATGACTTGAAGCCCTCGGTATAACCCGTTGGTGACAGTTGGATGTCTTAGCGATAGCATTGATAGATGAGTTCAACTAGAGGTCGCTGAGAGGTCTCGCCGATCATGTCGATGAGGAGACTCTTGTCGATAGATGGATGCTGATAGGAATACAATGGGTTTTGGTATGACTTGTGAGCTTGGTGGAACCTCTTGCCAATGGAGATGACTCTTGGCGACAACGTGTAAACGGGTCTTGTGGCATCGGGGAGACACTTCTTGTGTCTCACCGACATGCGACAAAAGTTGATCGCTGTTTACCGAGTGAAGACTGTTTGACGTGGTGTGATGTGGACCAACCCAAGAAGGCAGTACGTGAACCGTTTGCAACCATTTCTATGTGGAAGGAAAAATCTACACTAGAGTGGAAACATCTTCATTACGATGATGATGCTGAGTTGGTGATTTGCTTTCTAACTGTTGAGAATGAATGCATATATGTATGCATTGGACGTTCTGGATGGTGTAAGAGAGAAGGAACCTGATAAGCCAGAAAGTTGAAGAGCCGAGAGCTAGAGAGAGAGAACTATAGAGTAAGGACCGAGTGGCTGGCCGAAAGGCCGAAGCCATGAGCTCGAAGCTGAGGATTGAGAGACAGAGTCAAGCTATTGGAATCTCTCGTGATCCTGATTGCTTTGGTTGATCTCTCAGGAATAGTTTGCTACCAGTTGTATCCAGATGAACAAGATGTAATCTCTGAAAAGGCTAAGAGCCTAAAATTGTATTGTAACCATTTGTTGCTGAATAATACAATGGCTCGATCTTTGGAGTGTGGAGTTTTTTATCCGAAAGGATTTTCCCCATGTAAATCTTTGTGTATTGTTGTTTGTCTCATCTTTCATGTCTGTATTGGTTCTATTAGAGAATCTGTTAATGCATGCTGTTGAATTTACATATGTTTCTCTCAGATGGATCAATGTGGGAAATAATTGTGTCTGTTTTCGCATTTGGACATAGTTGTACGTGTCTTTGAGGCAACCTAATCGAAATGAAAGTTACCAAAGGCACTACTGTTTGGAGTTTTCATTGCATGCACTCCATTAATTTCCTTACAAAATAGCGACACAGTCATGCTCTCTGTCCCTACTACAAAACGATGCTGACTGGTAAGTGGCACTATATAGCACCACTGGAGAGCTTCAAAATGCACCACCTGTGTAGACTCCACCACTGAGGGAAAGTAAAAATTGAAATTCAATTTTTTTATGACATGTGCCTTTTTCAATTTTGATCATTTGGGTTATTACATGCTTTTCTAACCTCTGTTTTGTAGATCTAACTAGTTTTCTTATAGGTTAGCTTGATCAAAGTGAAGGAGAAAAGAGGCATGATGACATCACTCTCTAGCAAGTGTTTTTGAACACTTTAGTGTTTGTTTAACACTCTTAGAGAAGTCATAATCTCTCTTAAAAGATTTGTTGTCTTTCACATGCTTAGGACCTACTAGATTTATTTTGGGTTCTAAAAAGAACATTTCAATTTTTGCTACAAAAGGGGCTTAAAATAAACTTTAGGACAAACTCACTAGAGTTGGTTTGAGGGTTAACAATTGAACAAGGCAATTTTCACATTTCCTTTGGTGCATTAAAAAGAATTTACTTTTTCTTTGAGGGTCTCAAAATGAATAAGTGCTACTTTGTTTTGTGATTGCTTACTCAAACTAACACCATTGAAAAGACGTATGCGCTTCTCTTGTTCCTTACGACAATCTTGAGAATCAAAAGGATTTTTGGTGGTATTAAGTTGGGATAAAGTGATTGCCTCCACACTTCATTTTGGAACTAAAATTGAACAAAATATCTTGCAAGTGTGAGTATAACATATTGCATGTGTTCTCCCTTTGTTTCTAAACAAAGGTCGATCGAACTACAGATATGTTTGCTCACTTTTGTTTATCTTAGAGGGTTTGCCTTGGGGAAAAATTACTCAACCAAGGGAATGACTCAATTGAGAAGGGCAGAAATGGTCTCTCACCTCGATGAATCAACTCCTACAAATGGAAATTTTGAATTAAAACCCTTGTTGTAGAAAGGCCAAAATCCCTATCTATTTGTTGGTGCAAAAATAGTCGTTCTGAAGCCACCCCACACTTTTACGGTTTTTAGTAGAAATGGAAAGTATGCCATGGGAGTTTCATGGGTACTGATGCTTGGCTTCCCTGAGAAGTGAGTGCCATGGAGGGGAGCCAGTGGGGTCAAGCATATAACCATTCGCTAAAAATAAGCGTAGTTGGACTTGTCGAAGTGGGGACTCAACAAATATAGTCTTTCATATCCATAGGATTGTGCTTGTTCATCAACATTGGGAAACACAAATTTAACATTTGTTATCAAAACTTCAAACCCTTTAGGAAGAAAATATCAATTGACCAAATTCATGTGTTATTGCTTGCCCTTGGGATTGTATCCTTAGAGGTTTCTAAACACTTGGATTTATATCTCAATATGCTTACTAAAGTCAACAATAGGAATTTTTTTCCTTAAATTCCTTTATTTCCACATAATACACTTTGTGGGATGATAAGAAGTTGAGACATTAGACATTTTAGTTTGAAGAAACCTAATCAAGAAGTGTTTGTGGTAAAACAAAGTCATTAAGCAAAGACTAAGAACAATTGAATCCCACACATGTGTCTCCAATGATTTCACACAAGATCAAGATCAAGAAACCAAAGGTAAAATCTCTTAGTCCAAAAGATCACCAAAAGCATCCCTCAATGCTATACAAATTCAGACAAAGATTTCTTTTTAACTTTTATAGAAAATATTCAAGAAACAATCTTGGATTGTACTCATTTTATTACTATCAGAATCCAAATCTTTTTTGGGAATTTGAACACCTTGTCTAGAGTAAAGCCTGTTCTTCAAAATTGAGGTCTTGTAAACAAGAGTCCTTTTAGGTACACCTACGATCAAAATAAAAACTCTCATTCATCTTTTGAAACATCAAACCAAAATCATCTCACCATCAAACTTTTGAAAATATTGAAATCATCCTTCATGCTAGGATTTTTGGAAAATCAAAATCATCAAAATCCTTGAATCAAAACATCAAATCATCTTTGGCTAGGTATGTGTAGATGCATCCTTCTTCATGTGCTTAGTCAAATTATCAAATCATCTTGTTTAGCTGGGTATATGTAGATGCATCCTTCTTCGTATACTTGGTTGAATTATCATCTTGTTTGAATAGGTGTGGATAGATGCATCCTTCTCCCCACACTTAGTCAAATTATCATCTTGTGAACAAATCCATCCCATAGATAATATCCAACATCTTGGGATCTATTTTTTCATTATCCAAAGTCAAATCAATCCAAAATCAAATCTAGGTCAATCAAAATCAAAATCGAAAGAAAATCCAAGCATCCAAAAGTCCTAGAATTCTAGCATTCCCTCAAGATCTTTCAAAAGTTCAACCATCCATATCATCCATAAATCATCCATCTTTCATTATCACACATTTGGTCTTTAAATCATCCTAAATTTTCTCTTTTGTACTTAAAGTTAGATCAATCCAAAGAATTAGAGATTCATCTCCCACATTCTTGAAAATTGATCCCTATTTTATGGTGCAAACTAGATCTCAACACAAGAGGAACATGGAAGCCAACACAGAAACATCCACTTCAAGCGACCTAAGCCAAACAAATTCTGAAATGAATCTCGTTGATCAAGCAATCCTCTAACTAACTTTCCTTCATCATCACATAATCAACAAGAAGAAGGTCAAGTGGAGGATCTTACTAATAATCCCTTTGGGATGTCACATGAAGAAATCACCGAAATGGTTCAAAATCCAAAAAATCATAAGATTATCAACATCATGATGAGACTCAATCCTTCACTATACATGCTCGAATTAGCAAAGCAAGGGGATAAACTCCCCTCCGATTTTGATGTGAATACTATTGTGGAACCATCTTTTGGGGTCATGTCCCCAATTTCATCCACCATCCCCATTTCATCTACACCTTCATTTCAAAGCATCACTCAAAACATCCCACAAATTACATCATCTATTGCTCCAATGCAACCCATTGTTTACAAGGGAAGTGTATTTCTTAATGCATTGCAAACACATCCCCTTGTAAACAATCAAGATTTGGATGCAAACACCATATTGGGACAATCCATCTCCCAAAATCCATTACATACATATGTCCCACTCACCTTTCATTATCCAAATGATCCATCATCATCATTTTGTGCAACACCCCAAACCCCTCTCCCCATAACCTCACAAGGAGAAGGAGACATATTGGGACTAGGGGAAATCTTTGACACTACATATTCACTCCCCCAAGGGAGTATGCAACTCGAATTTACACCACTTCCACCATTATCCACACCACCTCTTGGTTTAAGACTTCCCCCTTTACCAAACATCAATGAACAAAATCAAATCAACCCATCAATCATTAATCAAAGGACCATACCAAATCCCCAAATCTTGCCATTGATATCACAACAACAGATGGAAACCATCCCAATAACACAAACCACCACCATCACATCATCAACCATCCCCCAAACATCTCAAAACGTGGTCTTGCAAGGACCAAACATATCGATTGCACCATCCACCACTCAAAACCCACTCATCAATATGACAGTGCCTCTCATCACCACAAAAAATACCATTCCAAACCCACCTCCTCCACCACCACCACCACCAAATTCAAACAAAACAAACCAATACAACATTACATTGCAATCCGCTCAGCAGGCTACTTATCATAAGGCACTCCAACAAATCCAAAACTGACAAGTTGCACAACTAGTTGCACAACACTCCACTCAAGCCGCACAACAAGTGCAACAAGCATAGTAGGCTGCACAAGCCCAAGCCTTATTACAACAACAACAACAAGTTGATCAAGCTGCTCAAGTTGCACAAGCTGCACAAATTACACAAGCAGTCAAACAAGCACAAACCCAAGCTCAAGAGAAAGTGCAAGCACATGCACAAGCACAATACCTCACACAACAAGCATATCGATAAGAACTTAAGCAATACCAAGAGTAGCAAGAGGAAACCTGATTAGCAGCCCAACAATAAGTGTTGTTGGTGCAACAATAGCAACAACAAGCTCAATAACAAGCGCTATTAGCACAACAACAACAAGATCAACAACAAGTGTTGTTGGTACAATAGCAACTGCAAGCATACTTGGCACAACAAAATGGGAAAATACCAACCAACCCACCCATCCCATTGACAATTGAACCACCACAAAACACCTTCACTCCACCCCTTGATCCACAAAATGATGTGACAACATAAATAATGTTTCTCTCACAACAAGTGCTTGATCTTCAATTAGGGAGAACCACCAAAACACCCAACAACTTGTGTCCTTACCCATTCGACAAGAGTCACACAATGAAACCATTCCCGAAGGGATTTGAGATCCCCAAATTCAATAAATACTGTGGGATGGGAAACCTTGAAGATCACATTAGGGAATTCTAGGTTCATTGCATGGAAGTTGCATATGATGATACGTATCTGATGCAGGTGTTTCCTAGAAGTTTGACTGGCCAAGCCATGGAGTGATTCTCTTGCCTTCCTCCTGGCATTAAGAAATTGAAAGAAATAGTAGACACATTCATCAAAAATTATGCATTCAACATCGGAATGGATGTTAGTCTAGAGGAACTATTAGCTCTGAAACAAGGTAAGAATGAATCATTAGCTTCATTCCTACAATGATGGCGATCCAAGGCCAATCAGAACAAGAAGTGTGCACTATCATATCCAACCTCGACGGAGCCTTGGAATTTCACCTCAAAGTGCAAGGCATTACAACATACAACCAATTGATCTCCAAGGCACTCAACATTGAACGAGCACTTATGACACAACTTGGAGGATCACTTGCATATCCTGAACATTACAACAATTGCCCATCCACCAATTACAATGATAAACCTCATACATGGGAATGAAACAAAAATGTTACCAATGATGGTTTTTTCAACACCAAAGTTGTCATTAGTGCCCCTCAGCAAAACACCCCCGCATTTCAACAACAACCCCAAAACCATCATCAAAAAATCCATCAAGCAAACACAACAACACAACAACCAAACACTCAAGTGATCAACAACATCAATGATCAAAGGGGACCATCCCAACAAAACAAGAACTCCCCCAAGTAGAAGTACACTGCCCTTGGGGAACCACTCAAGGTCATCATGAAGAAATTAATAAATTAAAACCTCATCAAGGCTCCCACATATGAAAATTACCAAGAACTAGATGTGAAACCACCCTGGTACAATGAAAACGAGCTCTGTGACTTTCAAAAAATCAAAGGGAACACCACTAATAGTTGCATGAGGTTGAAAAACCTAATCCAAGACTTCATTAATAAAAAAACCATAAATGTGGAGCAACCAACAGGAAATCAAAACCTCAAGATATACATGAATCCCATGCCTAATCACAATAACAAAAGGAACAATAACACGGATAAAGGAAAAGGCACCTTCAAGAGCGTGAATCATGTGTACAACCATGTTGTCTCATCCCTAGATGATTACTGTGCTACCATCACCATCAAAGGAGCCCATGCTAATTGTGGAGTCACCACAAGAGGTGAAAAAATTACAATTGCAGTGTCATCTTAGCCAAACAAAGCACCCACTTCCAACCCAAGATCTATTCCCAACGGCTATAATGTGCTTGAGCAACTGAAAAGAACCCCAACAAAAATCTCCATCATGGAGTTGCTAAAAATTTTATCCACCCACAAGAAAATCCTTGAAGAAGCATTGGCTTCATCCACTGTCCCCATAGATCTTGATGCAAAATAATTCCAAGCTATGGTTAGAAATATCATTACCCCGAACCTCCTTGCATTCTCCGATCAAGATTTTCCTACTCAACCATCTCATAACCAAGCATTCCATTTAGAGGTCCTAGTGCATAAAAATAAATTCAAGCGAGTCTTGGTGGATGGAGATGCAGGTTTGAACATTTGTTCCCTCAAGCTCATTAAGAACCTAAAAATCTTAGAGGATTCCATCAAAAAAGGCAAGGGCATCACAATCAGGGCATATGATGATCAAGAGAGAGTGTCCCAAGGAACAATTCAAATCCCTATTCAAGTAGGACTAGCTATCATGGAAACCACCTGTCAGGTCCTTAACCTGGATCTGCCTTATAAAATTCTCATGGGACGTCCATGGATCCATGCAATGCAAGTAGTAGCATCAACCTTTCATCAATGTGTCAAATTCACATATGAAGGCCAAGAGGTCACCATCCATGGATATCCCAAACCATTCTCTTACTGTAAGAACCTAGAGGAAAAATACTACAATATTCCTCAAGTGCCTAAAAATGATGAAGGCCCATCAACACCATACATTGATCCAACCACTCTTGCTTCCAATTTTGCGACAGAGACACCCACCACTCTTGTCATCCCCACCATCTCTGATATCAAATTCATCATCCAAGACAATGGTTGTGGAAACTATACAATTCCTAAAAATTCTTTTGTGGTAGGAGAGTTACCGCAATCTCCTAGATCATGAGGATGATCACAATCAAATAAAGCCTCCACATCCCAAACACCCACTAAAGGATATTCCAACTTCAGAAGTTGGGGAGATCTTGGCTGAGAAGTAATAGAGGAGGACCCATCCCACCTCCTGTACCAAGACAATAGACCGGTAGTCGATCTACCAATGGATGACAACAACAAAGGTTTACAAATGATGCTCACAATGGGCTATGACAGAAACTAGAAACTAGGGAAAAATGACAATGGGCTTCTAATACCCATCATTCTAGAGATGTGAATGAGAAATATTGGCCTTGGATGTACCCCTCCAAGTATAACCATACGTGGCAAGAATCCCCCAGTTAGGAAAGTCAAAACTCCTCAGCAAATGACAGCCTCTTACCCGTATCTACAGGTCGAATCATAGACAACTTCACATTTGACATAACTGACGTCTATAGTAGTAGTGATGATGAAGATCCCATAACCAACCTACCCATTCTCTTTGAGGAAACCACCCTTCTCATGATTAGTACTATGTCATTTGAGTCCACTGACCATAAAAATAATGAAATCCATCTAGTTTACCCACAACTCATCGATTATAACCAACGAGGACCACCAATTCGTGATACATTCAAAAATGATGAGGCGCTCTCAGAATTCATGGGACTATAGGTAATATTCTATGTGGGGATCACAAAGCAGGATTCATCATCGAGTTGGATACACATGCATATTATGGGGAAACGATTGAATCCCTCAATCGCAAAAGCGAAAAACTAAGAATAATCTCTAGGTCCTTGAGTGAAAACCACATTGTGGCACTCTCTTTTCAAAAAATAGTAAAAAGAAAGGACACATCCAACAGTGAAAACCTCTCTGAGGTGCCGGAGGATGGGGGATTCAATCTTCCTCCTAGAGCTCTCCATCAGGAAAAATCAGTGGTCCTAGCTGAAAAATGCAACCCAATCAACTTGGGAACATAAGAAACCCCACACATCACATTCTACACAGAGTCATTGTTGTCAGAAGAACAAGAGATCCTAGCAGCCTTCTTGAGAGAGAGACAAGTTAATATTGCATGGAGCTATGCGGACATGCCCAAGCTTGATCTAGAGATTGTGGTTCATCATCTAGCAGTTTATCTTGAAGTGAATCTTGACAGACAAAAATTAAGAAAAATGCATCCTCAAATCGCCCTGCTAGTCAAAATGGAATTGAAAAAATCACTTGATGTAGGATTCATACGAACAATTGACTACCCCAAGTGGGTGTCAAATCTAGTTCTTGTTTCAAGGGGGCATCCAAGTCTACACGAATTTCAGAGACCTAAACAAAGCATGTCCGAAAGATGATTTATTGTTGCCTAACATTGACATGATTGTAGACATGAAAATAGGACATGAGATGCTTTCTAGATTGGATGGTTTCTCTAGGTACAACCGAATAATTATTGCCAAAGAAGACCAACACAAAACTGCCTTCACTTGTCCATGGGAGACTTACTGCTAGAATATGATGCCATTCGGTCTAAAGAATGCTAGGGACACCTACCAAAGAGCCATGACGTTAATATTTCATGACATGATCCAAAAAACTATCAAAGATTATGTTGATGGCATAGTAGAAAAATCTAGAATGAGGAGAGATCACATAGCAACCTTGAGTGCTATTTTTGACAGGCTAGAGGAATACAAGGTCCGTTTAAATCCAAAGAAGTGCATCTTCAACGTACAATCAGAAAAGCTACTTGAATACATAGTGTCAATGAGGGGTATTGAAATAGATCCAACAAAAGTAAAATCAATCCTAGAGATGGAGGCACCCAAAACATTGAAACAATTGAGAGGTCTCCAAGGCAGGCTTCAGTCCATCCGCAAATTCATAGCACAATTGGCAGACAAGCAAAACCCTTATTCTCACCTACTCCACAAGGGGGTAGTTATAAATGGGATGACAAGTGTGAAGAATCTTTCAAAAAAATCAAAGAATATCTTCTCACACCTCTGGTCCTCATGCCACCGATCCCAAGAAATCCATTAATCCTCTATGTGTTAGCAAAAACAATATCCCTTGGAGCTCTCCTAGCTCAGCACAATGAAAATGGGATAGAAAGGGTCATCTATTACATCAGCCGCACAATGGTCGGGCATGAGTTAAACTACTCATTCATTGAAAAAGCATGTCTATCAGTAGTGTTTGCTTCACAAAAATTCATACATTACATGTTGGCGCACAAAATCAAACTCATCACCAAAATCAACCCCCTCAAGTACCTATTATCAAAGGCAATGCTCATAGGAAGGATGGCCAAGTGGGTCATGATACTATTAGAGTACGACATCGAGAACATGGAACAAAAAGCAATTAAAGGCCAAGTGATCACATATCAGCTTGCAGAAGCACCCATCTATTCAGAGAATCCACTCATATCAGAGTTTCCAGATGAATCCATCTTCAATATTAGCATAGCCAACTACTGGAAACTATACTTTGATGGCTCCTACACATAACATGGATCAAGAGTTGGTGTCTTCTTCATCACCCCACAGGGAGACTGTATACCTAGATCCTAAAAATTGGCATTCCCTTGCACTAACAACATTGTGGAATACGAGGCTTTAACCATATGTCTCAGAATAGTAGTACAGTGGCACATCATGACCCTCAAAGTATATAGAGACTCCCAACTAATAATAAGTTGGCTCAGAATAGCAGTGCAGTGCCAAACAAAGGATGATAAGCTAAATCCATAAAAAAAGTTGGTAGAAAGCCTCAAAGAATCATTCATTGATATCACATTTGAGTAGATTCCTAGAGCAAACAATAGAGTAGAAGATGCCATGGCAATAATTGGATCCCTACTGGACATCCCTCACAATGTCCCAAAACATGAATTCTTGGTAGAGCAGCTTCTTATGCCGACATTCGAGGTACCAAAGTCAAAATTTGTGTGCAAAATCGTTGGTCCCGGTGATCCCTGGTACCATGACATTTATACCTACTTACAAATAGGTGTCCTACCTACTGACTTACCCTCAAGCCTAAAAATAACCTTTGTCAAGAAAGCATCCTGATTTGTCATCTTAGGAAACACCCTTTACCGTAGGAGCATAGAAGGAACCTTATTATGTTGCCTAAATGATGAGGAGGCAATGACTGCCTTAACTAAGGTGCATAACGGTATTTGTGGTTCACACTCAAATGGAATGACCTTGGCCAATAAATTGTTGAGGGCAAGGTATTATTGGCCTACAATGGAAAGAGAAGCACATGACTACTTCAAAAGGTGTCTACAATGTCAGCAGCATGGGGAACTCATCCATGCTCCAGCTCAAGAGATCCATCTGATTGTCACACCATGGCCATTTTCATAGTGGGGGCTTGATCTCATCAGAAAAATTACCCCCATCTCATCCAATGGCCACAAGTTCATCATAACCGCCACTGAATATTTTACCAAGTGGGTGGAAGCCATCCCCATGGCATACATAACTAGGAAGCAGATATCAAAGTTCATCCTGAACTACCTCATATGCTGATAGGGTGTTCCCCAAGCTATTATCTTAGATAATGGAACACATTTCAAGAATTAGGAGGTTCGTGAATATGTGATAAATTCAAAATACATCGCTTCTCCACATCATATTATCCCCAAGGAAATTGCTAAGAAGAAGCAACCAATAAAACCATTCTAAAGATCCTCAAAAAGAAATTCAATGAAACATGTCGTGACTGGAATCTGTAGCTAAATCCCTCCCTCTAGGCTTATCGAAGCAACATTTGTACACCCATCGGCGCCACCCCATTCTCCCTGGTCTACAGATCAGAAGCCATATTACCAATCGAGATCAAGCTCCCTTCACTAAGAATATCACTACAAAACCTCATCATAGATGAATAATACTGAGTATCAAGACTAAATGAGCTAGAGCTACTGGATGAGTGGTGTATGGATGCCTTAAATCATTTACAAGTCTATTAGAACTGACTAAAGAGGAGCTATAATAAGAAGATCAGGAGTCAGACATTCCAAGTTGGAGAATTGGTACTGAAGGAGAATCAAAAGAACATCCCAAATCCAAACAACAAAGGAAAATTTGAACCCAACTGGTTGGGACCATTTGTTATCACAAGAAGCTACAAGTCAGGGGAATATTAGTTATCAACACCCAAAGGGGAACCTTTGCAGGAGCCCATGAACAACTCCCATCTCAAAAAGTTCTATGCCTAATCTTTTTAGGTATAGAACCAAAAATTTAAAAAAAAAAAAATGTCCTAAAAAATTGGTTACCCTGATGAAAACCTGGCAAACAGGTGTCTTGGTGACAACAAAAAAATCATAAAAGAAAAAAAATGATCAAAAAAAGTAAAGAGAAATCGTCCTCTAGTGAAAACCACTTCGATGGCACTTTGGGAAAGTACCTTGGTGAAAACCTGGAAAATAGGTGCCTTGTGTAAATAAGCACTTTCCATCCACCAGGATCATCATGACTTGTTTTGCATCATCCATCCATCAAGCTTCTATCATCCATCACATTCCACATATTCATCCATCACCCATCCATTTGGCATTCACACCATAGCTTGGTCATGTGTTTGTGTCATGACCCCTCCTAGTACTACTCAACCCATTCTTAAGGTCAGTTTGTCCTTCCTTTATCAGAGTAGTCTATTGCATCATGATGGGGGCATGTTCTCATCAGATCAGATTCAATTATATTCTTGAAGTCCCTAAATCAAAAAATCCAAAAACATCAGAAAATTGAAAAATCCAAAAACATCAAAAAATTGAAAAATCCAAAAACATCAAAAAATCCAAAAACATTGGAAAACAAAGAAAATCCCAAAACATTCAAAAAGTATCAAAATCCAAAAACATGTCAAAAATTTAGTCAAAAAGTCAAAAACAAAGTCATCTTGTTGAACTACAGGTCTCTGAGCCTTGAATGTAGGAAAGGTTGATCTTTGATCATCCCCCGAGACATTTAGGTCAGTCCTTTAGGAGTCCATCATAATAAACTAGCAATCCATTTGTTCATATCTCATCAATAATCGAGTATGTGTCAATTAAACTATGTGGTCTTTGCGTGTATAACGTAGGCAAGGCTAATTTGTTGATCAACCCTTGAGGCCCCTAGGATAGGTCCTTAGGTTAGTCTCTTGGTCAAAATATCAGAAAACCCCAAAACATTTGAAAATAAAAAATCAAAACATTTGAAAGTCTCAAAAATACTAAAAACAACCTCAAAAAATTTCAAAAAACATCAAAAAAATCCAAATATTTGAAAAATCCATCCATCTCATCTCGCTTTCATTGTAATAATAAAACATCACTCACAATAAATCAATCATCATCCCCAACCTTTGGTGAAATAGTCAGAAACAAGTCTAGCAAATTGAAAGTGAAAACTATAATGTCAAAATATTAAGTCTAGGTTAGTACATAAGCAAGTTGGTCAACTCTTTTTGTCAATAGATTATCATCCAATCAGTCCCATATCAAATCATCTGATATCATGATGTCCTAGGATGCATCCTTCCTACAATGGACATCAACATTAGGAATCACCATAGTTTAGTCTTGGCTAGCAGTATTGAAGAACATTAGCTTGTTTGTTTACTTTATCTTTATCTTATTGCGCTTATTCCAAGGACCTCTCAATGATGTCTAATCAAAAGACTTAGAGAGATAGGAATGGGGCAATGATCATTATCTTCTATCTATTGTGCTTGTTGGATATTCTTGTACTATAACTTGGTCATGCATGCTTTGTTAAGGTGTAGGGAGGGTGTTTTAGGTATCTTGTTGACCACATGGGAAGGCTTGCTTCCCTATGTTTTGGCCCGAGATGCTTGAAATATCCAAACTGCACTCTGAATAAGGTTTCGTATGCCAGGTGTGAACATGGATACTCCTATTTGATTGTCGAGTCAAAGTCCATCACACTAGCTACAATGACATCTTGGTTCCTTATACCTTGATGCATCATACCTATGTGTGTTATAAAAAAAAAGGTAATTGTCCCTTTCAAAATCCCAACTCCTCGGCAAGTAATCATCATCATCATCATCACTATCTCATGTCTTGTTGGAATCTCTTGTTTCTTCTATATCTTGCTTTTTGTGCTAACATGGTACCATGGCGGTTAATCAAATCATTATCATCATTGGATTCATCCTCATCCAAAAACCATCAGTACATTGCACATTGCGTATTGCATATCATATAGCAAGCATTAAATCATATCATAACATTTCATTTCCATTATACATAATATAGATTAGTTATTCTAAGCATCTCATGAATCATTACATTTCATTCATCTCACATAAAAATAAAAGGAAATTATCCCACAACATTATAAACATTTGCATCATCATAATATCATTTGCATTCATCCTATCATAACATTCCACAATCATCCCATAGCATTATAAACATTTGCATCATCATACATCATTGGCATCCATTATATCATATCATAGATATCGTCATAACATTCATAAACATCATTTACACATATCATCATCATGTCACATCATATAACATCATACCATCCATAATTGAATAATATAGATTTGTTAGTCGCCTAATCAGTACATAGTGCATACATCATCATAAAAAAGCATAAAAAGATATTGGAAAAGAAATGCATCCATACATAACATAATGCACACCATAACATCATAGCATCATTACATCACATTGCATAACATATAGAAAGTAAAAAGCATCCATAAATAGAATAGAACATCGCATTGCAACATCATCATCTCATATCATATATATCATCAAAATGTACATTGTCATGGTAAAATAGAATCAGATCAAGTATTAGGTACATAAGTACAAAATGGCCCATCAGGCTATCAAAAATGGGCCCATGGGGCACAAAAAGTATCCTATCTCTGATAAAAAATGAAGGCCTAGCCCTGCTAGCTGCTGCCCTCACCACCTACCCTCTCTCTGTGCTCCTCTATCGGTCTATGGCTGGTCCTCTATGAAAACTCTGGGACTCGGCCTAGTCTCGACATGGCCTGGTGGTAGTGCATCCTGTAATAATCAGCCTCCTGAATGACCTCCCTGTATGACTGAAGCAATACCGTGCTCTAGGAGGAAGAGGCAACCATACTCTCTAACTGTTGCCGACAGCTCATCTCAACCACTACCTGTAACTCTACGGCTTGCTTTTGTTGAATGGCCTGGTCCCGCTCTACTCTAGCCTGACCCCTCTTGACCATCAATACTTGCATTTGGGCCTGCAATTGTAAAATCTACCCATCTCTCAGATCTGGCTATAGGGGAGGTTGTACGTGAGGCTAATCCTAATCACTGTCTCTAGGTGGTGTCACAACCCAATCCTGGTGCTCGTCTTGTCCGTCATGTTGCCCATGGTCCTGATCCTATATCAAGACATCCTAGTGGGGCTGATCCTACTAATCCCTGATTGGTTGATATGGTGATGGTCCTTTTCCACCTTGATCTTGATCCCTATCCCCTTGGCCTCGTCCTGCTCCCCTACCCATGGCTCTTCGGCGAGCAGATGGTGTGCATGGAACTGTCAACCTCAGTGGTGGTCGGAACCAATCTCGGTATGCCTGTGTGGTCCTAGGATCTACATGTCCCTAATCATATCTCCACAACCTGGCCACCAACTGCATAAAACTTTGAACTGCCTCATGGGTAGGTATATACCATCCCCAGGAACTCTATGTCATCATCCTCAAAAAATGGCCATGTATTGATCATCTGGCCTATCTTGTGCCTCGTTGAACTATCTCTGAACCCTACCCAATAGGTACATCTCAATCATTGTGTGCTCTTGCCCTTGCATGAGTGTGTCCTAGCGAGCAAAGAAAAACTATTGTGCATCATCAAACCAAGGTGGTTGTCCAAGGTAGGGATGCCATATAAACACTCGCATATCATCAAGGACCCTCCTCCAGTGAGGAATCCCATGTTGTCTTGTGTGGGTAAACAAAAGACCCCCTCTATATCACCAGACCATTGGATCATCTAGATCTATCGAGTTTGGAACGACTCAAGGAAAACGCACGAGGATGTGCTCCCATGCCCAAATATGTAGGAGTGTGACCCCCGCTCCGAGTGCTCTGCCATCTAGATAAGAGAACTCATGAAGATCCCTATTAAGTGAGACTAGTAGAACTGGCCCCCAGACAAATAATGTCAGTCATCACTGGACCATGCACTCCTAGCAAAGCCCCCATCCTGAACTGAAATATTGGTCTCGTCGATCTGGTGCGAGAAGACCTGATATGATGGTTGCAATCACTAAATGGTAGGGTGAGGCGAGAGAACTGTGGCACTCCAGTTTGATCTGCCCCTCACAAAATACAATCTGATTAGTCTCCAGGATGGCATAGTAGGCATCCCTCTCGACATCCATATCATAAATCACCCACTCACTATGGATGGGAAATCTTAGGATCTGCCACACATCCTCTAGTGTGACTGTGGCCTCGCTCGTCAGAAGGTGGAATGAGGAGGTCTCACTATGCCATCTCTCAAAAAGTGTTGTCATCATGCCCAAGTGTGTCTGCACGGGCAGTACATAGGTGATGTACCAAAGTACCATCTCTCCTAGGTGCTCCTGATCTCGCTCGGACAAATCCATCAAAAGGCCAAAAATCTCTCGAGACCTATGTTCACGTGAGTAGATCTCCCTCACCTCTTCCTACATTAGGAAAGTGACTGTGTTAAGTTTCATCAAAAAAATCCTAATCATGGCTTGTCTCGGCATTCCGAACTAACCCTAACATCCCTTCCTGTGAAGGTAGTGCAAATTGCAAATTTCAAACTGTGACACTAAAGCCCTCAAACTCCCAAACTACACTGCGGCAGTTCAGTTTGCAAAGGCGTTGAGGTTTGGCAAGAAACCCTAATTTTAAAGAGCACCATGGCAGTGCAATTTGCAAAGGTGGTGGAGTTTGGAATTTAACTCTAAATTCCAAACTGCACCATGACGTCGAACCTTGCAATGGCCGTGTACTTTAACCATCGAGCGTTGCTATTTGAAATTTCAATGGGCCAATATAGTGCCGCTCCTAAGGACCTAGTTTTTAAACATCATAAATGCATGCAAAAATTGAAAAATCAAGTTGGGTCAGGTTGACTCACCGGTGGTCTAGTGCCAAGAAGCCTCTGATGTGTTCATACCATCAGAAATATGCATGGGGAGTTGTCGTTGCGCCATCTCACCAAGGTGTCAGAGCTCAAAATCTCAGAATCTCTTAAGGTTGAATGTGAAAATGAATTGGAAGTGGCCCCTCAAGGCCTATTTAATCTTGAAAATTAGGGTTTTTTGACCTTTTTTAGCTGTCCTGTCAAGGTTTTGATCCCCTGATCCCATTTTTTCCCAACCGAGAGCCGTTTTGCACCATTTTTTGACCTCTTGGAGCCTTTTTGACCCGTCAGGCACCTTTTCCTTCTTTTTCGCAAGATCACCCCAAAACTTAGAATTTTTTGTTTGATCTCTTGAAGGGGCAGTATATCGACATATTTCTCTCACCGAGGCAACACTGGGGCAAAATTTTAAAATAAAAAAATTTTGACTTTTGTTCGAGACAGTTTATTCTTTGAACCAACGCAACGAGTACTTTGCTTCAAAGAGGGGCAAAATGCAAACATGGAAAATATACTGACATACTTAATACCGATTACTAACTCCATTTCATCGTAAATCATCCCTCAGTTTAACCATTTAATCGAATACCTTTATTTGATTAAATTCATCAATTTTCCTCTCTTAATTAAATAAATCATTTTATCTAATTAAGTCTTTCTCTCTTGTTAATTAAATCAATCTATCTGATCTGATTAACCCTATGTCCATATTTAATTAAATAATTCCCTTTATTTGATTAAATCTCTAAGGACTATCTATTAAATTAAATAAATTAAACCTTCTTTAATTTAAGCTAACCAACCATCCCCTTTAGTTAAATAAAACAAAATATTTATTTAACTAGGTCTAAAATCACATTCTTCTCATCTTTGATTTAAATAAACTCATAAATCTAAGTCAAATTTGTCACATCATCTAATCTCTCATTAAATTAATTGACCTTTGATTAATTTAATCATAATTCATGTCCCATCCTCTAGCTTTTTCCACTTGCACATGAAAATAGATTTAATTCATTTATTAAACCCCTATTTTCTCTCAACATGGCATAATGGAGGAATATTCTCTCAAATTTGAATTCAAATCCAAGTGGACTTTGTCCTTCCAACAAGACATTTATTTCACCTAATAAGCCATTTTTCCTTGAGCCAAGTGGCATTTAAGACATTCCTTTTCCCTTTTACATGTCATTTCACTAATTTCAAATATCACCTAATTGTATTTATGGGCACATTCATCAAAATGTGCACATCCTTCATCCATTCATCTTTTGACAAGTGACATTTTGCCATTGGTTGAATGTTAGTCCCACATTGCTTCATTTTGGGCATTTCTCCATCTTACCATTCTATAAATAAAAGGTCTCTTTCCTCATTTCATCATCCACAATTTGAGCAAACTTACTATACTCAAATCCATACTCAAGCATAGCAATTCTCATCCATTTCATCAAAATCTTAGCTAGGTTATGCAAATTTTCATCTTGGAGCAAACCTCAATCTTCAAAAAGTGGATCACATCTTCATCAAATCATTGATGCTTGCATAGGAGTTGGGAAAGGGGAAATTTCCCCATCAAATTGGCACCAATTCCCCCATAAGATCAAGAGTTTGCATGTTCTTAATAGGATTTAGTTTTTTTTATATTTTTTCATTGTGTTCTTGTTTTATTCCTATTTTGAGCATAGTTAAATGGATTTTATAGGGAAATTAGATCTTAACTTGCATTTGAATCTAATTACCTGTTTGTTTGTTGTCTCTTGTAGGTACCAAGATCTTGGTTCAACACTTGTATTTCATTTGGTCTTTATCTTCTTTACCCTAGGGTGTCTTAGCAACTTTCTTTTCCTTTTCCTTTTCTATGACTGCCTCTAAAGGTCCTGCAGCTGGTTCCATATATCCTACCGAAAAAGGAGCAATAAGCACATTCAAGCATAAAAAGATGAGGAATGTTAGTCAAAATCTAGCAAAAATGATGTCAGATTAGATAATTCATCATTCAGAGGTCCCATCATTCCTTTCGGATCGTCGTTAGCCACTCATTTGGGGAAGTTATGGCCATGCAAGCCCAGGGGTGCAAAATTCCTTGGGCTAGTAGCCATTTTGGAGGCAATGGTGAATAGATGGAAACCAGGGCATGGCAGCCTACATGCCCCAACCCGCATCAAGATTTGGCCATAAAGTGGGGTCCACTAAGGAGACCAATCCATTTTAGCACATGGGTCAAAATCACTTTTAATTTTTGGAAGAATTAAGGTCCTCATTTAGGTGTGCAGAAGTAGAGGGTAACTTGGTTGTTTGAGTGCCCTACCATTTGAAATGGCCTTGGCAAGGCGAAGACCCACAAGCATCATCTCGTAATGTGGGATCTGCGGCCTCGAGGGATGGTAGGCATTGTTTGAAGTTGACATAGCTTGGACTAGTGTGGGCCAAGTAGTGCACAAAGGCATAGGACATTAGTCATTTAGAAAGACAGAGGTGGGATGGAGGCCCACTACAAGAAGCCCTCATTAATGGATCTTTAGAAAGCTAGGCTATCTTCGTATTGAGCTTGGATGGAAGTGAGGGAGGCAGGGTCCGTTGGGCAGATACATGGGTTGTGAAGGCCATCTGGAAATGGCAGAGCCAGGAGGAAGTCTATGGATGGAGTTCCATGAGGAGAACTCTGCAGCAAGTCAGGACTTAGGCTATTTGGCTTGGTTAAGTTCGATTGGTGATAACTGGGGTAGGACCTGCCTAGTGGAAGGAAGGCACTAGACAACCGTTTGGAGTGGCAATAGACTAACATCATGTCAAAGGTGGAAGCCCGCACTATCAGACCTGAGAGGGCTAAAGAATCTCTCCTTTTGGGTTCATGAAATATAGGCAATATCTGGGACGACCAATTAATGGAGGCTTTCCGCAGGGGCGGGTTCAATGGAGGTATATGCCATTGTTAAAGTTTGATAGTTTGAGGAAAAAATGACGATAATGGGAATTTTGTAGGCCTGCAGGGCATGAAAGCCTTGGTTCAAGAATAGTCATGGGAATTCAAAGTCCCACAAGCCCCCTGCGAAGGATTTCAAAGGTTTTCTCAAAATTCGAAGACATGGGTTTTGTTCGCCGATGTTTTCTCTAGCCACATTTCAAGTTTCCCTTCTTAATATTTTAGAAAATTTTAAGGGAATGAAAGAAAACTTAGAATGTGAATGGCGATAGGGGACCAATATGAAAACTGCAATGAAATCAGTGAATAGATCACAAATGGAAACCTTGAATTGGCAAAGGAGCTCGACGGGTGCGACGACGACATTGGCAGGAGGCTCTGACTGGTTTCAAGACTTCTGACAGGTGAAAATGACAACTCGAAATGGGCTATTTATAGATCTTTTTGCATTTAATATCCTTCATTAATGCTAGTACGATAGAGGCGAGAGTTGGTGAATGGGAATTTCTAAAGTGACGACAGGAATGACAGAGTCTGCTAAGAGTATGACAGTCAAGCAGTAGCCGCTCGGGTGGTCAGTGGTGAAAACAACCAACAATGATGCAGGTCTTGTGGCACATAAGGACGTTGTGTGAAATCCACTTAGAATGGTTGGGGAGTTAGGGAATCCCACATAGAGTGGCTTGCAGGGGCAGACCCGTGTTGCCTTGAGGATACTAGTTTTAAAGTGTGAAGAAAAACAACTAGGAAAATCTTGCAAAGGCCTAAGGCCTTGAAAATTTGAGGGTAGCAAGACATGGTCAACTCAAGATGATTCTTCTAAGACCCATTCACCACTTAAGACTGAAAAATAGGGGGCACAAAAAATGAGGTAGTGACAAAAGTGACTTGACAAAGTAGAAAGAGAGGGTCCTTGTTCTGAACCGGGTGTGTATGCTATAGGCACAACAAGACTCATACACCAAGCTAGGTGATTTAGTCCTAGATTAAAGTTTTTGGGCAAGAACAAAAATGTAGTAGAGATATGTCTAGAACACCTAAAAATTGCAAGTTTCACTATACTGGGACTCATATGCTAGAAGAATATCAGTTTAGTTTGGATTTTCTAGAAATTCAAAGTTGGAATCTGCTCTTCAATCTCTGCTTTGTCTTCTCCACCTGATCTCTGGGTTTGAATTGCTTAGTTTTTCTTTGTAGAGGTTTTTTAATGCTCTCCAAAACAAGGTGACAACTTGGACAACTTTGTAAACTTGAAATCTTATTTCCAATCTTGCTCTTCAATATACCTTCAACCTAGATTTGCAAATATTACACTAAAGGGAGGGATACATTTTGTTTTGTTAGTAGAAAGGGGTTTGCCTTGGTCAAACCCCATTTTGGTAATCAAACCTTGAAATGAAATGAAATAGGAAAGGAGAATGATGAATGAAGAAAATGTAATGTTGTGACTCACCAAACCCTAGTAATAAATTGTTACAAACATGTATGAAATGGCTCCAATAGATGTGGATCTTAACTCTTGTTTGAATTTTGTAGATCTTCAATTGTATACTTGCTTGAATCATGATACCCTACATCACAATTGTTATCTCACAAAAAAAAATGATGCATGATGACTTTGACATGATGCTTAACACTTGAATTATTCTCCAAAATACTTGATAATTAGATCTTGATTGCTCTTGAATTCTCTTGTAAACTCTTGAATTCTCCCTTCATCACAAATTTGTTATAATACATGAATACTTGAAGGCTTGGGGTGAAAATGAGTGAAAGAAGGTTGTATTAATACTTGTTTATGCCTAATTTCCAAAAATTACAACACTACAAGCCGACATCAGATCTAGGAGAATAAAATCCCATGAATAATTTGAATTAAATTTGATTTTGGGCCACATGGGACTCATACCACAAAAGTGGCATATGATTCCCATTAGGCCAGGCTATGGGACATATTTTTCAAAAAATGCCTAGAATGATGCAAAATCAAGATTGGGAGTCCAAAACTAGGTGGAACTCATACGTCCAAGGTGGTGTATGAGTCCCAAATCACTGAATCTCGGCCACATAATCCAAAAAATCCTAAATTATGATTGGATGTTGGTTTATATCAGGATTATCCTTAGAAAAATGCATTAATTAAGGCTTGTGGACACAAAATAAGGCTAATTAAAGCATAAACAAGCCCAATTAATTAATAAAATCCTAGATTAGTGTGAAAGTGTAAAGGCACACTTTACAACATCCTAAGTAAGGCAAAACTAGGTTCATTTAGTTTATAAGAGACCAGGACCTAATGTGAATGTGTTAAACACATTAAAACACTAAATCAAGGAAACATTATGCTCAATTTAACAAGGAGGACCCAAACAAGTGTGAAAACTTCATGGATGACATTTTTTGACACTGCATTTAACCCCCACTTTAGTGAGAGGAGGAACTTGCTTGAAACTCACACTAAAGTAGACCAACACACATAAAGATATGTCCAAGTGCACCAATTCTAGTAAGATAGGATGGAAATAATGAAGACGGGTGATCAAGCCCCCAAGATCAAGATCCTAAGGTGAACCAACATAGGAACAAAGGGACACACATGAAAATAATATAAGGAGCAATAACAAGGCACAAGCATGCACTACCAAAGACATAAAGAGGGGAAGAAAAAACAAAAAAGAAAAAGAGGGGTGGATCAAGCTTCGACGTTTGTCCAACACGATGTGGATCACATCTAATTTTTTTTTCAAAAATGCACGCTCACTCTTAGGCAACAAAACTTTAGGTTGTCCATTAGGTGAGCATCCAAAAGGGTGATACACATACACACACGACTGGTATGCGCTTACAAGAAAGTGGCTATGGGAAAGTCACACCTAAGTTCAAATTTCTCTACAACTAGACCAAAGATATACCTCCGAATAAATTTGATAAAGAACCACACAACAATGACCTTCGAGCTTCATGAGGCAAGCAAAGCTTCATATGCTTGGAACTCATGAACAAACAAGATGGCTCCATAGACAAGCAAAGTGTGTTATGCAAGGTGGCCATATAACCAAAAATCAAAAAATGAGTGTAAGGTATGTTCAAACGAGTTTTGCTTAGTTCATGTAAGGTCTTAACTTAGGGAACATTGTGCCTAATGTCTCCAAGAGAGGACCACTCAAAGAATAGAAGATTCACAACTTAGGGGATGTAGTGTGTCGTATCAATCCACTAAGAGGAATATAATATTCTAAGAGAGATTGAATGCTCTTAAGGGACATCACACCCAATGTCACCACAAAGCGAAAGATGCATTACATGAAATAAGAAGACTACACAATGAAACATGAAAACTACAAAAGAATAATGCCAATGTATGCCCCCACTTTAAAGAAATTTCTAAACAACATGCTGTGAGTAATTACTTTAAAGTAGAAAATGATAAATGCTAATAATAGAGAGAACATGAGAGATTATTTGGAAATCCCAATGCCAAGTCATATGTTTCCAAATAAAGTTGTGTCATGAAAAGGGAAAGAGGGGTTGCTCCCTAAACTCCAAATACATGAGGGAGCCATGGATTTGGGGTCAATATGTTCTTGCTACAATGTTTTTAGAGAGCTCAAAACTGTCATCATCCCCCAAATACTCATAGAACTAGAAGAATGACACAAAGAGAGAAAAAAAATAAAAATCCTTTCAGGTCAACATGGAAGAGACCTAAATGTCTCGACGCCTTGAATTATCCCCAAAAGGAAAACACAAGAGAAATGAAAAATATAAAAGAAAATATTTTGGGTCAACATGGAGGAGACATGGGTGTCTCAATGCTTTGCGTCATCTCCAAAAGGAAAACACAAGAAAAAGGAAAATATAAAATTTTATGACATGAAGAAGAATGTAGGTACAAGTAGAAGAATGTGCAAAGAGAGAGATACATCAAACAAAATAGTATGGGTAAAATTTTTTGTAGTTATTTTGGTTTGCTGATTCAGACTTCTCAGGATGGCTAGAGGTGGATTTTGTGTCACGACTATTGACTGAGTTCTGATAATCACAGAGGGTGGTACACAAGTGTATAAAGGAAGGAAATTTCATCAAGGTAAGTCTATCTTGTATCTTATTTTTTAAGTTCTCAATGAACATCCATTGAAGGTGAGGATCAAGAATCTTTATGTCGATTTGGGAAAAAAGTGATTGGTATTGTGAAATAAAGTCAGTAACTTTTTAATCTTCCTTTTGCTTACATCTCATCAAATCGGCTAAGGTCATCTTAGGAGTCATATGCACTTGGAAATGGTTTATAAAGGCCTCAAAATTTCATTAAATGAATGAATTGAGTTATTTGACAATGAGGAAAGCCATTCTAAGGCAATATCTTTCAAAGACCTAGGGAAAAGCTTAGCCAAGAGTGTATCCTCAAGGATAAAGTCACTACATAATGAAGTGTAAGTGGAAACATGGTTAGAAGGGTTTCCTTTCCCTCCATATTTCTCAAATCTAGGGATCTCTAGACCTTGTGGTATCAACGTTCTCAATATCTCCAAGGATAAGGGATTTCTTTTGACATAGTATGTAGGTTAGCCATTTTGATTTTGGTTTATGGTGGAAGCTTGTTTTTGAAGGGATGAAATAGTTTGCAAAAGTTGATTTATAATAATAGTGTCATTGGTTGTGTTGTGAGATAGAGGTGAATATGGTGGAGGGGAATGTGTTTAAGGGACAAGTGAATGGAATTCTTATGGGAGGTAAAGAGGTAGGAGATATGACTTGTGATGCCACAAAGGTACTAGGGATACTAGCGAAAATACCCAAGGTAGGAATGATGTTACTAGTAGGTTGTATCATTGTTGTAACTCGAGGGTTGGTATAGGTAGGAATAGAGGAAATAGTTGTGAGAGGAATTTGTGTTCCTCCTTGGCTTTGGACATTGTCATGGTTTGACCACCACTAGTGGTTGAGGTAAGGTGTTTTCCAAAAATCTAAGCTAGGTTATGCACAAGTTCAACTCCTTCAATTTCAATCATGTGATGTATGTTATCTATAGTAGGGATAGCAGTAGTTGAAATGTTTGTAGTGCTCAGTTGATGTTGTAGGTTTGCTAAGTCTTCATGGATTTGGATTATGTTTTCTTGTAAAATACTAGCAACCATTGTTTCAACACTTGTCACACTACATGAAGGAAAAGTGTTGTTAAGGGTGTGGTTCATACCTAGTGAACTAGTGTCAACACTAGTAGTGAAATAGATAGATAACCCAAGATCCACGATGATTGTTCTATCATGAGATGACACGAGTCTCAAACTTCATCTCACTATGGTATTAGCAATAGGAAACCAAGTAGAAAAGGTCATACAAGGGGTAATCTATGAATGAAATGAACACAAGATGAAATTAAACTAGATGCAATGAAATGAACGAAACACTTTTTTTTAAACTAGAATAGAAAGCCAACAACAACAAATAGAAGCATAGAAACAGAGAATTTAATGTTGGAAATTATAGTTCAAAATTTGTACTGGGACTAAATTACCTAGAGGGGCATATGAGTCCCAGTCTAGGGTTTTTGCTTTAATTTCAAAAAAAATTGAATGATTACTATGCTTTCTAGTTTGGATGATGTCTAGGATAAGTGCAATTACATTTTTTAGTTGAAATTCAATGATGCAAGATGCAAAATATCACCTATATGCACTTTCACTAATGGAAGAATTATAAACCCTAGAATGCCAATTAACTAATGCAAAACCTAATGCAATGTTAATGCAAGCTAGATCTAGGATTATAATGCACTTCAAATCAGAATTAAGATATTCTAAATGTAGATTCACCAAAATGAAAGGAAGAAATTTGTATGTAATGCTATGGTTTAGGACATAGAACAACAATCTTCTACACTTCTCATTCAAGGAAACCCTAGAGATCTCAATCCAAGGATAGGAATGAGGGAAATAAATTTGCAATAGGGTTGTCCTAGGGTACAATGAATGACTAAGGATGGGTTCACCACCAAGCTAGGGCTTGGAAATACTAATGCTATGCAAGATCTAATGTTAAAACCTAGTGCAATGCAAAATTTCACTAAATGACCTAGAAATACATATAAATCAGAATAGAAAGCTGAGAAATGAAAAATGTGCACCTAGGAATCTAAGGAGACCTAAATGAAGAATTGAACTACTAAAAACACTAAATTTAATGCTGACTGAGACTCATATGCCAAGCTAGATGATTTAGTCCCAGATTAGGGTTTTTGGGAAGGAACATAAATTTGGTAGCAATATGTCTAGAACACTTGAAAAATTGCAAGTTTCACTATACTAGGACTCATATGCCAAAAGTGGCATATTAGTCCAATTTGGCTTTTCTAGAAATTCAAAGTCTAAATTTTCTCTTCAATCTTTACTATGTCTTCTCCACCTGATCTTTGGGTCTGAATTGTTGAATTATGCTCTGTAGAGGTCTTTTAATGCTCTCCAAAACAAGGTGACAACTTGGACAACTTTGCAAACTTGACAACTTATTTCCAATCTTTCTCTTCAATATACCTTCAACCTAGATCTGCAAATCACACACTAAAGGGAGGGAAAATGTTGTTTTGTTAGTAGAAAGGAGCTTTCCTTGGTCAAACCCCGTTGTGGTAATCAAACCTTGAAATGAAATGATATAGGAAAGGAGAATGATGAATGAACAAAATGTAATGTTGCAACTCACCAAACCCTAGCAATAAAGTGTTGTAAAAATATATGAAATGGCTCCAATAGATGTGGATCTTGAATCTTGCTTGAATATTGTAGATCTTGAATTGTATGCTTGCTTGAATCATGAAACCCTACATCATAATTGTTAGCTCAAAACAAACATAATGCATGATGACATTGACATGATGCTTAACACTTGAATAATGCTCCAAAATACTTGATAATCAGCTCTTGAAGGCTCTTGAATGCTCTTGTAAACTATTTTAAACTTTTGAATGCTCTCTTGATTACTAATTTTCTATAATACATGAATACTTGAAGGATTGGGGTGAAAATGAGTGAAAGAAGCTTGTATTTATACTTGTTTATGCCTAATTTCCCGAAATTACAATGCTACAAGTTGACATCAGATCTAGGAGAATAAAATCCTACCAAGAATTTGAATTAAATTCAATTTTGGGCCACATAGGACTCATACGCTAGAAGTGGCGTATGAGTCCCATTAGGCTAGGCTATGGGACACATTTATCAAGAAATTCCTAGAATGATGCAAAATTAGGATCGGGGCCCCAAAACTTAGGTGGGACTCATACGACCAAGGTGGCGTATGAGTCCTAGATCATTAAATTTGGGCCACATGATCCAAAAACACCTAAATTATGATTGGATGTTGGTTTATATGTCGAGATTATCCTAAAAAAGATGCATTAATTAAGGCTTGTGGATGCAAAAGAAGGCCAATTAAAGCATAAATAAGCCTAATTGATTAATAAAAACCTAGATTAGTGTGAAAGTGTAAATGCACACTTTACAACACCCTAAATAAGGCACAACTAAGTTCATTTAGTTTACAAGGGCCCAAGACCTAATGTGAATGTGTTAAACACATTACAATGCTAAATCAAGGAAAAATTATGCTCAATTTAACAAGGACCCAAACAAGTGTGAAAATGTCATAGACAACATTTTTTGACACTAAAATAACTTCTACAAATATTTTTTTTCTAAAATTTAATAGAATTATACCAACTTTATTTTTTGATTGGTGAAAAGTGGTTATGGGGACCACACCCTTTATATTATAAAAGTAATTTTTTTATATATGTGTTGCTCCTTAATATGAGGGAAATCATTACAAAAGTAGTTATATATATTTATAAAATACATCAAAATAAATAGATAGTCAGCTATAAATACTAAACAACTATGTATATATTATACTATTTCTCATCTAAGCCAAAGGTAACAAAATTTGGCTCTCTCTATATTTTAACATTCAACACCCCATGCAAGATCAACTCCATCATCTTCTAGCACTATTAGAAATGACCAATCCATAGCAAAGGTGGTAGTGATACCCATGACACATTTTTGAAAATTAATGTAAGACCTGGGCATCCCTTGTGGCCTTGTTGATCCTATTAGTTGTTAGTCGTTTATGTCTTATATTTTATGTTGTTTTACATGATTGTTCCTATACATCAAGGATTCTCATATTTTAATTGTTAGCTAACTAATCTTATCTATTTGTGGTTGTGATTTCATGTGATATTCATATGAGTTCTATTCCTTGTTTGTGTAGGTGTGCAATGATTGAGATGTTTAGTTAAATTGGTAATATTACTTTGTATATTATGTGAATTATATGATGTTAGGTGATTATATACCATGGGTGTGAGTAGGTGTGATTGTAAGATGATTATTAATATTTAATGCTTATTTATAGCAATATTATTGTCATAAGTAGTGATATTTTTATGATAAATAATATGATCAACTATTGCTTAACATTATTCCCTAACACAACACACAAAATAGAGACCATTGGAGAGGAGAACATTGGAGAGAAGACTGGTTCAGTGGTAGGATTAAGTGATTTGAATTTGAACTCAAGCCCTGGGAATCATGGTGAGTTTTAGTTTGGTCAGTCTATAGATTTGGGGTTTTTTGATGTGGAAGATGGCAAGGATAGATCATGTGGTACAGATACAATGCTGCTCCCTAGTGGCGAGGCTAGGAAGGATGGGTTGTGTGGTGAGGATGTGGTTAAAGATGTGTTATTTGAAGGTAAGTGTGCATTTTAGACCTTCAAGGTGTCTTTTGATGGTTTTCCATCGAAGGAGGCATTTCCAAAGATTCAAGGGGATAAGGTGGTTGTTGAAAATGAAGTGTGGGTTCCATCTGGGGAATCATGTGCAGCTAATTTGAGTAATCCCTAGATTAAGCGTGCTTCGGTGGGAGGTGGCCGGTCGGTAGGGCAGTCATCCTTTTTGGGGCAGAGATGGTCTAAAATTTTTTCTTCTAAGCTTAAAGGAAAAGGTGTAGCTTCTGAGTCTGTGTCTTCTTCTAACATGGAAGGTGGTTTTTCCTTATCTGTTTTAGACTCTCTTGTTGACAAAAATATTACTAAAATTGATTTCTCCTTGGTTGGAAAGTTTTTAGGTCCTCGACCTAATATTGAGGAGGTCCATACCCGTGTCCGTAAGAAGTGGGCTTTAAAGGGTTAGGTGGAAGTTCCAGCTATGGCTGATGTTTTTTATCATTTCCCTTCTCTTGTGATGAAGACTTGAGAGTGGTGTTTGTGAAAGGACCATTGTCATTTGGGTGTCTTACTTTGGTTCTTCATCCTTGGGAACCTAGGATGGATCTGTCCAAGTGTCTCTTTCATTCAGCCCCGATGTGGGTTAAGCTATCAAACTTGCCTTTGGAATATTAGGATGAAGAAGTGTTTAAGGCAGTGGCTAACTCCTTTGGGTAGATTGTTTCTATTTATGAGGCCACTCTCTCTAGGAAGTAATTGGTGGAAACTAGGTTTTGTGTCATGATTGATCAAGATGTTGTGATGCCTGAGTTTTTCCTCCTAAACTCTAAGGAGGGATCCTAGAAGCAACATATTGTTTTTGAAAATATCCCTTTCACCTATTTCAAATGTAAGAAGGCAGGTCATTGGGTTAAGGATTTCCCTACTAAAGTGGCCCTTACTAAGACTACTCAATAGACTAAGGTTTGGAAGATTAAGGATCCCAAAGAGAATCGAGGTGATTCAGTTGTTAGAAATGGTGTGGAGGGTGAAGTTAATATTGAAGATCACTCTATCCCTCTTAATGAGGTTGGCAAGGAGTCTAACAAAATTATGGAGGTGGCTATGGGACAATATTTGATTCAGGATGTGGATCATGTCTTAGATACTTTGTGTTCCCCTAAAAGGACTGTACTAGAGCCTTTTGTTGCCCCCTCTTCCCCATAATTATTCCAGGTCGATGATTGGTGACAATGCTTTGGTGGTGGATGATACTAGGAGTAAGGATGAAGATGGTTATATTCAAGTGAGAGGTAGAAGGAAGAAGTCCCTGACTTCTCCTTCCCCACAGCCTCACAAAGGTGTTACCATGAGAAGGAAAAAAGTAGATTGTGGGTTTGAATTAAGGGGCTAGGGTAGACCTTCCCTGCAAAATAGTAGGGAGAGGGAGTGCAAGTGGGATATTACTAAAGGGGTTCAGAAAACCCTTTTTGATATGTGCTCAAAGAGCATCCCCTCTTTGTGTAAATGAAGATTATTTCTTGGAATATCAGGGGGCTGAATAATATGGACAAGCATGACCTCCTAAAGAACTTAGTCCAGGAACATAAGCCAAAAATTTTGTTGATCCAAGAGACAAAAATGCAAATTGATAAGTTGGAAGCTTTGAAGAATCTATTTTTTAAGGACTATGGTTTTCATGGGGTTAGCTCTGAGGGAGCTTCAGGTGGCATTACCACATTTTGGAATGCCAAGCTAATTAAAGGTGTCCTAATTATAGAAGGTTTCAATCATGTGGAGATGAAGTTTATTTGGATTAGGGATTCTTATTCTTGGGTTATTTCTAATGTTTATGCTCCTAATATGAAGAGATCCAAGAAAAAGTTATGGGATGATCTTGGGAGTTTTAGGATGGATTTTTTGGACTACCCCTAGCTTGTGATGGGAGACTTCAACACTCCTTTGTGCGACAATTAGAAAGTGGGGGGGACACAAGCCAATCCAAAGAGCTGACTTGATTTAAGAATGTTCATTGATGATAATGCTCTTATAGATGTTAAGTTGAATGGAGCTAACTTTACTTGGTCTAATAGGCATGTTGGTGTGGATAATATTCAAGTTAGACTAGACAAAGCTTTAAATTATGCTTCTTCGTTTGTGGAATTTGCTTGTTCCCTATCTTCAATTATGAGATTTGGGTTTGACCACTTCCCTATCTCTTTTTTTGTTGATAGGCTTGGGGTAAGAAATGATTTCCTTTCTGGTTTGAAGCCATGTGGTTAAGGGATCCAAGATTTATGGATTGTATTAAAAAATGGTGGTAAGTCAACATAGATGGTTGTGTGATGTTCAAAGTTGCCAAGAAATTGAATTTTGTCAAAAGGAATCTCAAGAAATGGAATAAAGAGTCATTTTGTCATATTTTTTATTCTAAAAGCTTTATTCTTCAGAAGTTGGATGGTATTCAAAGTGCCATTCAGTCTAAGGATCTATTGGAGGATTTACAGCTGCTAGAGGATGGCCTTCTTGCGCAGCTGCATAATATTGTTGCTAAGGAGGAAGATTTATGGAGGCAAAGATCTCGTGCTATTTGGTTGAAGTTTGGTGACTGTAATTCTAAGTTCTTTCATCTCACTACCCTTAAGCATAATCGTCTAATAGAATCTCCTCGATTATGGTTGATGTTTTGCTATTGGAGGATGAGGAGGCTATTAGGAGAGTGGCTGCTAGTTTCTTTGAGCAACTCTTGAAGGATGATCTGGTCTAGGACCAAAATTGTGTTGAAGCTTCTCTGGAGGTTATTCCTAAGGTTATCTTAGAGGTACTGAATAAGGAGCTTACTACTATTCCTTTAGCCTTGGAAGTTAAGGAAGTAGTCTTCTCATTTGAAGGAAACAAGGCCCTAGGGATAGATGGTTTTCCTTTTCTGTTCTTCCAATCGTGTTGGGAGATTGTTTTGGAGGATGTGATCAATGCTACTAAGGAGTTCTTTGGCTCCATAAGTCTTCTCAAAGAGTTGAATGTGACCTTCATTGCATTGATTCCCAAATCTACTGAGGCTAAAAGCTTTAATGAGTATCACCCAATAAGTCTCTGTAATTCTATTTATAAAATCTTTTCAAAAGTGCTTGATACTAGACTACAAAAATGTTTGTCGAGCCTAATCTCTAAGCATCAAAGTGGTTTTGTTAAGGGCCATCACATCCTTGATTCTATTATAATTGTTCATGAGTTTGCTCATTCTATTAATGTCTCTAAGAAACTAGGATTCTTCCTGAAGTTGGACCTAATTGAAGCTTATGATAGGGTGAACTGGAGATTTATGTTGAGAGTGTTGGATTGTTTTGGTTTCTATAAAAAGTTTCTTCAGCTTGTTGAACAACTTATCTCTTTACTGGTTTTTTGTTGTCTTTAATGAACTGTTCTCCCTTTCTTCCAGTTTGCGGAGCCTCACCGAGAGATTATATTCACCGCTTCTCTTCATTCTGAAGGTTGGGGCTCTTGGTAGAAATATCCAGAAGGTGCTATGTTCTGGTGCTCTAAAGGGTCTTTATCCTTCTTCTAGATGTGATCCAGTTACCCATCAACAATTTGTTGATGACACTATTATGATGGGTGAATCATATGTTTGGGAAGTTAGAGCTGTTAAGAGGCTAATTGAAGACTACGAGAAGGCCTCTGGTCAAAGGATTAATCTTCCTAAGTGTCAATTTTTTTTCCTTAATACTCCTAAAGCTTTGCAGTTAAAGCTTTCTAGAATCCTTTCATACAATAGAGGTGATCTCCCAGCTACTTATCTAGGGCTTCCCTTGTGTATCTCTAAGATCCCATATTCCTTCCAGTTGGTCATATTAGATAAATTTAGTAGAAAGCTGACAGGTTGGAAAGGTGTGCTCCTCAGCCAAGCAGGCAAGATTTAACTTATTTCTTCCACTCTCCAAAATTTACCGTTGTATACCACATGGTCTCTTTGCAACCTGCCCTGCCCGTTACGCCGCGATATTGGTTGTTGAAACCAAAGCCATAATTCCTCTTGTAGCTTGGGATCCGTGTGTAGACCTGGGTTGAAATGGGGGCTTGGTATCATAAATTTAAAGGATTTCAATAACACTCTCCTAATAAAAATGTTTGGAGGCTCTTTTGAATGGGGGGATGCAAGGTGGGCCTCTTTTGTCTTGTAACAAGTATCTATATGTATGGAGAGATCCTTGAATCTATTGGACATTCAATGATGTTCCTGTTCTGTTTTGGAGGAACATAGTTCTCTTGCCAAGGATTTGATTGCCGTAAGGATGTTAAATGTTTGTTGGGTGATGGTACAAGTTTCTTTTGGGAAGATGTTTGGTGTGATGTTATTCCTTTATTCAATCTTCCTTGGGCTCCCCCTATTTTCCCCTTGTGAAAATTCCTTTTTGGGACTAGAGTGGCTAATTACTTTCAAGATGAGGAGTGGAAAAATTTCCAGGACTGGAATCCATCTTTGAAGGTTTTGAAGGATTTATTGTGCAATGTTCATATTCCCACTTTTCTGAGGTCAGATAGGGTCATTTGGTCCCCTTGTGCTAGTGGTAATTTTTTTTTGGCTTCTACTCTTGTGAGTTCAATGGAAAAGCTTGTTTCTCTTCCTTTCTAGGAGATGTTATGGAACAAGAAGCCGATTCCTAAAGTGAATGTCTTCTTCTAACTGAATGTCTTCTTCTAACTACTTATGCAAGGTAAAGTCTTAATGTAGGATAACCTTTATAAGAGGGGGTTTTCGATTCCTAATAGATGTGCTCTGTGTGAAGCTAATGGTGAGATTTATTTTCATATTTTTCTTGGGTGTGACTTCTTTTTCTCTTTGGAGTAAATTTCTTGGTATCTAGATTATTGGTTGGGTCTTTCCAGACTCTCTTGATAAGTTCATTGATCAGTGGAATTTCCCTACCTCCTCTCCAGTTCTTCATTCGATTTGGGATCTTATGGCCCCACATATTGATTGGGGGTTATGGAAAGAGCGAAATAACATGATTTTTCATTATTCTAAGCTTAAGATTGGTAGTCTTTTCATCAATATTTGGTGGGATATTTTGGAAAGCTTCGCTCTAATAATTATGATTCTTCTCAATGTGCCCCTTCTACCTACCTAATTGGTTATGATCTCCCAGTGACTTCTAACTAGAAGATTACTTCAATTCCTACTTTGAATCCTAAATCTAGTTTAAATGCTAGATTGAGCACTAAGTGGAAACCACCTCCCTCTGGATGGGTTAAAGTTAATTTTGATGGGGTAGTGAAGGGTAATCCTAGGCCTGCAGGATGTGGGGGGTGCTATGAAATGATAATGAAAAAATCCTAGGCATGGTGGCACTCCTGTTGAGAATTTAGACCAATCACTATGGGGGAGGTAGAGGCTACATTTGTAAGTGTCAAATATTCTATCAACAAAGGTTACTGCAAATTATGGGTTGAAGGTGATTATCTACACATAATTAACTATCTGTGTGGCACCCATTCACCATGTTGGAATGTGGATCAACTCATTAAATATACTATAATCATGTTGCGATCTTGTGAAGAGACCCGCATCTCTCATGTTTATTGAGAAGGAAACTCATTGACAATTTTTTTTTCCAATGAGGTTATCAATTTAAATGAGTTTCGTGCATGGGAGGAGGGCTTGATACTTCCTAAGAAATCTAGGAGGTTATTGAGGAATGATGGCATGGGTTGAGATGATGCGGCTTTTAATTTCTAGTACCTTCTTCCATCTCACATGCTTTGTGGGTTTCCTTTTGCTCTCTGACATTCAGTTTTCTTTTTTTCACAAGGGTTTGCTTGTTCTAGTGTTGTCTAAAATGGGTGATGACAAAAGTAGAATCGAGCTGCATTCTTGTGTGAGCATAAGGAAAAATAAGAAGCTATGGAATATATTGTGTCATTGTAATTTCACACCTTTCTTAGAGAGGCTACATGGGCATGACCCCAATGCCTCAACGTAGTTTGTGTCTTACCGGAATAATCGCAGGCTCAAGATAAAAGGCCTCGAAGTGGAGGTGAATGAGGAGTTGGTAGCTTCAGTTATTGGGATGCTGACAATTAGCCATAATTTTTGCAAGGAAAAGAAGATTAATGAGGAAGTGATGCCCCAATTCTTCAAGGATGATGAGCAGAAGAAATTAATCAAAATGGAAAGTTGGGGTTGTGAGCAAAAATCCCTTAAGAAGATTTGCGCAAGTTTTAGCGAGGTGCTTATGCACTATGTGACTTGGGAGGGGAGGTTTACTACTATTCTCATTCACCACTTCACTCTTCTAAACCATTTTAGATATGATTTATTTATTTCTTTCATGTTTCTTCTGTTATCATCTATGGAGGTTTCTATTTATGCTCATTTGAAGAATAGGAGGGCTCCTATCCTCCATGAAGGTCTTATTTTATTAATCATGGAGAATGTTAAGACTCTTCTCCTTTTCCCTACCATTAAGGGTAAGGAGAAGACTTTGAGTGATGTTTCTGGTTCATTAGGCTCATATTCTAGTATGGATGACGAGGAATGGAATGAGGAGGAGGATTTGTCTCTGGCCCTTGCAACCATGTCTTCAAAGAAGAGGACATTGGGTAGTTCTTAGAGTAACAGGGCAACCAAATGCCTTGTTCTTTCTAACAATAAGGACATGGAAGTGGGCTCAGATGGTTCCCCTCCCAAGACCGAGGAGGTGGTTGTTGGTCAGGGTGTTGTTGGTGGTGGTTTTGAGGTGGGGTCATAGGATAATGTTCTGGGTTTGGAGGACAAGGGCATGAAGCAAAGGTCATCTAAGCATATTGCCAACCTAAAGAACAAGGCCTCAGAAGTGTCGGCTCAGGATCCCAATGTGTTTTGTGAAGGAAAGGATTATGGTGAAAAGGCAGTGGCTATTGAGGACTCCCTGGTGCAGGATTCAACCAATGTGGAGCTGGATGAGGAGATTAAGGGTTTCAATGAGGAGGATTATGAGAAGAAGAGAGCTAAACAGGAGCCTTTGAAGGTAAATCCTCTCTTTGAGGACTTTTCTTACTCATTGATGATTCTACCTCTATGTTTGATTTGTTGTAAATGGCTAGGGCTAGGGCCACTGGAACTTTTAAGTTAGCTAAGTGGACTCTTCAAGAGTTCAATAAGATTAACATTAAAATTAGAGGTTTGAAGGAGAATCTAAAGAATGTTCCAAAGGGGTCAATTTCAAACATTCTAATTGACAGAATTATGGACCTTGAGGTTTCATTCCATGATTTCAAATCTCCGTGTGAAGATAGATTGGCTGTTTTGGAAGCCAAGATTCTAGGAATGAACAAAGACATAAAAAAGATTCTATAGGCATGCCACATCTCTATGAAGAACAGTGTGGAATACTTGGAAGTCCTTTTCAAAAAGATAAGTGAGCTTAGGGAGGATCAAGTTTATTTTTTTGATCTAATGGAGAAAGAGCACTTAGTTAAAGGAAAAGGTAAAAGAGGTGCTAAAGATGATGACAAAGGACCTACTATTAAAGGTCCAGTTGATTGGAAAAAGTCCTTTAATGCTGAGAAGAAGGAGCTAATGGACATGATAAAAAAAATAGAAGCAAAGAGCTTGAGGTGGCCAACACTTTGAGTAGTTTGAATTAGTGTTTGGTCTTCTTCTTAGTTTCTTTCTATTTTCTGCTAGGTGTTAGTTTTTTTCCTATTGTTTTGTTGTTTTGATGTTGTTGGGTGTTGTTGTTAGCTTATTGTATTGTCTTTCATCTAGCACCCTTTTTTGTTGTATTTGGATGCTCCCGGTGACATTTTGATCTACTTTTCTAGTAAATCTTAGTATATTTTGTTGTAAATGGTTTCAAGTCCCTTCAAAACCTGTTTTTCCCATATAATCAAAAGAAATAAGGAGAATTATATGTGGTTAATACCCTATTAAAAAGTATAGATGATCAATTAACCAAATTACACTTATGAATAAATGAATATCTTCAAGAATGAAAAGAAATTTTGAACAAATGTAATCCCCCAATTAGGAGTCACCCTTAATGTAATTAAAAGAAAGGATTTCTACAAAGGAAGTAGAACAAATCCTAGGAGAACATAGAATAGGTAAATAACAAGGAGAAGGAAACAACATAGAGACATTGTCCAATGGATACAACTTTTATATAGGAAATACAAATAGTGAGTTAAAAGAACCAACCATGAACTCCACTACAAAATTACCTATGTTTGGAAAAGACACAATTAAAGAAGTAAGAAATATATTTATCCTAGAGTCTCTATAGTAGAGATAACACATAACTAGTGATGACACAAAGCTCTTTGAATTTTTTGGATTACCTCACAGAGAAAAATTAAGATGGTATTAGAAAAACTATCCTAACCATAACAAAGATTGGGAAATGGTGAAAAAAGAATTCCTAGCCAATTTTTCCACTCTAGATTTACCTATAGAAGTGGTCAGTAAATTCTATGAATTAATGGAAAATTAAGATGAAAAAATAAAATAATTTGATAAAAGATTCAAAGAAGTTACTAGATGGATAGAATAACCATTAAGATTCAAAGAAGTTACTAGATGAACCATTCAATCTTTCCATAGATGGAAAGATTGAATGGTTCATATTTTGAGTTCTACTAGAAATTAGAATAACACTAGATGGATGACACTTCAATACATATTCAAAATTTGTTACATTCATACTAGATTGAAAATCCAATCCTAGCATAAACAAGATAGGGAAAGAGAAAACAAGGAATTAGATAAACTTAAACTAGGAGTAGAATAGTTGTGACTCCAATAGGATATCATAGAAAAGAGAAAAGTATATGTGCCAAGATCCAATATATGGTGCACCTACTATGGAAGGGAGGGCCACATTAGAAATGAGTACCCCAAGGAAGTATGAGAAAAGAAAGAAAATTAATAATGAGTAGACCTACGAACAATATGCACAAAAGGTGAATGTAGTATATTGTCGTATTTGTGGAGAGTGGGACATATAAGACACTAAAGATTGCCGATCATAGTTGTTTTGTTTAAATGAAGATTTTACTTCACCAAGTGCAATAAAGACCAACAAACAATGGCATATGTAAAAGGTTTAGTAGAAGGACCATTATACCAACACGCTCATGGATATAAAATCCCACCATGGAAAAATTAGAAAAATGCCAATTCTATATAGAACTAGTAAAACTAGGAAAATTACAGTGAAAAAGGACAATTCCATGGGGGATAGAAGCTGATGTAGAGGTAGGAGATGATGGAATGATGCTACAAGATTTAAATGCAGTAAACCATGATATTTTGTGACAAAATATTGGGAATACAAAAAGAAACCTTGAAGATTTTGTGGTAGCACAAAACATTATGTGTTCAAATGCGATAGAGCCTAGACCTACTATAGAAATATGAATTCCCAATCAAAAAGTGATGAATTAAAGAATTTAAATCAAAATAGAGGGGTAGTATTACTATGAGAATTTCCAAAACAAGATGAAGAGACAGACCAAGGAAGCTACAAAGAAGAGAATAAAAAGGACTCCAACAAAGAGCCCCCTACCCATAATAAAGCAGTAGTGATAACTCAACAAAGAACCAACACCATGACTACTCAATAAAGTAAAACTGAAAAATAAAATTTCATAGATGAGGAGTCATTTCACCTCACTAAGAAATAACATGATAAGATAGTGGAAGAAACAAAACAGTTAGTCATAAAAAAATAAATTGAAGAAACATACCAATATTTTTTGAAACAAGAAGTTGAAATATTAAAAATATTGACCACAATGGATAATCAATCCAATCTATTAGATAAAATACAACAAGTTTCTAAGTATTAGAATAAAATTAAAAAAACACCTCAAATTAGAACTATGAATAAAGAAGACAGATATTGGAAAACCCGTCCAATCATGATCACAATAAGCATAAATCATAAAAGATAACTAATGTCATGGTAAATTTAGGAGAAGACATCGATATGATCCCAAAACAAGTATGGGAGTAGATAGGAAAAATGGAATTAGCACAAGCACCATATTATAACATAAGTTTAATGGATAGAACTAGAATGAAAACTCTAGGGGCATGGAAGTAGGTGAAAGTAAATATTAAAGGGGTAAAACAAATAGTGGATTTTGAAGTAGTTGCAATTGAATAAATGTTTGACTCATTTAGTTCCTTACTAGGACTTAGATGGTTTTTGAATGCTAATGGAATTGTAGAATCCCATAAAGCAGAGATATTATTCATAGATGAAAATAGAATAGTTCACATCCCCTTGGAAAAAATACCAATGAAACATACATAGAGGAAATCAAACCAGAGGAATATAATGAAACTGATTATAAAAACCTATGCACAATTTCAAGATTACCACCAAATGAAAACTTAGAAAATCCAAATTCATAAGGAGAATTTGATATTGAGAGCATGACATATAGCACAAATAGTGAGGAGGCACTAGATGCCTAAATGCAAGAAGAACCAAAACTCCATTCCAAGAGAATTACTAGCTTTCATAAAATATTTATGATTAGGAAGGCACTAAATAATGCTTTGCATTCTTCTAAATTAAGAGATAATCTATTGCAAAATAGTTGTTATAGAACAAAATACAACACAAAATTTAGAACTAAAACCAATCAGCAAGTAGACCATATTTCACGAGGAATCTCACACATAATTGAATAAGCATTTAGGAGTTGAGGACTTGATATCATTTACCTCTCAAATAGAAATATTTTTTCAGTCTCATGAAACAATATTAGATGTATAGAAACACAAACTTATCTATAATGTCACATGTTGGAAAAATGCACAAAAAGAACATCTGATACATTGGGGAATATTCAAAATCTTGATAAAAAAACTAGGCACCTTCCAAAGGAAGGAGAATACAAGGACATAAAAAGATATATAATGGATAGATCCCATTGGAGGAACAATTTATCATTTATATTGATACATGGAAAGATAGAAATGAGTATGATAATTTTGGATATACATTCAACTATTTTATTGTAAATTGACACCAATAGTATAATCTTGGTATATCAACTAAGAAAGAAGAGGTGAAACAAATAGGGAAAAAACTCATAAAATACTTCCTTCACACCTTCTCATTTTATAATAAAAATACATACATATCACACTTATCAAAGTAAGGGAAATTATATGTAGACCAAAGGATATTCATGAAGTATCAACACCACAAACATCAACACTACCACCAAAACCATAAGGCATATGGATATATATAGAATGAATTGATTAAAATATTAAACTCTTAGAAATAAGATGTTACCTAATAAACAAAGATGATGAAGACTCCCAAAACATACACATAAATATTCAACAAGGGAAAAGAGAACCAGAGTCTCCCATTGAAGCTATACAAAAATATTATAACAAGCCCATTAAACTAGAAGAAGGAAACATCGCTAAAGGAGACCCCAAACTAGCCAAGATAGGAGATTACTGGGAAAAAAGACTAGTGGCAGAAGTTGCATAAATTCTATCTAAATTTGAAGAGCTTTTTCCTATAAATTTTATAGGATCAACACATGAGGGACTGACACTGGCTGGCTGACCACTGACACCAGACCATGACCCTTTTCCTACACAAAATTTACAAAAGATATTTTATAGTCAGTAGTAGGTAGAGTGATATACTCCTTTACCAATGGGTTTTAGGATATCACCAAGTAAGAAGAAGTGAATAAGACCAAACCAAAACAACATTTGCAATGGAATGGGGACCCTACATGTATACAATAATGCCATTCAGATTGAAGAATGCACCTATGGTATTCAATATGACCACGATAAATGCTTTTAATGATTTTATACATGACTTCCTAGAAATGTATTTGGATGATTGGATAGTTTATTGGTTTGTTAAAGATCATATTCAAGTACTTAGAATGACTCTTACTAGATTTTATAGTATGTAAATTGCCTTGAATTTGAATAAATGTGTATTTGTGGTACCATGTGGTACACTACTAGGGCATATTATATGCAAAGAAGGGTTGATGGTAGACCCTATAATGTTTCCTTAATAATGACCTTATCACCCCTAAAAACACCTTTCAAAGTAAAAATATTTTTAGGATACACAAGATATCACTAAAAATTTATAAAAAGATAATGCCAAAATTGCTGCCCGTATGGAAAAATTACTCAAAAAGAAATCAAGTAAAAGCATTGAATGGATTGACAAATATTAGCAAGTGTTTGACACCCTGAAAAAAAAGATTGTGAAATCCCCAGTACTCATATTCCCATACTAGAACATACCCTTCCATGTCCATGCAGATGAATAGGAATTGCTATAGGCCCAATATTAGCTCAACCTAAGAGAAATAAAGACCACCCTATAGTATTTGCAAGTAGAAAATTATCTAAGTCAGAAAATAATTATACCACCACCAAAAGTGAAGCATTATCTATGGTCTATTCACTATAAAAGTCTAGAAATTATATGATGTCAACACCATTTACAATTTCTATAGGCCACGAATCACTAAAATACCTACTCAACAGACCTATTATATAAGGGAGAATATGTTGGTGGCTAATCCTATTCTAGGAATTCAATTTTAAAATAATGGTGAAACCTAAGAAACATAATCAGGGACTAGACTACTTGTCCAAGATATAGACAAGAGAGTAATTGGAATACCAACCAAAAGACCTACCTGGCATACACCTTTTCAAAATAAATACAGTATCAGAGGAACTACATGACATTTTTATCCTCTTAACAAATGGTGAATTTCCATTAGATATCTCACTCTAGGCTAAGGAATCACTTGTGCAAAAGTTCCAACCATACACACCAATATAAGAAGAGTTACATCACATAGGGAAAAATAAAATAATAAGAAGAGTAGTGTTTGAACATGAAAGAGAATCTATCCTAAATGAAGCCCATGAAGGAATAGAAAGAGGTCATTGATGAGCTTGAAATATGCTAATTATTTGAATATTATGATGTATTTTTAATACCCTTACTCTTATTGCTAATGGTTGTTTAAACTCTTGATTAAAAGTTTTTTATCTAAAATCTGGTAGTATCCAGTAACAATACATTCCTATATTCCTGCAACTTAACATCTCCATGTGTCTATATTAATTACCCTGTTTGACCTCCCGAATGACTGATATAATGCATGTGGTTTTTGAATAATGAAATAGATTTAATATGTGACTAATGAATGCATATCGTGTTATTTTCCATGCGTGCTTTCTTTTGCTTATGTTGCCATGTGCATCGCAAGTTGTTGAAGGAAGCATGAATAAGTCAAGTGCGGTAGATCTTGGCCCTGTAGTAAAGTCCATTTCTAGCATGGCATTTTGGAAGTTGTTCCAACAAAGACTCTCTGACCGGGTCGTTGGGAAGAAATCTAAATGATCATTAATCTAGGAAGAGTGGAATACTAAATTCTCTCTGAATCGTGTTGAACAAATATTCCTTCATGAGAAGTTTGTTCCTTGGTTTTAGGATGCATTTATGTCCACGTCTTTCTCTGTTAGAGCTAGGTAGTTAGTTGATTTTCTAATATAAATAAGTGTTCCTCTCCCATGAGTGAGTAAAGTGACAGTACGTAAAAGCTATGTTACAATTAGAGAGACAATGTTTTGTGTTAGTTTTCTTATAAGTAGAATAATCAATGTATATGATTCCAAGTTTATGAATAAAAGTTGATGGAAGTTCGAAGTTCAATTCTGTAAACTAGTTGGATGCTTGGTTAAAGGGGCCCACTCTGAGAGTATCTGTAGTTAGTTATTTATCTTTATATTGATTATAGTTAGATTTCCATTCTTGAAATTTTAGCTCAAATCCTCAGCCTTATATTATTCTCGCTAAAGATCGGAATCCATCTCCATGAGTTCCAAAGATAAGTGGCCAATTCATAGTTTGTCTAGTACAGTTGGTCCCGATTTCTCACTTTGATTAAGTTATGCTTAAGTTAAGAAGACTTTACATTACATTCCTACAACATAAGTAGAATTCCTTCCAAGCATTTATTTCTGGTAAATTATGATTGAAACTGGTTCTTAGTGCACATATAGTGTTGCTCCATTTCAAGTATACATTCCTTGGTTTGACAATGTAAATGAACGCCCATAAGAAGATGTTAGTCACATGCTAGAATGTCCAATTCCCAAGTTAGGATTTTCCATGACTTTTATATCCTTTTGTGGAATCGACCATTTCTGGCACCGTTGTTGGGGATGGTGTCAAATAAGAACCTATCATAGTCATTGTTAGCTGTAGTTTAGTGTGTTTATTCAAGCATTTTCAAACTCCTTCAATTTACAGTTAATTATATTGCATGTATAGAAGAAGAGACACTCTGGGAAGATTCCTCCCTGACCTTCCATTCATTGATAACAATTCTGGACCAACTTATAATCTATTTGAGGGAGGAGACCAAGATATCAATCCATTTGCTGAAAACTTCCTTGTTGAATTTCCATTTGACCTAGCTGATGAAGAACCTCAAGAAAATCCATTTTCTTTGATACTCAATCAAGCAAATATGGCAAGAAATCCACCTAATCAACCTCTTGCTTTTGACTTCCCCATTGTTGCTCAACATAATAATGATAACCTTAAAAATATTCCTTCTTCATTACTTCCCAACTTCTATGGACTAGTTACAGAGGACCCAAAAAATTTCTTGTTTGAGTTTGACATCCTCTATCGCAGCTATGATTACACTTTAGATGCTCATAGGCTGAAGTTGTTTCCTGCTACTTTGAAGGAGGGAGCTCTTAGATGGTTTATGAGTTTGGGAAGGGGTGTTGTTGATAGTTGGGCCACCATGCAAACAAAATTTATTGAGAAATACAAGGAATATTGTAAGAGTGGTAGTAAGGGTGATGATATATTCAGAATTCAACAAAAGGAGGATGAAAGCCTGGAAGACTATATCTCAAGATTCTTGTTTTCTCTGAAAAAGAATTCAGACCATACTCTCAATGAAGAATCTCAAAAACTACTTTTTCTAAGGGGAATCAGTGACAATTGTATAGATGCCCTGGATCTGATGGGAGGAGGAGATATAACCCAACTGCCTTGGGATGATATCAAGAAAATATGTCTCAACTACTCTCGAGCAATTGTTAAGAAGGGTAGAAGTCATCAAGCCACAGTGGAAAAGTCTTCTACTAATGGAGTTTCACAGATGGAGATCACACATTTGCTATCTGATTTCAAGCAAGATATCATAGACAACACGGCTACACAGTTGGATACTATGCAAGCTTAGAAGAAACATGCGCAAGCTGAAGCAATCTTGGTTGAGTTCTAGCCACATTGTAGATAGAAGAAATGTGACTGCAAATGTAAGATGGTGGCTAACCTGGAGGCTAAGCAATTACTTATTGATTTTAAGATAGTAGAGGGTGATGATGACCAAGTATTCTTCATTGCATAAAGGCGACCATGGGTTCAAAGACATGGTATGCCTCAAGACCCTTTGAATTTTGGTAATCCTTATTCTAATTACAATAACCAATGGCAACCTACATATGGCCCATCACCACCTTGGAATACTTCTCAACCACACTGGCCTAACTATCAAAGTCCTCAATGGAAATCTCCTCAAGGAGGTTGGCAGTAGCCACAAGGACAATGGACTCCACCCCAAGGTAATTGGCAACTGACTCCTCAATGGAGAGGTTCTCAGCAATGGCCGAACCAATCCCCTGGATCCCTGCAGCTTCAACAACCACAACCGTCGGCCCTCATGCCACCTCCTACACCACCTGCAACAAATATTGGCCCTCCAAAACAAATGCCTATGCCTGTTCAACCATTTCCAAATCCTAATAGTAAGCAGCAGCAACAAAAATAGCCTATGTATCTTGTAGAAGCCAATTAGTATCCAGCTTATGCCCTGAATATTCATGATATCCATCTCAGGCCTGGAACCACTCTCCCTACTCCACAACCACCTGTAATTACATAGATTCAAAATTTTGCCTCTGAACAACCTATTGATCCTACATAAAATATACCTGTTTCAGATACTGTCTCTAAGGAGCTTGTTCTGCAGCATCAAGCCAAACCTCTTTTTCTTCAAAGATTACAAATTACTACATCCAAGTCTATGGAATAGCCTACCTTTGATTTTTTGGATCAGCTAAAGAATGTACACATTCAGATTCTCATTTTTCAAGCCATTAAAGATGTCTCAATTTATGGAAAAGCCATTAAGGAGGCCTATTTAAAGAAACCAGGAAGAAAGAAAAAGGATCCCCAAACTATCCATGTTCTAGGATAGTTGGTAGATATTATGTCAGGGAAGTCAGGGAAGATAGTCATTCCAAAATATACTGACCTTGGGAATTCTGTGGTAAAAATAAATATTAATGGCCAGATAGTAAAGAATGTTTTGATTGACCTTGGTGTAGATATCAATGTAATGACCAAGCATACTATGAAGTATTTGAATATCCTAACCATTTGGTCTACACCTACTATCTTGCAGCTTGCTGATGGTTCCATAGTAACACTTGATGGAGTGGTAGAAGATGTTATTGTCATCGTTGAGTCTTGGGAATACCTTGCAGATTTTACCATATTTTCCACTAAGACAACTTTGGGAGGATATCCTATCATCCTAGGTAGACCATGGTTAGCCATAGTTGATTCTCTTATAGGATGTCGTTCAGGAGATATGACAATTTTTGATGGTCAGTCAAGAAAGAAATTGGCTTTATACCCACCTACCCAGCCTCAACCAGACTTGTCTCAACCAATTTGGCCAGATTTAGGTGAGGAAACTGAAGAAGTCAATTCATTGGCTCAGCTAATAATGCTGCAAACTAATCTGTTTTCCCAGCTTCAGAGTGAGGATGGCCTGCTTTTACACATTTTGCAGTCCAACTCTTATCTGAGTAGCCCATCTATTCTAGATAGCTATCTTTAGCAATGTTTCCTATAACAATTGAATCCCCAGAGTCTACCATCTAAATTTCTTGCAGTTTATCACAATTTTCCTCCACATGAAATACATGCATCACCTTTATCAGTAGCCTCCATGAATGATCTTACTAAGCAAGTATTAGTGTCTCCAGGTCACTATATGAACATCAATAATAAGCTACCTCAATCTCAACAAATCGCCTTAGTCACAATGCTGCAAGATCAACACAAAGCTTTTGCATGGGACTATAGGGATATGAAGGGAATAGATCCTCAACTCTGTACTCATAGGATCTACATTAAAGAAGACTGTTCACTTGTTAGGTAGCCTTAAAGAAGGATAAACCCAACACTCGGGGAAATAGTTAAAAAAGAGATACAAAAATTGCTTGATGTTGGTTTTATCTACCCTATTTCAGACAGTCAATGGGTATCTCCATTGGTGATTGTTCCTAAAAAAGGTGGAAAATGGAGATTTTGTGTAGACTACAGGGAGCTAAACACAACAACTAAAAAGGATCACTTTCCATTGCCATTTGTTGACCAAGTGCTAGACTCGTTGTCTGGTAAAAAGTATTTCTCCTTTTTGGATGGATATAGTGGGTATAATCAAATTAGAATTGCTCCTGAGAATCAATACAAAACAACTTTTACTAGTCCATGGGGAACTTTTTCCTATTTTGTCTTACCTTTTGGCCTGTGTAATGCACCTACAACATTCAATGGGCAGTGATCAGTATTTTTGCTGACATTTCTCATGATTCTATGGAAATCTACATGGTTGAATTCACCACTTATGGAGCTACTTATGAAGAAGCATTAGAAAATTTGGAGAAAGTATTGAAAAGATGTAAGGAGCACAATTTGTCCTTGAATAGTAAGAAGTACTTTATGATGATGCAAGAGGGAATTGTTTTAGGCCATCATATTTCTCAAGCAGGAATTCAAGTTGATCTTGCAAAAATAGAAGTCATTATAACTTTACAAATGCCTATGAAACAAAAGGATGTTAGAAACTTCCTAGGACATGCTAGATATTATAGAATATTTATCAAATATTTCAGCAAAATAGTCAGTCTATTATATGCCTTATTGACTAAGGATTCTGAATTTAACTGGACTGAGGCCTGTGACAAATCTTTCCTCCAGCTTAAGAACTTACTTACTTAGGCACCTTTTCTTCAAGGACTGAAGTGGAGTCTGCCCTTTCATATACACATAGATGCTTCTGATTATTTCATAGCATCCATTTTAGGACAAAAAGAGAATTCCATAGAGCATGCCATATATTTCATTAGCAAAAACCTTCAAGGCCCTGAATTAAACTATACTGTCACAGAGAAAGAATTGATAGCATTTGTGTATGCCCTGAACAAGTTTCAACATTATGTCACTGGTTACCAAATATTTGTCCATACAGATCATCCAGTAATAAGGTACCTTATGAATAAGCCTGCCATATATGGCAGATTAGCAAGATGGCTCCTATTGTTGCAGGAATTTGATATCACAGTTATTGATAAACTAGGCCAAGCTAATGTGGTGGCTGATTTCTTGTCAAGAATTCAAACAACTACATCTGCTACCGCTGAGGTAATTGATGATAGCTTTCCCAATGAACATCTATTTTCTATTGTTGTTCATACTCCATGGTATGCAAATATTGTAAATTATTCAGCATCCAACAAGATCCCAGTCCACTTTTCACCAAAGGAAAGGCAATTGTTGGTAGAGAAAAGTTTTAACTTTTCATGGATTGCAGACTATTTATTTTACACAGGACCTGACCAAGTCATGAGAAGATGTGTTAGGGAAGATGAGACCTATGACATTTTGCATGCCTGTCATGATGAGCCATGTGGTGGGAACTTTGTAGCCAAGAGAACATATATCAAAGTGCTTGCTACAGGATACTATTGGCCCACACTACACAAAGATGCACCAGCCTACACCAAAAAATGTGACAGATGTCAACGCATGGAGAGACCAACAAAGTCTGATGAAATGCCCCTATATCCTCAAGTGGTAGTCAGTCCCTTTGACAAGTTGGGCATGGATTTTGGTAGGCCTATTGATCCTCCATCCAATGGGAAATCATACATTTTGGTTTGCATTGATTATGTAACCAAGTGGGTGGAAGTGAAAGCAATGACACATGCCCATGTCAATAAATTTGTTGAGTTCCTATATCAGCAGATTTTTACTAGGTTTGGCATCCCAAGGGAACTTGTTATTGGTCAAGGAGCTCAATTTACATCAAACTTAATCACTACATTGATGAATAATTACAAGATTAGGCACAGGAATTCTAGCCCCTATCACCCTCAAGCCTATAAGGAAATCAATGGAGGGCATCTCATAGAAACTCCAAACAGTAGTGCCTTCGGTAACTTTCATTTCGATTAGTACCTCAAAGACATGTACAACTATGTCCTAAAGCAGAAATAGGCACAATTTATTTCCCACATTAATCCTTCTGAGAGAAGCACATGTAAATTCAACAACATGCATTAACAAATTCTACAACAAGAACCAACAGACATGAAAGATGAGACAGAAACCAGAACAAACAGATTTATGTGGGGAAAATCCTTTCAGATAAAAAGCCCCACACTCCAAAGATCGAGCCATTGTATTATTCAGCAACAAACAGTTACAATAAAATTTCAGGCTCATAGCCTTTTTAGAGATTACATCTTGTTGATTCTAGATACAACTGGTAGCAAACTCTCCCAGATAGATCAACCATGACATTCATGATCAAGAAAGATTCTAGCACAACTCTGCCTCTCTCTTCCTCTACTTCTACCTCATGGCCTCGGCCTTTCAGCCAGCCACTTAGTCCCCACTATCTCTCTCTCTCACTATCTCTCGGCTCTTCAGCTCCTTGGCTTCAAAACGTCCAATGCATATGTTTATACATTCATTCTCATCTTCCAGCCTCTGTGAATCAGTTTGTTTCCAACTATAGGATCACAACTATCAAATCATCCACCTCAGCATCGTAGATGTTTCCACTTCCTTGCATAGAAGATAATACGTCTAGGTCACACCACGTAGGATAGTCATCCAAAAAGTCAAGGGAGTTCAACCTGTGTTGTCATGTCAGTGAGACACTAACTGTGTCTCCCCGATGCCAACACAACTAGCATTCGATATCACCAAGATTCATCCCTATCAGAAAGAGGTTACATCAAGTCCAAAGAGCTATTGCTAAGACTTCGCCATGTCGCCAAGACCTCACACCGAAGATCACAAGGTATTCTGGAGAGTTCATCAGTCGGCAAGACTATCACTCTTCGCCCAGACATTACACCGAAGTCTTCAAGTCACATTGACCTCAACATTCTCATTGGCGAGACAATCGCCATTCAATGAGACATCATACCGAAGATCAAAGGTCATATCGATGTTAGCTTTTCCATCGGAAAGACAACCACAGTTTGCCAAGACTTCATACCGAAGTCTTCAAGTCATGCCGATGTGAGAATTCCATTCAGTGAGACAATCATCTTTCACCAAGACATCACACCAAGCAGTTGCCAAGAGTCATACTGACATCAGGTTTCCCATCAGCAAGACAATCACTCTTCGCCAAGACATCATACCGATGCCTTCAAGTTACCACGAATTCTTCTGTTGGCTAGACATTCCACTCTCGCCAAGACCTCTCACCGAGTCTTCATGTTGTTCCAAAACATCCACCAATCAGCGAGACTCATCACTTTTTCTAGCACTTCATACTGAGGTCCTAAGTCATACCGAGTGCCCCAATCACTAGTCGACAAGACTTTTGTCTTTCGCCAAGACCTTACACCGAGCGAACATGTCATACTGAGGACTATTGGCAAGACTCTCCAAGTCGCCAAGACTTGACACCGAAGTCTTTTGTCACTATGAAAGCACCAAGTATATCCTTTGTCGGCGAGACCTTCATTGATCGCTGGGACATCATACTGAGCTCATGAGTCATTTCGAACACATCCCCCCGCATCGGTGGACAAACGCTCATCACTAAGACTTTATACTAAAGCCTTACATTACACCAATGACCCATAACACTGTCGCTGAGACATCTCCTTCTCACCAAGACTTCACGTCGAGACCCTTGAGTTACTCTGAGTGTATACCGTCAGCCAGACATCTCCCAGTCACCAAGAGATCTTCCCGAGTGTTCAAGTCACCCCAATGACTTCAATCAGTGAGACATCTCCCTGTCGCTAGGACCACATACCAACACACTTGAGTTATAGTGATAGACTTCATTTGGCAAGGAATCAACTTTGTCTCAGCGACAAGAGAAAAACACAAGGTTATTAAACTGCTAGTCAGCCAGACAATAGGAATGTCATAGCGACCATGCTTTCTCATAGGTTTCAACCTGTGAGATTTAGGCAACAATTCCAACAAAGCCAATGGTCAAGAAGAAGTTACCAACAGAGAAATTGAAGCAATCCTTACTAAGATAGTATAATTACACAAGAAAGATTGGAGTAGTCGCCTTCCTGAAGTAGTTTGGGCCTATAGGACAACATGGAAAACAACTACAGGGTTCACTCCTTTTGAGTTACTCTATGGAAAAATTGCCATGTTTCCAATAGAGTTTGAGCATAAGACCTTAAGGACTACTCTCCAGCTTAACATTGATATTTCAGAGGTCCAAAAGGAACACCTCCTACAGCTAAATGCATTGGATGAGATAAGGAAAGCTACCCTGTAGCATACTAAAGCTATCTAGCAACAAAGAAAAAAATGGCATGACCGCCACATCAGAACTAAGAAATTCTCTACCGGTGATTGGGCGCTGCTCTATGACTCTAGGTACAAGGAAAATCAAGGTAAACTCACCACAAGATGGCTTGGTCCTTATGAAATAGAAAATTTGTTTGATAATGGTTCAGTTCAGTTAGCTACAATAGATCCTGTCTGATTCAAGCTACTGGTTAATGGACATTGTCTTAGGTTGTAGCATAAGCCAACGTCCAAAGAAGAATTTATGAAATAGTTAGTTTCATATGCAGCCATTGATCCTCCTACAACAAAAGGCTTTGGCCTTTCTCCTACAACATCTCTTTAAAATTCTATGTTGCATGCCCATAATAAAGGTTTCCTTTCTAAGGAAGCCACTTTCTCCATTTTTCATCCATCACCACCATTCATTCCCTCTTCTTCGACGTCACCCATCCATGTCATCCATTCTGTCGTACCGCCCCCATTTATGGTTTCACTTCCAGCCATCATTTCATGCTGAGCTATGATCTTTCCCAGCATGTATGAGCACTTATTACAAGGTATGTGATATCTTTTATTGTCACATCATTTATTTATTTCATTTATTCATTAATTGCTATGTATATATCAGTCATCATTGCCTATTCTTCTCCTATCCTTTCGCACATGTGTGGCCACATGCCACATTTTTAGTAGGGGGCGGGGATAATCCATTTCAAACTTTATCTTATGCTATTGTCACAACTGTTAAGATATTTTTATTTTCTTGTACTTTCCAAATATGACTGCATGTTTTCATCCTAAACAACAATTAACTGGTTGATTTGGGTAGTTCTTAACAATCATTTCATGCAATTATCCTTTGAGTCATTCTTGGAAAAGTAAAGAAAAGTGACGGTAGGGAAGAAAGAAGTAGGGCAAAAAACAGAAGAAGTTTTTTTGAATATTTAGAAGAAGTTTGAGTTTCAGGAACCTCAGCAGGGATAATTTGTGAATATGGGTGGCCAGTTAGTAAGACCTGAGCCTGTAGCTCAGGAACTCTTGACGCAAAATCCTCAAATGGTTTAGGCATTCAACAATTGCGGTTGGCTAAATTATTTTCTGAGGTTAGATTCCTTTAATGAGGGAGTTGCAAGTGAGTTTTTGAGAACTCTTTCAGAGGGAGAAGCTATAGTATGGGGTTTGATAGTAGCCATTACAGAAGAGTGGATTGCAAAAGTAACTGGGCTTCTGGTGGTAGGAGAAATTTTTTCTTCAGATGTTGTCTCTGCTAGGGAAGAATTCACAATACCAACAGATGGACCCTTGGAGGTTTCCAAACAAGGATGCAAACGAGTGTCACTGCCTCCTCCATACATGGAATATGTCACCTTCATAATTAGGTACTTGACTTGTGAGGGACATTTTTCCTATTTGCACTCCTATCATTTTAAACTAATGAGTCATATGAGGCACGGTTTAGCTATCAATGTTCCAAATTTTTTGTTAAAACTTTTGAAACATTGTGCCCATGAAACCCAGAGAGGTAAGGACAACTCTATCGCCCATCACGCCCTCATTAAAATCTTGATCGAGCATTCCCTGAGGGATGTATCACCCCTTCCTTTGCAAGAATTTTTTTCCCAGAAGGGTCTGCAACCTCTAGACCCTCCTAGAGTACTCCTTGCATGACACAACAAAAAGAAAAGGAGAGTAGAATCTACAAGTAGGGAAGCAAAGCAAGAATCATCTGCTCTTGCAACACATAGTCCTACAACCTCCACACTAGAGCCCTTTACCCATGTACAAACCAGGTCTTCCAGTAGAAAAGAAAAAGGGAAAATGATGGTAGGAGTGTCCTTTAGGGAAGAACAAACCCCAGTATCTGACCCTCATGCTCAAAAGAGAAAATGTTCTACTCCACTCTTTCCTGCAACATCATCCCCTGTAGTAGTTTCTCTTATAGCAACGCATGTTTCCACTGTAGTTTCACTATCATCTTCTCCTGCTGACTCTGAATCGTGTAGGCATGTTAGAAAGAGGAAAGCCATGAGAGTGCCTCCTGTAGCTAAAACATTTCCAAAAAGAGTTTCATCAAGGAAACAACATAAAGTTACCTCAAACTTCGCTCAACCTAAAATTATAGTAATTCCTGAGGAATCTGAAGAATTCAGTCATGATGTTTCTCAGAATGTATCTGAGAATGCTCCACAAAGTCCATCTGTTATTCCTGGGGAAGTGCAAACTAAGACAGTGGAAGTTGAAGAAGCACAACATGGTAGTAATGAAAGGGGGATGCCAAGTCTTGATAACTTAGCTAAAGCGGCTAGGAAATTTTTAGAAGAAGCACAATCTCTTCCTACGTAGAAACAGGAATCCATCTTGTAGCAAGAGGAAGAACAACTTGGGTAGTCTAAAGTGTCCAATGAAAACACATTATCCCCTGAAACTTTCTGAGCAATGGTTGTTTATAAAAGAACATTGTTGATTGAATATTTGGAATATCTTAGGACTACATGGCGGCCTGTTACATTTCAAACTTTGAGTTTCCGCCATCTAGCTAAAACTAAAATTCAACAAAGTCTTTGGGAAGAACAAAAGAAGAAATTGAAAAGAGAAATTGAAAGACAAAAATAGGAAATTCAAGAAATGAAAGAGAAAGTGGATGAAATGATGAAGATAATTGGTAAAATTATGGAATGTAGACCACCGCCTAGGGTATATGTTATATGCCTTAAAAAAAAATTTCTTTGGTTTCAATTGATGAGAATTTCAAGAAATTTAGACCCTGACATTCACACAGCTAAGGAATTTTATGATGCATATCAGGTAGCACCCAGCTGGCTGAAAAATTCCTTATGTGAGTTTTATTTGCATGGTTTGATAATTCCCTCTGAAACAGAGTGGAATCCACTTCTCTATATTGGTGACATTCATCTGAGGTCACTCATGTCTTGGGCGGCCAATGAAGCTAACTATGGAAGAAAATTAGAGACTTATGAAGAGGCTAAAAGGAATGAATCTATTCCACTATGACATAAAAGCTCATCTCCCCATAAAATTCTGAGAACTTGGCTTAATGTTGTGTATGGATTCAATGATCAGATGAAAAGAATGAGAATATTTGATATCAGGAAGCAGGTGTATGATGAGTTCAAAGACCAACCATATCTGTTTTGGAAGCTTTCATCTTCCAGAATTGAAACAAGATGGGAAAAATTGAATGTTGGTTTGAAGAAATCTGAGCCTCATAGCCCTCTGAACTTTAAGGTAGCCATCAGAAGGACATAAAAGTATATGCAGCTTGGTCTTCAAAAAAATTTTGAGTTATGCTTACTATTAACATTTCGACCTCCAGTTTTGATGTGGCCACTTTACCCTTATCGGGCTACAGATGTTAATGAGGATACAGAAACCCGCAGGTATGAGAGATGGCAGAGTTTCAGAGGTTTCTACTACAAATTCAGAACTTCATTACAAGGCCATACTACTCCTACTGATTTAAGAGAAACAACTAGAAAGCTTAATGTTGGAGGATCATCATTAGGATAAGTAGGGGGCAAATGATGAGCTTGAAATATGCTCATAATTTGAATATTATGATGTATTTTTAATACCCTTACTCTTATTGTTGATGGTTGTTTTAACTCTTGATTAAAAGCTTTTTATCTAAAATTAGGTAGTATCCTATAACAATACATTCATATATTCCTATAGGTTAACATCTCCATGTGTCTGTATTAATTACCCTGTTTAACCTCCCGAATGACTGATATAATGCATGTGGTTTTTGAATAATGAAATAGATTTAATATGTGATTAATGAATGCGTATCGTGTTATTTTCCACATGTGCTTTCTTTCACTTTTGTTGCCATGTGCATTGCAGGTTGTTGAAAGAAGCATGGACGAGTCAAGCGCAATATATCTCAACCCTACAATAAAGTCCATTTCCAGCATGACGTCGAGGAAGTTGTTCTAGTGAAGACTCTCTGAACAGGTCATTGGGAAGAAATCTAAATGATCATTAATCTAGGAAGAGTGGAGTACTAAATTCTCTCTAAATCATGTTGAATAGATATGCCTTCATGAGAAGTCTATTGCTCGGTTTTAGGATGCATTTATGTCCATGTCTTTCTCTATTAGAGTTAGGTAGTTAGTTGCTTTTCTAATATAAATAAGTTTTCCTCTTGCACGAGTGAGAAAGCATAGCATGTAAAAGATAGTGTTACAAAGAGAAACATATTTTTGTGTTAGTTTTCTTACAAGTAGAACAATCAATGTATATGATTCCATCTTTATGAATAAAAGTTGATGAAGTTCTGAGTTCAATTCTTGCATAAACTAGTTGATGCTTGCTAAGGGGGCCCACTTAGTGAGTATCTGTAGTTAGTTATTTATCTTATGTTGATTATAAGTTAGATTTTATTCTTGAAAGTTTCAGCTCAAACTCAGTCTTATATTGTTCTTGTAGCATCGAGAATCCATCCCTATGTTTTTTCCTACAGCATAAGGCCAGTTCATAGTTTGTCTCTTAGTAACAATTGTCATGATTTCTGCTTTGATTAAGTTATGCTTAAGTTAAGATGACTTTACATTACATTCCTGCAGCATAATTAGAATTCCTTCCAATCATTTATTTTTGGTAAATTGGGACTGAAACTGGTTCTTAGTGCACATACAGTGCCACTACATTTCAAGTATATGTTCCCTCTTTTGACAATGTAAATGAACACCCATAAGAAGATATTAGTCACCTATTGGAATGTCCAATTCCCAGGTTAGGATTTTCCATGACTTTTATATCCTTTTGTGGAATTGACTAGTCATGATTGCGGAGAGACAACAATGAAAAGAGATAAATTAGCAAGATTATATTGGCCAACACTACATAAAGATGCTAAAGAATATACTATGAACTATAGCATATGCCAAAGGGTGGAAAAAACTAATGCAAGAGATGAGATGCAATTGAAACTAGTCCTAACAAAAACCTCATTTGAAAAATGGGTTGTAGACTTCATAGAACCAATTGATCCACCAACTAGGCACTCTAAAGCAAGATTCATCATCATCGGCATTGAATACTTGACAAAATGGGTAGAGGTAGAACTCACAAGGGATTATACCAAAAATACTATGGCAAGGCTTCTATATGAAAACATAATCACTAGATATGGATTCCCACTCACCATAGTAAGTGATCAAGGAAAGAACTTCATCAATAAAATAATTGTGGAGATATTATATAACTTCATGATTACACATAGTAGAATCTCCCCTTGCCACCCATAAGCCAACAAAGCAAGTGAGGCCCTTAATAAAATAGTTGGGATAGCCTCGACTAAAGTATGTAAAGGAAATAGGTTGGATTGGGATATTAAGATACCTACGATACTCTGGGCTTACCACACATCATATAAAATGACTACTAAATTTACACCATTTCAATTGGTCTATGGGATTGATGTGGTATATTGAATGAATTTCATAATCCCAAATTTGACACACAAAATAGAAGAACTAGAAAAAATGGATGAAGATAGATTCATTGCAGCATATAATATAAAAGTAGAGCATCAAAGACAAAAGGCCTAGTGTGATAGAAACCTCCATAGAAAAAAATTTCAAATAGGGGACTTGGTATTACTTTATGATAGTAAATTTAAAAAGAAAGGAAAATTCAAGGTCAAATGGCAGGACCATACTCTTTTTACGAGACTACAACCTTAGGGGTAGTAAGGTTAAAAATATTAGATGGTAATCTAATTGGAATAATGAAGAAGTGCTTCGATGTGTTGTCACTGATGCCAACATTGGTTTGTGATAGTTTTTGTCTATGTGGTAAACTATGGTTCTGCTACTCTAATCTAGTAATTTGGTTTAGAATTGTTCATATCATAAGATCAACCTATGCAGTTTTAATATGTTAATCATGAGTATTAATTTCAGCTATGGACAAGTTTCCAATGATTTTGGTTAAATAGGCTGAGAGATATAAATGATAAAAGTTCAGCTTAAATTTTTTGGTATGGGTCTTCTTCTAGCCGACTTAGACAAGTGATATATGCCTCATGGATATTTAAAGAGTCCTTTATTAGGTACGAGCCAACCTAATTTATGTCTTGCACATTTTATTTTGAGCACCAAAGAAGTTTTGGTTTGAGATGACAAATTATTTTGAATCAAGTATGTTTACATCTAATTAGGTGACCTAATTGATGTATGTTGATGAATGTTGGTATATATATGTATGAAACATTTTTGTAAATAATATATATACAAACATATAGATAGAGATGTATATATGTGTGTTATACAAAAATTACAAGGAGTGATATGCGACAGTGTGTTATTGTGTGAAGTTGTTGGTTGTTGTTGTGTACTTGCAAACTAGTGTAGGATTTTTTTTTTCCAGAGCTTAATTTGAACTAAACTTAGCACACAGAAGGTGTATTTCAACTATTAATCCTTTTGGTAGTGAGCCACACTCTTTTTTAATCATTTTAGGATGTGAGCTTGTTAAGGATAGTGTGTCTTGGTAGTGTGGCCTATAATATCTTATGACTAGTTATAATATATTGTGAGCTAATCCTCACTGTGGTTTTTCCCATTCTGGGTTTTCCATGTAAAAAATTTTGTGTTCATGTGTCATGTAATGTTATGATTCCTTTCATGAATTTGTTTACAATTGCAGCTAATATGTTTTAATTATTGAATGGTTAGTAGTTAAATGGTTTAGTAGAATGCTAATTCCCCCCTCTTAGTATTGTGGGTGTTCAATAATTGGTATCAAATCTTGGTTCCTTTTGAAAATTTTAACAACTTAAGGAAGATCTTGAATTTTGAACACATGGATAACAAAAAAATCCTATTCTTTGGGAAGAGATCTCTGGAACTAAAGAACTCCATGTTGCTCTTGATGATCTAGAAAAAAATGGAAATGAGAAAGAAACTCTAAGGGAAAACTTAAAAGAAGCAAATGAGTGCATCGAGAAGCTAAGAGTACAAATAAATAAATTTAAAGAAAGGTATAGAGAAGTAAGTGATTAGTTGAAGAAAGAAAATAAGGACATCATCTGACTAAAGGTACAAGTGGAAGAAAAGAAAAGAATTGAAGATTGTCAAAAAGATAAAATATAGAGAAATATTGATGAATGCAGAAAGCTTGAACAAGAAGTGGTAACCCTAAGGTATGAATTGGTAAAAGAAAGAGCTCATGAGGAAAAATTCAAAGCAAGTACTACAATTCTTGATGAGTTGATTACTTTTTAGAAGCCCTCTAAGGAAAAAAGTGGTTTGGGACTTGAAGAACGAAAAAGCTCTAAGGCTAATCAGACTCCTAAGAAGGATGGCAATCAAAGGAAGACTCAAGGAAATGGTAGACAATACAAGAATCAAAGAAGAAATATTGGAAGGATTCCCATCAGACAACCTAATGCTCAAAGGTATCCTTCTTTCAATGGTATTTGTTTTTCATGCAATAAATTTGGACATAGAGCAATAAAATGTAGAAATAGAATGAATCAAAATGTTGGATTCTTTGTTGGACAATGATTTCCTTGCAATAAATTTGGACATAGAGAACTATTGAGTTCAAAAGTTAGGTAATGAGGATGAATAGATTTAATACTAGTAGAATAATTCAATACTTTCAAGGATATTGCTACACATGTAATGCATTTGGACATAAAGCTAACTAGTGCAAATCAAGGTTAATTACAAATTAGTTTCGTCAGAAAATGTTGTGTGCTACACCTGCAATAAACCAAGACATATTTCAAAATTCTGCAGGAGTAAGAATGGGAAGAAATCAAATCTAGAACAAAGGAATAAAACTGTGAATAAAGTTGATCCTACTAAAGTTAAAAGAGAAATGGAGAAATTTGGATGAAAAGGGAAGAACTTGAGAATAAGGATGAATCAAATGCACTTGTACCTGAATTTGGTACAAATTCTTCTTCTAAAAACAAAGCCTAGTAATGGATTTAGGGGGGAAATTACAAAGAAATCTAATAAACCCCTGATATAAGAGATGTCAAGTAGTGACACTAGGATATGTGTTGTAAGATGTCATTCTAAAGGTGTTGGAAAATATTCTAGCAGAAAATATCCAATTTTGGAAATTTGAGGAGCATTTTAGGGTTTACAGTGTATTCATAAGGTGTTTATCATCTTTTTGAAGGTGGAATGCATTAAATGCAAAATTAGGGAAAATGGATAAAATATAAAGTAAGAAATTGAAGTCGAGTTAAATGATTTTTACATATTCAAAAGAAATCAGAGTGACAAGAAGTAATTTGAAGGAAATTTAGAGTGTCTGGCATCAAACCCTAGTTTCTATCGAAGCTTGAAAAAGGTATTTATAGCTATTTGTACTTTGTGGGATTTAATTAGCAGCAATTTTCTCAATCTTATATAAGTAAATTGAGAGTAAAATGGCCACTCCCATTGTGGTTGAGACTTCTAAGAGACCTCGACCAAAATTCAAAATATTTTCATGGAAGGTTTAGGATATGGACCCCATGGGTGCATTTTCACAAATGCCAATAAGTGTTTTAGCCATTGAGTATACAAGAACCTATATTCATATGAAATTGGAAGAATTTGACCATCAGGTGCTCAAGGATCAATGGTTTAAGGAGATAGCTGGAGATGATTCCTCGGTGAAGCCAGGATATGAAAACCTTATACAAAAGAAGCTACATGTATGGAGTTGGTTCCCAGACATTTTCTATGGAATGGATGAAAATTTTGTAAGGATGGCACTTAGTAGAGTACATGATAAATTTATGTGGAAAAGTGTAGTTGGAGTAATTACCAAGGTAGTTCAATTAAAGTTGTAACTGGTCTCTGTGACACTAGACCTATAACATTGCTAAAAGTTGTGAAGAATAATGTGGTCATGAAACTAACTGGTGCCACATATGATGGGAGAGAACTGACAACCAAACCTGTCACAAACCTTGCTATAAGATATGTTGTAGTCATGATTGGTCAAAAAATCTGTGTTACCAACATAGGTAATTTGGTGTTTGCAACTGCAATTTATGTTGCATATGAAATGGTGGTTAATTGAAGGGATTTTGATTTGTGTGAGTTGCTTAGACAACAACTTATGGATAACCTAAACCAAACTAAGAAAAAGAAGTATTCATTCAAGTTTGGTACTTTGTTAGCTTGTCTACTATTCTACTTTCTAAGAGAACTACCTGGAAGGAATAACATTATATGAAATCACTACAGACCAGTGGCACATCAAATCTTTGAACATCTACATAGTATTGGAGATTTCATAGCACGAAGAGATGCTTTAATTGCATTCTTTATAGTTTTTTAGAACATGTATGAAAGAGATAGAGTTCCAAGGAGCTTAGTAAAGAAATATGTAAAGGAAGTAACCTTTCTTGTGTCCACTGATGATTGTGTCATAGAGGTGGTAGAGCCTAGGACTCTATGGATAGAGCCTCTTGGATATGAGTTTGATGAGCAAATAGTTGAGGGCCTCATTAAAATGTTGTTAAGTAGTCCTAAGGATCCCACTCTACCCCATCATGGTACATATGAAGAGAAGTCTACTGAAGTGCATTTGGAAACTTCAATACCTCAAAGGGCTAAAAGAGTAAATAAAAATGTTGAGGAATTATTTCAAATGCATTCACTCTTTAAGGATGATGTTGATAGGATGAAGGAAGTTGCTAATGGAAAGAGGGCCAGATCAACTGAAGTGCCCTCTAGACCTAGAAGATTAGGAAGAGAATCTTCCACCACTACCTTTGCATTACGTAAAATATTTGACATAATGAAAATAGTAAAAGGAAATAAGGTAGAGCGTATTTCTCCTACAATAGTTGATGTAACTGCTTCCTTTGGACCGAATACCAAAGCTTCTAAGAAGAGAAATGTACCCCCTATTGCACCATTTGTCACCCTTGGAAGAAGAATAAAGAAAAAATAAAAGAGGAAAAGGAACATAAGAGATATTATACAAGAATAAATTGATCTTGGATTGCAAGAAGAGAAACAATTGAAAAGAAATAGAAGAAGAAGTACCTCCACCAACAATGAAAAAGCAGAAACTAGAGACAATGTTGAAATCTTATCCAATGAAAGAGGGACAAAAGATGAAATGAAAGCTTTCAAAATACATGTGAATGAGAAGAAGAGAGAAGAAGGTACATAAAAACCTATGGAGGACATGCCTGGCTCTCCTCTAGTAAGTGATCATCCACCTCTAAAGATGGAGGCTTTAGTTAATAATGTGATAGAATCTAAGGATTTGCTAGCTATTGCTAAGTTATTTGATGAGTTTAGTAAAAAGGATAAGGAAACAATTGTATATGATTTTGTTCAATACATGGTTCTTTTTATTGATAATATGGAAACTATAAGGAAGAAGGTGATTGACAATGTATGAGAAGCTTTACTACAAAGAAGGCATGAAGCTGCAACTATTGATGACAAAATGAAATCTAATGCCATGAATACATATGGATCCTCCTTGTTCGAGGAAGATGTTGCTACCCTATTAAATGGATATTCTAAGTCATTAAGGGTCAAAAAGAGAGTTACTCTTCTAATGACTAAAAAGAAAGTGAGTATTGAAAGGTTGAGGCAAGAGACTCTTGATATAGTAATGGAAATGGTATGAAATTATGGGAAGAGAACCAATTCTTCATCTCATATAGCTCAAGCATGGAGCCCAATAATGTTACATAAGTAAAGGATCATCCTAATTTGAATATGGTTAGTGATACATGTTAAAAGGTGTAGGACAATTGAGAGGGGGGGTGAATCAGTTGTCACCAAATTCAATCACAAAACTTCAAACACTTAACAACTTTACAACCACACTAATTTGTTATTAATTATGAACATGTAATGCAAATAACAGAAAGAAAAATCAACACAATGAACACCATATGTTACGTGGAAAACCCAATAAGAGAAAAACCACAGTGAGGATTAACTCACAATATAAAGTAATAACAAAACCAAATATATAAGGCTCATTTCCCAAAAGAGGACTCACTGTCTGGATACAAAAGCTCGTTGCATACACAAAGAGGCTCACTTCCTACAAAAAGGGATTACAAAACAAAATTGGCTTTACAGCTGAAATGAACTGATGTGAGTGCACCTAACAAGTGTTGATATAGTTCTAGTTATGCTCAATAGACTGACTTAACACACTTCATCATTTTCACACTTCTTCACATTCACATCAATATTATTCCTCACTCTATTCCATCCTCTACTTGAATATTCAAAACTATCTGACATATATATCTGACCCATACAAAAGCATCAATTAGGTTGGCTTAATTAGATGCAACCCTTATTTATCAAAATATCAACTGTCAGCTTCAAGCATTTGCAAAATCTTTCAAAAGACAATTCAAACATTCAAAAAACTTCATCATGTTGGCATGGACCTAAGATAGGTCACACATATATCCACATAACAAAATTAATTCACCATACCACCAATTATCCATGAGGTCTGCTAGAGATAGGCCTAATAGAATAAATGTAACAATAGAATAATGTTGATACACCATATGAGGATCTGAGCATGAGAGATTTTGAAAATGAATGCTTTCAATATCCATAAACTATTTTTCAAAAATGCAAGCAACAACTATCAACCGTGGAGGATTGTAGACCAAGATACTAGAGGATGTAAATTGTATACCTGTTTAGATACCAGACCAAAATAACAGATCAAACAATAAATTAGTCTTGCAGTCAACAACCCATATAACATGGTGACATCAATGACAACAAAAATTTGTACAATTAGCCACTCTTCTTCATTCTCCCAACAATCTCCCCCTTTGTCATTGATGGCAACATGTGCCAAAATGTTCTCTCCCCCTATCACCAGTATTCTTCACATGATTCTTTCCCCCTTTAACATCAATGGCAAAGGGGGATCAAAAAATAGGATGCAAACATATGTACATGGTAATATTGTATATACACAAAAATTCCAACTCCCCATTTCAAACATTCAAGTGAAAATTATATTTTTTACATGAAATATTTTCTTGTACCTATCTCCCATGATCGAAATAATTCTTTTCCAAGCAAGCACAATTGAATTCATCCTTACACTCATACGATACAATAAGGACAATTGCATAAAAGAGGATGTCTAGTCTGAATATAAACATTGTTGTTCACATTCTTCTATGTCAGAAAGTATTCCGAAGAGATGACCTAACTGGACCTCAACAATTTCTTTCACTAGCTAGAAGGTTCTAACCAAGTCTTCTCTTTACCTCTGAGCAATCAACAGTTCCACTTGCAATTCACAGACTCTTATATTCTGTTTTCCATTCTTTTCTTTGAAGAAATCAAAATTATTTCCAATACAATTCATCTCATATTCAATGGCTTCAATTTTGCTTCTAAAATTGTCAACAACTACCAGCCAATAGAGACAATACCAGTAGATGTTAGATGCTTCTTTGATGCATTCTCTTTTCTCATTAATGTGTTTAGATAATGCTCATTTGACTTTTACACATCTCCATTCAATCATAGCTTCAAATTTATGACCTTTGGGTCCTTCCAACAATGTTATTTCTTTAATAAGGGTGGGTGCATGAAGTTGGGTACTAGTTTTATGGCCACTTTTGAAAAAAAAATTTAAAAAATGCTAGCGGGTTATAACAGTTTCGCGTTATTTCGTGTTAAAAACAAAGAAAAAAGTGAAAGTATTTTCCTTGGAATACCAACCCAAAGGATTAGAGGGCATTCCCAACAAGGCCAAAGATGTGTTTTTGCAAATTCTACAATTTTTCACATAACGGGTCCATGCTCACCATCAAGATTGCATCTAGTTCAATATTGACAAAATTGAACACATAGGTAATGTTAGGTTCTCTCTTAGCTATCCAACGATGTAATTTTTTTCACTTTTTAACAATGTTAAGCCTTTCATCCATAATTTTTTTTGTTTGTATGTCTATTTTTTGCCAAAAAGCAGTGTTTGGTGTTTTTTTTGTTATAAATTAACCGTTCATCAAAATTTCAAGTAAATTAAATTTTTAGAAACTAGACTCCATTCTACAAATTTAAAAAAAGAAAATTAAAAAAAATCAATTATTTTCCAAAATTTGTAGGGGGAGCACGGCCAAAATTATTTTTTTCAGGAAGTGCCCACTTAGAAAATTAGTAAAAAATCAAATATTCATTTAAAAATTATCAGAAAAATTGTGCATCAAGTAGATGTTGGCTAACTTCTGACCATAGTGATTTTAAAAATACTACAAAAAAGTTCACCGTGCTCAGGTCGTACAAGAGTTGCTATGTTATGTTTTTCTGAGAAAAACAACACCAATTTTTGTACATCCCTCTTTTGAACCCCTTAATCTCAATCATTTTCAAAATAAATCAGTAGTTTAGAGAGTAGACTCAGAGCACTTTGATCCTTGTTTTTGTTCCATCTCAAAATTTTGAGTGTAACTATCCTCAATTTCATGTCCAAGGTCAACATTTCCTGATTTCAGAAAAAAAGTGGCCACTTAAGCCCCCTTTTTGGGAACCATCTTGGTGCACTTACCCATAACCTCTACTAGATCATCTGGTAAAGAGTTAAACACATTTGAAATAGAAATACCCTTATTGAGAAAATAATCAAACAATACATCATCAATCTTAATTCTTTCAATTGGAGAGAATGCACTCCACATTTCACCAACCTTCTTCATATCACGTTTATTTAACAACATCTGAATATCTTTTGGATCAAAGGAGTCAGATCCATACATAAATTCTTCTTCATTCTTCTCTTCTTCCAAGATAGTGATCACAACATCTATGATAGATTTTCTCCTTTGAGATTTTGGAGGGGATTCACCAATGACAACTTCCAATTCTTTCTTACCAGAGGAGGAGCCCACTTCAAATTGAATAGGCATTGACATACCATAGCACATATTCATCTTTACGGATGCAAAATAGGTTTTGAAAACACTTACATTTTCCTCCATCGATTCCAAATAATTGTAAAAAAAATTTCCAATAGGAATACCAGATTCCCAATCAATATTCTCTCTTCCTGTTAGTGAACTTAGAAAATAAAATATAAAAAATAAGAGCAAAAACCCAAACAGAAAAGGATAGCCCTCAAACAAGGACATTCTCACATTCTTAATTAGGTTTTCTAGTAAAAGGATGCACAAATCAAACTGCTTGTTTTCCTTAACCATCATGTGTGCAAGCTATACAACAATAGCCAAAGTCGAACCTTCACGATTTTTGAAATAGATTTTATAAGAAATGTCATACGCAACATACCTTACATCAGAATCCACAATAGTATTTATCAATAGAGCTCAAGGGTCTTTTTCAATACCAGTGAGTTCCTCCACATATTTGTATTTCACAATTTTCTTCCTAAGGAGGTCCCCAACACTGCATAAACCAGTAATTGCTTTGATTGCTTCCTTCATGATCAAGTAGGGTTTGTCCAACATAATGTTTCCATTCTTGAATAAACTTACAAAGAACAAGATATATTCTTTATCTGAAAACCAAGGAAATTCTCCCCATAAATCCATACCTAGGGTTTTTATGTTCTTCAATTCATTTGTCTTCATCCCTAGTTCTATTTCCTTCATCTTCCTATGATCGAATTCTTCTAATTCAACACCCTTCAGCTTCAGTGGAATATTGCCACTCGATCCTCTATCCATTTTTGTGCTTACCTTTCTTGAATTAATTATTGTTCAATCAAAGCTTTTTCCTTTTCCCTTCTTCCTCTTTGTAAACTGGGAAATAACTCCTAATTATCTGTAATATTTCCTTAAATTTATCTCAGAATTGCTTCAAATCACTTCAAGATCATGTCAAGATTTCTCCAAGTTGTTTTCCAAACTCTTCAAGTGTATAGGCGATAAAAAAAATTATTAATTTTAATTTATACACCATCGGTTTTCCCTAAATCATATTAAATGTAGAAAACTCCAAAAAGATGATAAAACCCTTGTTTCTCTACACTATAAACCCTAAATCAGTCCACAAAAGAATATGCTTGCATATTTTCTTAAGGTTTCTTTTCCATAACCTCTTTTTACTCATTCTTCATAATATATCCTCATGACAACCTCTGACATGCCATACATCTAAGGGTTTTGTATAATTTTTTGTTAATGCTCCCCCTAAGACCATGCTAGGTCTAATTCCCGAAGGAATTGTCTATACCAGATGAGGGCACATACACATCAGTTGTCTCTAATTATTCTTCTTTCTTTCTCCATATCTTATTCATCTCTTTCTTCACCTCATCTTTGTCAATTTTCTTTGCTGACTCATTCTTCTCTACTAGAGAAAACTTCTTTCCTTTCTTACTTTTGCAAACTTTTGAGATATGTCCAGGTTTGTTGCAGTTATAGCAGACAACACCTTTCTAATTTGTCAGACCTCCATTAACCCTTGTTCTACATTGATTTGCACTATGTCCAAATTTGTAACAAGTATAGTAGTAGCCATTAAAGGATTGATTCATTTTGCCTCCATTAAATCTATTCATCATCACTTGAATAATCATTCTCACTTGAGATCTACATTTAGTGGCTTTATGTCCAAATTTATTGCATGAAAAACATTGTCTAGAAAATTGATTCATTTTACTTTTGCACTCGATTTCCTTGCGACCAAATTTGTTACATGAAAAACATACACCATTGAAAGAGGGATACCTTTGAGCATTAGGTTGTCTCGTAGGTGGTCTTCTAGCAAATTGTCTTGAATTTATTTTTTGCTTCCCCTTGTCTTGAGTGTTTTTATTATCCTTTGGGCTTTCACCTATTTCATTTCCCAAGCCACCTTTGTCTTTACTTGGTTTTTGTCCAAAAATAAACTCATCAAGTTTGTTGGAGCTAGATTTAAAAAAAAAATCATAGACTTTTTCTTTCTCTAGTTCTACTTTCAAATTCACCACCTCTTGTTCAAGTCTAGTGCATTCACCAATCTTGCTCTACACCATTGTATTCAAACATTCTTCAATTATCTTCTTCTCTTCAACTAGCACTTTAAATCTAATGATCTCTTGTTTCAAATTCTTACTCACTTTTCTATGCCTCTCTTTGAATTTCTTCAATTGCTCTTTTAATTTCTGAACACATTCATTTGCATCTTCAAGATTTTCTTTAAGATCTTTGTTTTCATTTTCAGGTTTATCAAGATCTTCAAGTGCAGCCTAGAGCTTTTCTTTATCATCCATTAGATTGACCTTCAGGATCATCCTCAAGTGGTTAAGCTCTTCACCGAGGAAAAAAAGCTCGAATACCAATTGTTAAAAGGTGTAGGACAATTGAGAGGGGAGTGAATCAATTGCCACCAAATTCAATCACAAAATGCCAAACGGTTAACAAATTTACAACCATACTAATTTGTTATTAATTATGAACATGTAATTTAGATAACAAAAAGAAAAATCAACACAATGAACACCGGATTTTATATGGAAAACCCAATAAGGGAAAAACCACAGTGAGGATTAACTCACAATATAAAGTAATAGCAAAACTAAATATATAAGGCTCACTGCCCAGAATAGGACTCACTATCTGGATACAAAATCTCATTGCATACACAAAGAGGCTCACTACCTACAAAAAGGGATTACAATTTTTTTTTGGCTTTACAGCTGAAATGAACTGATGTGAGTGCACCTAATAAGTGCTGAAATAGTTCCAGTTATGCTCAATAGACTGACTTAACACACTTCATCATTTTCACACTTCTTCACATTCACATCAATATTATTCCTCACTCTCTTCCATCCTGTACTTCAATCTTCAAAACTATCTGACGTATATATCTGGCCTATGCATAGGCATAAATTAGGTCTGCCTAAATAGATGCAACCCTTATTTATCAAAATATCAACTATCAGCTTCAAGCATTTACAAAATGTTTCAAAAGATAATTCAAATGTTAAACATGCTTCATCAGGTCAGCATGGACCTAAGATAGGTCACACGTATATCTGCATAATAAAATTAATTCACCATACCATCAATTATCCATGAGGGCGGCCAGAGATAGGCCTAATAGCAAAAATACAACAACAAAATAATGTTGATACACCATCCAAGCATCTAAGCATGAGAAATTTTGAACATGCATGCTTTCAATATCCATAAACTATTTTCCAAAACCAAAAGTAGCAAATATCAACCATAGAGGATTGTGGACCAATATGTAATAACCCTCCTGGTTGCTAGTTGAACTTAGTAGTGTTATGTTTTAGTTTGCTACTCAGATACTATGATGATACTGTTATTGTTTGATTTGGATAGTTAGTTGTTTGATGATGTTATTTCATTATGGACATGATTACTTTATATGACATTATGGTTGGTTATACCAATTGATTTTCTAAATTATGATATGATGCAGTGATTTAATTTAATATGTTATGAGATGATTGTTAGTTATAAATGTAAATTCATTGATTATGTTATAATTGTTAGAATAGGTGTGATGAAGGACAATATAGCATCACTCGTTCGCGAGTGCCCTGTTATGTTGCGATTCCTTCTCACAATGCAGTATTTTGATTTAATGCTTTGATGTTATGTATATATGCACATGTACACAACTTCGTTTGTATGCAGGATTGCAGGTACAAGTCTCGATTCCACCTACTTCGGCAGGACATGGCGAGCACCAATAACCCAACGGTTAAATGTTGAATAGAGGTGACGATGAAGTCCTCCCGTCCCATGATGTCAGGTCGTCTCGTTGATTGGTATTGTTCATTTTTGGTAATTGTCGTCACTGTGGCTTGTGTTTTGTAATTGTCATCTCTTGATTAATGTTGGTACTTTATTTGTTGTGGTGTAATCAATTTTGATGATGGAAGTAATTAGTTGTTTTAATGTTAAAATTAAATTATATTAGAATATTTAAATGATTTAATTATTTTGGAAAAATCATATATTGCAATTAAATAATAATTAAATATTAAATGTGACTTAATTATTTTAATCATTTATTTGGTGGTGGATAATTATGAGAATAATTTATTTAAAATAAATATGTAATGTGATGTGCAAGAAAAGTTGCAAAAACAGAAATAAAAGCAATAAAACAAATAAAAGAATAAAAATATTGTGTGAGCCAATAGGAATAGAGATCAGGGAAAAAGCTAGTTTTTAAAGAATTGATTTTCTTTTAATTTTGATTTTTGAGAGTTTTTGAAGAGATGGGCAATATATTTTTATTTAATCATGAATTTTTGGAAGTGCTTACACGCACAAAAGATCAGAGAAAGAGGGAGATGCTCAAGACATTGTCTATGTACTTTTGATTCTGAAGAGTTTAGTTTTGAATTCTTTGCTATTATTTGAGGAGAGTTCTAGGAAGGAAATTTGTCTTCAATCTGTTACTGGTGTTGTCTTGGGGAGTTCTTTCTGGATTAACAATTGGAACCGAGTTCGAGGGCAAAAGTCTGCAGAGGAGATTTGGAAGCACGAACAGGAACTCTTCGAGGACATCAGAATCAAGCAGGCATCTTTAGTCTTTCAAATAAGCATTGGACATCAGGTTCTTCTTATACTTTCTTTCTAGTATTTTTCTTTCATCTTTGTGCTTCAGAGAAAACAAAACAAAATTTAGTAAATATGGTTTATGTGAAGAAAGGAAAATAATCTGTTATTCGAATTAAAAATTAGTGAAAGATCTTAGACCAGAAATCAAGAAAAAAAATATAGTTATTGTACTGTTCTCAAATTTGTCAAAAACAAAAGAAACCCTGATCATCTGAAATTTCCAACTCAACAAAAATAGGATTTTAGGAAAATGATATCTTTGTTGAAAATAATAAATCTTGGGGTTTTAGATATGTATTCATTTAAGTATGGTTGAATCTATTTATTTCTCTGTATTTTCCCTTTATTCTGTTATCTATTATTTTCCCTCTGTCCTTTATTCAGTATATTAATATATATATATATATATATATGACTTATATTGTTTTATATATATATTAAATTTTGCGTCGGCCGTACGCCTGGCATCAAATTATAATTTTTGGATTTCTGTAAAAAGTCATTTTCTGTGTTATTACATCGAAATTCTTTAAAAGTTTATGCACGAATTTTTGATTAAAAAAATTTCTTTTAAAAAAAAATAATTTTAAGGATGTTTGGGGGGGAGTTGGAGGGACGGCATGGCCCACTGTGGGACTGTTTCCCAGTCCCCACTTGGCGCTGTACAGCCGCGGGGGATGGGGTTTTTTAATTTTATTTTATTTTTAATTTATTTTTATATGTTTTATATATATATATATAACTAATTATATATATATATTTATATATATATGTATATATATATATATATTTATTTTGTTTTTTAAAAAAATAATAATAATAATAATAATAATTGTTCTGTATTTTATTAAAAGTGAAATTATAATTTTTTTATTTATATTATTTATGTTAAAGTGGGATTATGAATATGTAGTTTTTTTTTAATGTTAACTAATTATATTTTAAGAATATAATTTTACATTTGATTTAAATGTTCATTTTGTTTATAAATAAGTAATTTTTATGTATATTAAAATGGGTTTTATTGAGATAACCGTATTGAATTATTGGGATTAAAATCAAACTTAATGGTGCAACTTTGCAAAATACAATGTGAGTTTTATTTTTTATGCTATGTTTTCTTGTCGCTTAGTGATGTCTTTGTGGGAACCCGTTGTTGATTTTGTAACCTTATCCCAGAGGCTTGTTATTTTATAATGTCATCTTCGCCTTGGTAGGCTTTGAAGTTTTTGGTTTTATGAGAGGAAGGGTTGAACAGTTTGGTTAAGACTTTTGAGTATGAGCAATTGCGAGATGGTTAATACCTCGTGTATCTGAGTTTTGGTTTTATGATTTTTAGGTGTTAGTTCAACCCTTGCCTGCTTTGAGATATGTTAGGGGTCATAGGGAGAGTGGCTCTTCGTGGGTGCCGGCGCCTCAGGATGAGGAAGGGCTCAGGATAACCCACGAAAGAGTAGTAAACAAGTGATAATCTAAACAATAGAATCTAGGGGGTTGGGTAGTAAAACACACAAGATAATTAAAACATTGGATTCCTCGGCTATGCATTAGGGCTACCATAGACTAGTGATAGACTGAGAAGGCCGTGGTTGGCATAGTCATAGTCTTGTCTTCACAAGAGATTATTGGCTCTGCATTAGCTACCCTATGGTGACGGCGCCTCAGTTAGGAGGAAGGGCCAGGAGATCCATAGATGGGTGTCGGCGCCTTAGTTGGAGGAAGGGCCAGGAGAATCCCATGAGAGCTATGTGATGACACTCTCCACTTGACACCCTTGTGCTTGTTGTTGTTGCCTCTGGATGTTATCTCTTTATGATGTTTCTTTGAATTCTTGTGAATTTGTTTCATGATTGTTAATTGATAGTACTTCATGTTATTGTGATGAGTTCTTGGTTTTAACTTGTTATGTGATTTGAGTACGTCGATGGTTGTGTGTTGCATGCTTGAGTTGTACTTGTTTTGTATCATGTTGTTATTGAGTCAGTTTGACATTCATGGTCGGGTTCACTTCCTCGTCACCTCTGAGCACGGGGGGTGAGTTACTTGTAATTCACATGGTTGGGTGGAACGTGCTCCGCACCCATTGGGTTCCCCATCATCGTCTTGTCTTCTCAGCTTTCCGCAGTGGAGGTGTACCAGTGATTAGTTGTACTTCATATTTCATTATACTTGTATCAATCCCCATGTTGGGAAATTCAATGTAATTCATTCATCAAAGAAAATTGTAATGTAATATTATAACAATTATGTAATAGTTAGGCTCTTTTGTAACTCTATTAAGAGATTTATCATGGATGTAATTATGCGATGATTGTTATGCTAGCATCATGGTTATTGGATGTATCTTTGTTTATGGTTATTGTAAAAGTATATGGTTATGTTGTAATCTTTATGTTTATTTGTGTTTAGTGTTGCGATGTAACCTCGCGTGCCCCAGAGAACCAAGTGTGTTAATGCTATGTAATATGTTATGTGGTTATGGTTTAATGTTATTGCATGTTTACTTTTATTATTTAAAAAAAAAAAATTATTGCATTATGTGTGTTCTATGGGGTTTGCATGACGGGCGTTACACAATATATTGAAGGATATAAACTGTATACCAGTTTAGATACCATACCAAAATACTAGATCAAAGAATAACTTAGTCTTGCATTCAACAACCCATATAACACATGGTGACATCAATGACAACATAAAGTTGTGCAGTTAGCCATTCTTCTTCATTCTCCCAACAATACACATGTTGCTTTAGAGAGCTCTACTCCTCTGAATGATACAAAGGAAACAACTAGTAAACACACTAAAGATTAGAAAAATAATGATATTGGTAACAATCCAAAAGAACATCATGAGGATATGGGAAATAATGGAGAAGATAAGAATGAAAATGAAGGAAAAAAAGATGAAAAGGGTAGTGATGGAGAAGAAAAAGAAGAGGAAAAGAAAGAAGAAAACAAGGAAGAAACATAGATTGGAAGAAGTGAAGAAGAATCCCCCAAGACCATGGAGCTATCAAAGTCATCCAAAGAATCATCTGCAAGTACTCTTAAGGGCCTCCTGACAAGGAAAAAAAGGATTCAACATGTACGACCACCTCAATTGATTCAACTTCTATCACACCTAGGCTATGTGGATCTAAGATGTCACTCATAGAAAGGATAAAGATTCGTGGTACTTTTCTTAACTCCAGAACACAATAAATTGAACAAACCTATTAGAGATGGACTGAATTGGTAAATGAAGCTATTAAGGCTTTGTAGGAGGCTTCCCCTAGTGCCACAATTGATGATTCCTTGGTGCCTATTGAAAACTTAAAATTCTTGGTTGATTTTGTCAAAGAATATACCTATAGCCTTAAGATATAGATTTGAGAAAGGAAAATTCAAGACTTCTAGAGAGTAGGCTAATGGTTCTATAGGATAAATGTGCAATCATACACAACAAGGTGTTGGAAAGTCTGAAAGAGCTGAAGGATTGTGAAGAGGGAGCCCAAATACTATTTATATACTGCATGTGATGGCCTGATGCCACTCGAGGTATTAAGAACTTAACGGAATCAATATAGTCTCAACTTGCCAATGCCTCTGAAACCTATATGATTGTAGATGATAGCAATTATACTACTTGGACTTCTATTATAGACTTGTAGAGAAATTTTTTCACCTTACAGAGTTAGAAAGGAGATGATATGAGGCAGTTTAGACAACTTGGAGATCTGGTAATGTCCAAAAAAACTCCTATATCAAGTTCCTTGGTGGATACAAAAAAAACTAGACAAGATGAATCTTAATCCATCAACTCCAAAAAAAGAAGAGTACTTAGTACAACTAGAATCATTGCACAAAGAACTTATCAGAGCAAAGCAGATTTGGGATGATGGAAAGCTTGCTTTGGAAGTTGTTCTCAAGGAGTTACAAGGTGCCCCTATTTCCTGTTAAATGTTTTTGTTTACCCTTTGTCCTTGATGTCAAAGGGGGAGAAGGTTCGGTGTGGAGAGGGTTTGTATGAAGAATAATTTATGTGAAGAAGGGAGAAAATAATGTTGTAAAGAAATTTTTGTTTTATTGTATATTTGAAAGTGGGAGTTGTGTTTGCACAATTTTTGGATTGTAGTGTGAAAACAAATTTTTTTTCTTCATTTTTGGCACATGTTACCATCAATGACAAAGGGGGAGATTATTGGAAGAATGAAGAAGCCCTCCAATGTGTTTTCATTGATGCCAACATTGGTTTGTGATAGCTTTTGTCTATGTGGTAAACTATGGTTCTACTACTCTAATACAGTAATCTAGTATAGAATTATTCATATCATAACATCAACCTATGCATTTTTAATATGTTAATCAGGACTATTAATTCTATCTATGGACAAGTTTTCAAAAAAAATGGTTAAATAGGCTGAGAGATATAAATGACAAAATTTTGTCTTACAGTTTTTGGTATGGGTCTTCTTCTGGCTAACTTAGACAAGTGATATATGCTTCATGGATGTTTAAAGAGTTCTTTATTAGGTTTGGGCTGACCTAATTTATGTCTTGCATGCTTTTTTTTTAGCACCAAAGAAGTTTTGGTTTGAGCTGACAAGTTATTTTTAATTGAGTATGTTTCATCTAATTTGGCTAGTCTAATTGATGTATGTTGATGAAAGTTGGTATATATATGTATGAAACATTTTTGTAAAGAACATATACATATACATATAGATAGAGATGTATATATGTGTGTTATGCAAAAAATACAAGCAGTGATATGTGATAGTGTGTTATTGTGTGAAGTTGTTGGTCACTGTGTACTTGCAAAGCAGTGTAAGATTTTGTTTTCTAGAGCTTAATTGGAACTGAAATTAGCACACAAAAGGTGTATTTCATTAGTTCATCCTTTTAGAAATGAGCCACACTCTTTTATAATCATTTCAGGTTGTGAGATCCTTTCGAGAAAAGTGTGTCCTAGTAGTGTACCTTGTAATATGTTATGATCAGTTATAATATATTTTGAGCTAATCCTCACTATGGTTTTTCCCATTCTAGGTTTTCCACTTAAAAATTTTGGTGTTCATGCGTCATGTGATGTTATGATTCCTTTCATGTTTTTTTAACATTTGTAGCTATATATGTTTTAATTATTGAATGGTTAGTAGTTAGATGGTTTAGTAGAATACTGATTCACCCCCTCTCAATATTTTGGGTGTTCAAAAATCACATCACATCTAGCATGTAAATGGAGCAAGACTTAAACATTACCATCTACCCAAGGAATCAAATCATAAATCTTGAAATATACAAATTGTGTATTATGTAACATATATAACATATAATTCTAAATAAGAAAAAATTAAGCCGTTAGCCAACACACGACTTGAAATGGCCACAAAAGCCTACAAAGTTAATGAGACAATGATATCAATACGATCAAAAGATACATGTACATTTAAACCCACATATCTCCACTATATTCACTTTTTATTTCAAATAATTGTGCTAACTTGAGCTTCGATACACACAAATCATAACAATGGAAACCCCAAATCTTGTAAACATCACAAAGAAAACCCGAACCAAGTATAAAAAATTACCCACTCAAAGCCATTGAGGTTAATGAAAATGGCACACTTTCAAGCATTCCAATTGATATGGTATACACAAAGGATATAAGGAAAAGATCCACAAACCGATAGCTAATGTAAGCCATAAAAATTTTGAGGAGTTAAGGTAATCTCTACTCATCCTAGACAAATCTCTTATCTACCATAATACTAGGAGGTGGGATGAAAGAACCTCAATAGATGGAAGGATTATCTAAATTTCTATGATGAGTACGATTGTGTTATAATTTTTTTAAGAAGAGTCCATGATGAGTTCATCTATTTGGATAAACCTTACCACATCAAAAAGGAGGAAATTCATATAATAATGAGACTAATCATGGTTGATGAATTCTCAATAAAGAAAGAAGTCAAAAATGATGTGGTCACACAACTCACAAGTGCAACACCAGATGGATGTAGCCTCAACATTCAGGGTATCCCAAACCCTAGAGTGTGGTACACAACCATGGGAATCACAAATAAATCTACTACGCGAATAAAGAGGACTCTTGCACCACCATAACAATCCATGTTGTATATCAAATGGTGGTATAAGGAAAGGATTTATAACTCTACAAGATAACTTGGGAACAATTGATAGAAAAATTATAAAAGATAAAGACCTTACACTACAATTTTTGCAGAGAATGCTCCTCATATGCCTAGTCTTCTAATTCCTCAATGGATTCTAGGGTTCAAAGGGAAAGTATGAAAAACACATTTACTGGTAGCCACACAAATTAAGATGATACCCAACAACTCAACAAGAAAACATACACCATGGCATATTGGGGGGTGTTGCCACAATAGTGTGTCTCACTTTTAGGACATGCTGATTTTTTCTTGAAATCATTTTTTTAGAAGAACTAATGATTTAAGACTTGAGAGGTTCTATCCAATGGGTTTTAATTGAAGAGGGGTAGATAAGACCCCCTTAGGTCAAACCCCCTTGGATAGAACCCCTTAGTATTAAATCATACCCACAATGAAGTCTCCTTCACACCTATCAAAATGATGGTAAAAAAAACTTTGTCTTTACCTTTTAAGGGATTAAACAACATCATTTAGAATTTATATTTTACAAAATTATATCTTTCAAAATGATATTTCCACAAAGAATAGTTTTGATATGTTTTCATCTTATAATGTATTCAATGTTTAATTTTTACTGAACATAGATTTTTCTCAAAACATTAAGCTCTTCATTTTACAAAGGTGGAAAAATAGTAAACAATTGTAATTTTTTTTCAAAAAATACCCTTTCCCTAGGTATTGTTGTCTTTGTTTCCCAAAAAAAAGGGATTTCAATATATACACAAGTTAGGTTGGATGACACACATGTATGTCCAAATTATAGTTTTAGTGGCTTAAAAAATTAATTTAAAAAAATGTAACAAAAAATAATGAAAAAATATCCTTTCACTATCTATTGATGTTTAGAATCTATATTTTAGAAATTATAATTTTATCCTTCATAGAAATGAAGTTATGTTGGAAAACATAAACATTATTTTTTGAAAACGTTGTTTTTTGTTTAAAACTAGTTATTAAAGGATATATTGAAAGATTTATGATTTATTTTGGATTTTTTTTCAAAAATATATTTAGAATCTACACACAATTTTCCATAAATCACTAATTCGCATTGTCTTCAAATTCTTAATGGTTTAGTTGCTATAGGTCTTAAAAGATGAAGATTTAGTAAAAAATATTGATGCAAATCTCCATCTTGGGAAAAAATTGAGACACAATATTGTTATTTCACCCTATGGATTCTTCAAGAGCTTGCAAAATTAAATGAAAGCATGGGAACATATTCTATATGAATCTATAAAATAGTATATCAACACCATCACATTCTTCATAAAGAAGGATTATACTACATGGTGGTTGTGGAGCCATATATAGATTGGATTTCAAAACTTCCTTTTGAGGTCTCACAAAAATAAGTAAATACATATGTAACAAATATCTTGAGAAAACCAAAGGGTCCTAATGCAAAAGCTCGGTTTGGCACCTACAAAGAGATAATGAACTAGATCCAAAAAAGAATGTCAAGGAAAAATTTATGAAAAATAAATAATAGCTACACAAGCAGTGGGGTACTCCACCCAAAGATACCACACAACCATCTTCCCCAACATAATCTTTGGGGCACAAAACTACTGCAAGGAGGTCTGAAAGATTACATGGATCTTCTAGTACCCAAGAAAAGAGCCTAACATCCTCCTCTCAAATAGTAACAACTTTGGATGTACAAGAGGTATCAAAGACACTAGTTCAAATGAGAGTGGAGAATAAGGGTCACAAAGCAAGGATAAAACAAATGATCAAAAGAAAAATAATCACTTCCAAGGAGGAGGAGGAAGAAGAAGTATAAGAGGTAAAAAAAATATGTAGAAGAAGAAAAATAAGGAGAACACTATACAAATCCAACAATTGAAAGTGGTGCAGAAATCATAATCACCAATAGATGTGATGGAAATGTCCAACACCATAATCTATCATGATATTCTTTCAAAAGTCTTGGCTAGGTATGATGATTCAAAAAATGATAACAAATATAGCATAATCCAAAACCTAATATTATACATAAGAAAGTTTGATAAAATTTTAGAGGAAGTCATCAAATACTTTCCCTAGCCTATTATTACTACAATCCAAGAAAGAAGGGATAAATACATCAAATAAGAAGATGAGATAAGATAAAAGGATATCATGGAGTTAGGGTATGATATTATTGTAGATTAGAAGATATAAAGTTCACAAGAACTCAAGAATAAGAGCTCCACACTAAGTAGATGGTAGACACTCTAACGAGAGGACAACATGAAGAGATTGGTAAGTTACAAGAGGAGACAAAATAAATTACAAAGAAACTCCAAGAATCAATCCTAGAATAAGAAATAGCTAAACAACATCCATCACCATCCCAAACAAGAAGTGCACCACACATACATGTGGAAGAGGAACAAGAACAAGCAGAAAGGGGGATAATGACATCAGTGTCACCCATACAATCTATCCAATTTTTTTGGCATAGTAGAAGCAACTACAACCAAAACCAATTCCTCACCTCATACAACTTACAATAATTGGCTCATAGGTTAATCTAGTGAACATCTTCCCATTAAAAAATTTACAATTGGGAGATATTTTCCATGCCAACACTAGGGAAGAGATCCTACAACAACATGTGGATAATGCAAAGAAACTGAAAGTAGTACAAAATTTGCAAAGCTCCCTTCTATAAATGCAAAGTTACACTTCCCTTCCACTAATGCAACAACTCAAACAACTAGTGGATGGCCTCTAAGTGGACTTGTAGACACAAAAAGATAAAATTAGTCAAGAGGCCCAAACTAGAGATTTTGAAAAAGAATACAAAAGAGGATACCAAAAGGTACATGCGAAAACTAACTTATAGTTGGAGAAGAAAATAGAGAATGTGGAGAGTAGCATAGTTGAGACTAATTTCCTCTATCAATTTTTTGTTTTGATATCCTATCCTCACAAAATTACTCAAAGACCAGATAGAAAAATTGGAAGGCCAAATAACACAAGTTGCAACCTCATACATTCCATTGAAAGGTATGGATTGAGCAATAAAGGCCCATTAGTAGAATACACATACTCAACTGTAGCATCTTCAAGAATATAGGGAAATAACAAAGTTGTAAGTAAAACAACCATGAGAAATAGTCAACATAAAATTTTCACACTTATGTGTGGTATTAGGAGAAGCTAGAGAAGTCACAATAAATATAGTTCCCAAAAAATATCGTGGAGGTAGAGAATACTCAAATAAACACACAAGGGAACATAAAGGTATTACATGAAGCAAAATAGCAATGAGACATTATACACTAGGGTAATTGAAGGTTATCTAAAAATATATTCTCCTAAGCAACTAAAGCATGTCTTGAGGACAAGACACAATTTTGACAGGGTGGATGATTTTGGAAGGCTACAAGACACATAAGAGAACCTATTTCAACTTACTTTGCAAAGCAAGTGTGGAGCATCTAGCCAACAAGGAAGATAGGTTAAGAGGTTCCCTATAAGGGTCATGTCTCTATAAGAGACTAGGTGATGATATATGTATGTAATAGATACATAATAGGAGATCATATATGATCATATATAATAGATAGAGATCATAGAGATAGGATAAAGAATGATTTTAAAATGAAAAGTAGAGACTAAAAATTGCTTATATAATGGCTATATTAATATCTATATATATATATATATATATGTGGAGTAATAAGGATTCAAGGTATATATGTGTTATGGATGACCCTTATGTGTGTTTAGTTTCTACATAAGTTAGTTTTAGATAATATTCCCTTACCGCACTTACTCACTTCTACCACTATACCCTCTGGGGTATAAATTGACTACATTAGGGATAATAGGGTATAGATCCACATTTCCTTTATTAACAGTCCCATTCAACAAATAAAAAGTTCAAGTAAAAATGCATATATTTAGCTATATCAAAAACCATAATTCTTATAAGCACATCATACAACTCCACTTTATTCATATCTCACCCTACCCTTCAACATAAGTCTCTCAAGCTTCTTAACATTATTTCTGTTGATGGTGTTTTCTGCACAGCAACAACTCAGACAGAATACAATATTCTATCTCTCTTGAAAGGTAATCTTCAATAATAAATCACTGAAATCACCCCAAGGTCTCTCAGGTGTCAGGTCATGACAATGCATAAACAACTCAGATAATATGTGAAAATGCTGGTAATCACAATCGGACCTTACTACAAGCAAACTGTTTCTTTCCAATTTATTGGATCTTGCAATATGATGATCTTAAATTGTAAACCTAACCAAATGATAAAGAAATAGCAAAAGATAAGGATGGAGAGATATGATAAGATCTAAACTATTCCTAGAATGAACAATGCAAATGACAGATATCTGGAATGGACCAATCTCAAGTAACCAATTCTTGTTTAACCCAAAATGCAATATCACAAGAACGGTGCAATCTTCTAAGGTATATAGGTTTTCAAATCATTGATGTTCATCCACAATTGAACTAAGCACAAATAAACATATGGTGCAGGTTGACTTCACCAGCCTACTACAATCAAATAGTTACTAGGAGTATAGACCAGAGATTGCTACAAACATTCCAAATATTAAATCATGAACATCATTCACCAGACTAATCCAATTCTAAATACTAAATCCTAAATCTTTAAGAAATTTGAAAGATGAAACAAAAGGAACCATGCAAGATAAACTAACACAAGAGATTTCACCAGGAAAACCACAATGTCTTCAATTGTATTAGATCATGAAAATGCTGCAACAATTCCACTGTTCTGCTACAATATTTGCTTCAAGAACTAAATACTGCAAAATGCTCTAACTAAACTATATCGAACTCTTACTCTTACTCTCCTATCCTCCTATTGTTCTTACAATGAGACAGGAATTCCTTTTATAGAGAATTCATAAAACATGTCGGCCCAGCCAAACATTTACAAAATAAAATTAGCCAAAAAAAAGTCGGCCTCAAGAGTTTCAAAATAAGGCACATATCAAATGCCGATACATCATCAAGGTCGGCCTAGACACATTCCCCAATGTAGCCCAGATCAACACATGCCCTATAATAATAGGGAAGCACAAATCTCAAAATGGGCATTAACTACTGCCTCCCTTATCCTTATTCTGAGCCAATGATTAATGAACCCTCAAAAATACTTTGTCCAGCTCGGCGATAGGTGGCAAAGGCAAAATCTTGAGCCGACATTTGATGGAGCCAATCTCCTCTTTTGACTATTCAACGGTTTTATTCCAATCATCCTTGTATACCCGGTACTTATCCATCACGGCCAAGTAGGTTGCTCCATCATCTAACTGGTGCCCTGTTATGATATTTTCAGAGTCAGGGGCATAAACATCATGCCACCATTCCCTTAATTGTTCTAAGCTTAGGTACTTAGGAGAAATCTTCCTCCTGCCAGTCATAATCTCAAAAAATGCAATACATCCATCATAAACTCTAGTCAGGTCACCATCTATCTGCTTCTTTTGTTTATGGATCTTTCTAATGGCCTTTTGCTGAATCTGCAAAGCTTCGAACCATTCCCAAGGCTCATTAATTTTGGAGGAAGGAAGGATCCCATCTGCAACCAGCTGATCTTTTCCATATTCCATGATCACTTTGGATTCCTGCAATAGAAGGCCATTATCCTCCTTTTCCTGGGATAGCACATGTTCTAACAAGTCTTTGGCTCTTACTGCATCCTTTCCAACTGAAAGGATCTCCTTTATTGCATTATCTCCTCTCAGTTGTACATCTTTCAACCAATCCATTGCAGTTTGGGTGGAGGCCTTCATCTTTTCAATTTCAAAAATGCTTTCCTTGGGAAAGAAACTAGGAGTAGCAGAGGAAGATGGGTGGAGAGACTGCAAAGGCTTCATCAATTCTTCTAGGCACTTCTTAAGCCTCTCATTCTCCCTTTTAAGCTCACGTTTACACTATGTCTCTTTCCTTAGTCTTTCGATTATTACTCCACTGGATCCTTCATATTCTTCAATATCTTGCTCTATAGAAGCTGGTCCAAGGTTGATGGTCTGCACATTATAATCTTTTCCAGTAACCTCTTCTTTTCTCTTATCAACAACAGGGGTGGCAATATGGATAACTCTGTTATTTACTTCATCCCTTTCTATCCTTGAAACTACCTTTGCCATCTTTTTCTTCTTACCTTTACCAATCTTGGATAGCATCTCATCCCAATCAAGAGGGGTATCCTCAACAATGACTTTCTTCTTCCTTGTAACCTCCTTTTCTAGCCAATCCGGGACAATAGGGTCTAGCCAGATTTCTTCTGTCTTGGACTCCTCATGTTGTTCTGGTGCTTCATCTTTTCCTTTCTCAATAGACTGATCACCCTGGTCACCCAATTCCAGCTCCTCTTCTTGCATAGGCGATGGGGTTCTAACAAGGATATTCTCCTTCTCAGGTGATCCATTACCTTTACTGTTCTCTGGAGAATCCTCATATTGCACTAGTGGAGAAGGGTTCCTTTCTACCTCTTCAGTCCCAAGTTCAGCTACTGCACCAAAGAGTTCTCCCTCCTTGAATTGCTCTGTCTCTTCACTAGTCTCTTGCTCTTGATGGACTATCTGCTCAATTAAACTCGATGAAGGAGAGGTAGCCTTAGATTGCTCCACAACTGGTGCCTTTGGAAGAGGGTCCATCTTTTGCACAGTCTCCTTAGGAGATGGAGTCCTTGATCTCCTCAAATAGACTTTAGTCTTTTCTCCTGAACTTTCTACTTAACAACTAGAGTCTCATCTTTGGAAGTTTCTTGGCCTTTCCTCCTTGAAACCCTAGTTATCCTTGTCTTCTTTGGCTGCATAGGAGCATGTTCTTCTTCTACTTTTTCAAATTCCTCCTCTTTAGAAGACCTACCTATTTTCAAATCTCGGCTTATTTTCTTTCCCTTTGGCTTTCTTTTTGGTTCAGGCTCACTTTCTTTAGGGCCTCTAATTTTAATTTTGAAGGATGAGCCCACTTTGGTCTTCCCTTTGGAGTCATCTTCCCCAGATTCTCCTGAGGTGGATAGGGGATCCAGATTTCCCATTAGATTGAAGGTACAAGGTACCTTTTCTCTTTCCAGCTCCCAAACCTTATGTTTCAACCATGAAGTAGTAAATTTCATAACTGGGGCCATCAGGTCTTCCAACTCAGTTACCTCATCTTCATTCCCATTTATCTCCCCAATTGATATGTCCTTAACGGACTCATATGCATGAGCCGGCACTAGATTGCCATCATCCTCTAACTGGTCAGGGATCAACTTAACATTGTATTGCCTAATCACATCAACCGGAAGTCTAGAGTACCTTTTCTTCCTTGCCTCAAAATCATCCTTGATATTTTCCCAATAGTCCTCTAGGTCATCCTTGTGATGGTATTCTTTGGTGGCCTTCTTTTGCGCTTCCCCGGTGATGTCAAAGTTTTTCCTCTTGGAGTGGAAGGAGAAACCATAAGCAGCTAATTCATCCCCTGCTGCATATTCCAATTGGATGGAAGGGCACACCTCAGCTATACCAATTTTGAGAGGGAAATCACCTCTAAACCCTGTCTTATGCTTTTCCTTTTTAACAATCGCATCAAATTCACATATCTGTCTCACAACTTCCAATAGCACAATATGGTCAGTAGGGTACCTAGGTAACCTATATGGAGCAGCTTGACATCCGTCAATTCTGATGTAGGAGAAGGTGGGAAACTGAATGAACCAAGCTCCATACTTCTTTATCAGCTCCTTTGCTCCATCAGACAATCTAACATGTTCTGCATTTTGAAGCAACCTGGTGATATACATTGTAAATGCATCGTTTGCTCTTCTGTAATCTCGATGTCCTAAGTGCAATTCTAGATATATGTCATAGATTACATCTTGTCCAAATGTCCCCTTTGGATTCAAACCCCTGTAGGGGTAAAATCTAGCCAACACATACATCACATATGAAGACATGGTGAACTTCTTTGTTTCTAAGACATCCCTCAGTTGTTTATCAATCACAGCACTAATGAGTCCTGCCCAATGGTAATTAGTACCTTGTTCAATTTTGTTGATCACATGGACCATTCAGTTTTCCAATACCCCAGCACTCTTCAAACCTGCTACTCTGCTAAAAAATGTGATTACATCATATATGTCTGTCCTGAATTTAACCCTGTGTAATTGCTTAGGTGGTTTGGAAAAATGGGACTTTGGTTTCTCCAACCAGGAATTAATCATTTTTTGGGCTTTAGTGGGCTCATTCTCATAGTAGGTTTTAGCCAAATCCATGTTCAAGGCACACACAGATGGAAAATCCGGCATGTCAAAAGCTTGGGCAATAGAAACAAGATTGAAATTTTCCAAGACTCTCCCCTCAGTGCTAACAACCCTCTGTGTGTCGAAATCATACTGCCGGGCACACTCTAGTATTAACTCATAGCACTGGATTGCAGGAGGGAACCCTGCCACATGAACTAGTCCAGAGTTCATCATTCCTTTTCTCAGGACCGACAGGTCCTTCTGAGCCATTCTTTCTTTGAATTCCTTGTATCTCCACACTCCAACATTAGTGTCAGAGACCTTAGACCACACAAAAGATACTTTGCTATCACGCAGTTGACTCTTGGTATCTAATCTTAATCTTTCTGCCTCTATGATGGAAGATCCCTCCGTATCAACTTTGGACTTTCACACAACAGTCTTGCTTGATTCAGCCTGTATTAACAAAAGAACATCATGAGCGTCCAATTATCATACATACTCCAATCAAAGGGTTAGCATAAAATCACATAAAGTGATTAAGAACTATCACAAATCGCCAATCCTTGAAAATCTCAAAAAATTAAGCAATCCAGGAAAATAAGGTAAACTGGGAAAATACGGTCAGTGCGAAATTCGGAGAAATCCGACCTAGACGGATTCCTACTGCCAAGACATCATTTGCAAAATAAATCATTAGTATGGACAAAAGGTTATGAGATTATCATGAAATCCATCCATTAGTAGCAAGAAATCATCATTGAGCATTTACTCCATTACCCCCAACCTCGAAAAATCAAAAGAAATGAAACCAGGCAGGAAGGTCGAAAAAATCTAGACAGGTCAGATTTTCGCGAACAGTTCAAAATTCTGGAATTCGCTATACTCCGTGGACTTGGCCAAAACCGGGAAAATCCGGGTGCGCAGGAATTCCGCGGACACCTCGGAAACCCGACGAATGTTAACGCGCAAACCATTAATCAGATGATCATGTAAACTCCTCTACTTGGATTCTAATGGTCTCAAAATCGACGCCAATAAGCAACATTTCAAATGCACATGAATTCAAATTCCCAAAGTTCTCAAATGACTAATCTTCATGGCGAAACAAGGATGCCCTAATTTTGACGACTAGACCTCCACCATGAAAATCAGGGTAAGCTCAGGATTTGAAATACTATCCTCAAAGATCAATCTAAAGCACTACGGGGCTTCTCAAGGTAGGGGCTAGTTTAATCCAAGTGCAAGATATGCAAATCGCAACAAATTCATCAAGCCTAGCAAAATCTGGGCAGAGCACCGAAAACCCTAATCTTCACAAAATATAACGAATTGTACGCCTAGAAGGAAAAGTCCAACCCAAACGTATCTACAGGGATACATCCGACACTCAATTGATAAACCAAAACACACATAGTTTGAGTGATAAAATCCGGTGGAGAAGTAAGCCGAACCCTAGCTCAATAAATACAAAATGATAAAACAAGCAAAGGCTGACCCAGAATGACCGTCAATCAACTTCGAAAGATTCAATCATCGTGCAAACAGATGGAAGGGCTAGCGACAACTTACCATGGATCAGTCCAGATGAAGCTTGAACTCGAGGAAGCAACTGCAAACAAGTGTGCCCTAGCAACGAAAACCTCGATCAACACTCAAACAATCCTTACGCAAGCAGCTCAAAATCAATGATCAAAGCTCGAATGAAGAATGAACTCAGATGACAAAGCAGATAGCAAGGGAATAATGAAACCAAAATGGTGCCCAAAGGGCCTTAAATCCATCCACACTCGTGCTTGGATGAAGGTACGTTGAGCATTAATGAACGACAAGACATGTCAGAAAAAATCCAGAAACCCGAGCCTGGAACAGAATTTCAAAAAAAAACCAAGACAAACAGAAAATCTGCATGAACACGAATTTCATAGAGACAGCAGAAACCAAGATTTTAACGAAGTTCGGGAATTTACCGCAGTTCAGAAAAATCCGCCAGAGCTCAAAAATCTCAGAATCAAGTAGAAACCCAGATTTGGAAAATTAAGCAATAAACGGACAATGAACTAGGACCCGAAAAATCCGCCTGAGCTGGAAAATCCCGGATTCAGGTCAAAACCCGAATTTTCATTAAAAACCAATTTTAACCGATTTGAACCTCAAGGCAAGACCAAAGGCATCAAGACCAATATCCCAAGACCTCGAAAAGACAAATCCAATAAAACTGAGGGTCAAAAGACATCCCGAAAATAGGGTCCCTACTCTAAGTGGGGCGTGTGTGCAAACTGCACAACAAATGGCGACTCTGCCGGGGAAATGCTCCTGAGCATTTCGATGAAAAACTAAAATCAGGAACCCAAAACTTATGGTTCAACTTATCTGCCATGCCACCACCTAGGATTAAAACAAGAGAACCCCTAGTCATCTAAACTTTCCTACACTAGGGTCAAAGTGTGTGCATATGCATTCATTACCTTCCTTTAGTTATAGCAGGAACCTAACTTGGTCTGAACAAGCTACGTAAAGATTCATACTCTAAAAGCAACCTGGATAGAGCCTCGCTGCCAGTCAGGCATCCATAGCCCCGAGGAGGTTATCATTGTGATTCTCCTGAACATAGCTCTACTGCCAGCCAGGTGTCTATAGCCCCGGTAGAGATATTCAGATCCCCCTGATGAGTTGAATTCAAACTTTCTCTTTTTTTTTTTTATACTGCTTGTCTTTTCACTAATTTCACTTCAACCAATGAACAATGAAGTTCACACTCAGAGATGAGAACCACAGTGGCACTAGAGTAGAAAAAAGATTGTTTCACCTGTTCAAACTTCATAAGGACCTTTTGCAATGTCAGGTATCTTTAATATTTGAAAATATGAGACCCTAATGTATTCTTGTTCATTCTGATTAGAAAATCCCTTGCCTCAGCACAAGAGTAAGTGACATTGGGTAGAGAATTCGTACCATGATGTCCTAGAGGGATGATTAGAGTTTGTAATAGAAATACCAAGAACATCACACCTACTTTGTCACCGCTATCATAGAAATGCAACAAAGGATTCCCAAAAGAGAAGGAACCAAAAGCAAGAGCAACGCAAACAAACAAACCAAAGCAAACCTACTCTAACCAAAGCAGAACAAACCAAAAGGAAACCTATTCTAACCAAATAAAAGAAAAGAAAAAGCAACCTAAACTAACTATATACAAAGCAGGGAGCTGAAAACAACTCAAGACTGGAAATAATGTTTCAAATACTACCCATTGACAAGTAGTGGAATATCTTCTCCCATGAGAGTCTTCAGACGGAAGGCATTATCTCCCAGTATTTTAGCAATCTGATATGGGCCAAGCCATAGTTTATCGAACTTCCCATGGTCCCCTTTTCGATCATGAGGTTTATCCCAGTACAAAACAAGGTCAGAAATTCTAAAGGCTTTGACTTTGGCCCTTTTGTCGAACCACCTCTTAACTATCCCCTGATGTTTGGCAAAATTCTCAAGGGCATTATCTCGTTTCTCCTCAAGGTGCAGTAGTTATGTTAGCCTAGCCTCCCTTCTATCCCCCTCATCATAAAACTCATTAATAAACTGCAAGGTTGGGATCTTGAGTTGAATAGGGAATACTGGCTCCAGACCATACACTAAGTGGTATGGAGATGTTCCGATGGATGACTTAAGTCTTGTATAATCTGCCCAGAGGGCAAACCGAAGCTGGGTGTGCTAGTATTTTGGGTTCCTCTCTAATAGCTTATGGATGACAGTCAATAAGTTCTTATTGGAGGACTCTGCTAAGCCGTTACCCTAAGGATAATAACTAGACATAAATTTCACAATAATGCCATGCTCAAAATCCTAATTTGAAAATTTTAATGATGCAAAAACAGGACCATTATCATAGACAACAGCAATGGGGCATCCAAATCGATTAAGAATAGCAGATTCCAAGAAATCAATCACTATCTTAGATGTACATTGTCTACAAGTAAATGCCTCAGTCCATCTTATGAAATAATCAGTAATAGTTAGAATGTACCTGTGTCCTGCAGAAGATGGTGGGTTGATGGGGCCTATAAAATCCATGCCCCACTGAGCAAAAGGCTTTACCTCGGTGACTGATTGGAGCGGTAGTGTTGCATAACTTTCCCTTGTTGCTACGGTCTGGCAGATGTGACAGGTCCTGACATGATGGTGAATGTCTTTGAACAATGTGGGCTAGTAATATCCTGCCCTTAAGATCTGATTTGCTGTGGCAATTGTAGAACCATGGCCAGTGCCATACTTTTCCTGAAATTCATTTATCACCCTTTCAGCTTCCTGTTTCCTGAGACACCTTAAATAAATTCCTTCATAATTTTTTTTGTACAAAATAGCTCCCTTTAACATGAAACTATTACTATTTAACCACAAAGCTCATCTTTGAACCGGATTAAGATGGCATGGAGACCGTTGGTTCAGCAAGTAATAAACTATGTCATCATACCAACCATCAGGGGAAACCTCCACAATGTTATAATTCTGAACAGTCAGTTGAGGACCTATTTCAGCCATAGTCTGAGTAAGTCCCTGTCCTCTTACCAACTTCATGGGCTGGATCTCAATATCATACTCTTGTAGCATTGTCACCCACTTGGCTCTACGCTCACCTAATTCATTTTGCATTAGAAGTAACTTGACTGCAGGATCTGAGACAATTGCATAAACTTTTTTCCTGAGGATATAATGTCTGAATTTCTTTACTGCTCTGACCAGGGCATACGCCTGCTTTTCCACACTGGGATATTTCAACTTAGCATCTTTTAATGGTGCACTCATAAAAGCAATGGGATGCTCATTTCCCTCATTAAACTTTTGAGTTAGCATTCCCACACATGAATGGTCCAAAGCAAATGAATAGATATAGAAGGGTTTACTGTAATTGGGACTTACCAATACTGGAGCATCAACAATGGCCCTTTTGATCTCTGCAAATGCCTCCTTTGTTTCCGCAGTCCATTCAATCTTAGCATCTTGCTTCAACATTGCATTCAATGGCTTAATAATTTCAACAAATCCAGTAATGAATTTTCTGACGAAGTTGATCTTGCCAAAGAAGGACTTCATCTCCTTTTTTCTAGCAAGTGGCTGAATCTTCAATATAGCTTCCACTCTTTCTAGATCAATAGCAATTCCCTTTTCAGATATGACATGTCTGAGCAGCTTTCCTTTTGTTAACCAAAAAATACACTTTTTAGGATTCAGGGATATACCGAATTCCCTGCACTTTTGAAACACTTTGTGCAAATCAGAGACGTGGTCACCTCTATTTTTTGAAAAGACAGTCAAGTCATCCATATAGATAATGATGCATTTTCCTATGATATCCTTAAAGGCAATATCCATAGCCCTTTGAAATGTGGCCTCTGCATTAATGAGACCAAAAGGAATCCTCCTGTAGGCAAGGGTACCCCATTTAGTTGTAAAAGCAGTCTTATGCCTATCCTCGTATTGGACCATCACTTGGTTGTACCCTGAATAACCATCTAGAAAGGACATCATCTGAGATCCATTAACCACCTGGAGTACTTCATCTAATGAAGGGAATGGATAGTTGTCTTTTTCTGACGATCTGTTTAAATTCCTGAAATCAACACAAAGTCTAATTTCGCCATTCTTTTTCCTTACCGGAACCAGGCTTGCCACCCATGTTGAATGCTTGACACGAAATATAATTCTAGTTGACAGTAACTTCTAGACTTCTTTCTATATAAGTGGTTCCAGTAGTGAGTTGATAGGTCTCTATCTCTGCCTGAAAGGTTTAGCACCTGGCTTCAGGGGTATAGTATGAGTTATGATTGATGTATCATAGGTTTTCAAGTCTTCGTAACCCCAGGCTACTATATTAGGAAAGCTGTGTAAGGCTTCAATTATCCCTTGTCTTTCCTCTGGAGTGCACACCTTGCTAATGAAAATGTTTTTAGCATTATCCTCAGTTCCCAAATTGTGAGTGTCACACTGTCCATTGATAGACTCCTTCTTAGACTCTTGCTCCTGATCTCTGATCTTATCCATATCAAAAATTCGCTCCAACTGTACCATCCCTCTTGGAATAGTATTAGATTTTAGATTCATTACTCCCTCCAAATCCAGTTCTGCTTCCTGAGGTTCTGCTTCATCGATGATTTGGGAAGCAAAAACATCTGTATTTGTGATAAAATCCAGAATATGCTTGTCGTCTTCAAATACCTGAAAGTTAGTAACATTGTCTGGGACTGATGGCACAGGAGTCAATTCTACAGTGAATTTTTTCAAACCTGATAAAGATAAAGGCTGCAGGGTGCTTGCTGCCTGAGCCAGAGAATCTACAATTTGATTCTTTTGCCATGGTATTAGTTGAATATTGAAGGCATCAAATCCCTCAATGAGGTCCCATACTCTATGCCTATAATTAGTCATTCTCCTATCGTGGCATGAATACTGTTTCCTTACTTGCTTAATTACTAACTCATAATCACCAAAAACTTGTAGAATTTTAACCCTTTTCTTAAGTGCCATAAGAAGTCCATGAATTAACGCTTCATACTCTGCTACATTATTTGTATAATGAAATTGAAGTCTATGGGCTGCAAAGAAGTTTGTACCTTTTGGACTAATCAGTTCGAACCCTGCCCCAGCTCCATGTTTGGATTTGGATCCGTCAAATCTGAGAGTCCAGCATTCAGCAGTGGTAGTCTTCTTCATCACACCCTTTAGCTTATCAGTGCTGGGGGATCCCTTAGACAGTGTAGGTTTCTTGCTTTTACATCATTCCTAAGGTTTTCACACCTTTGTCAGTGTTGAATCTAGACATCTCTGTACCTGTTCTACTGTTGTTTGGCATAAACAACACTCCAACTCTGAATGGGAAGCATTATGAACTCTACACCAATTAGGTAAGAGTAACTCTTCAAAGTTTGTCCTTTTGCCTAGGTGAATTTGATTTTCAACACACTGCTTGATGAATTCTTGAAAGTTGTCTAATAAGCTGATCTAATTATCTTCGGATTCTTCTTCTTCTTTAATTGATTTTGTCAAAATAGTAGCATGGATGGATCCTGCCACTGTATCAATAGGCATCATATGTAGCATCAATACCTCCTCCGAGTCTGACTCCTCATACTGTGTTGATAGCATATAATTTCCCATACCTGCTTCTGATATTAAAACTTCAGTTGAAGTATTTTGGTACTCTATAATCATGTATTTCATTCTTGGTTCTCTCTCAATTCTGATATGATTCGACACTCTTTTCCAGGGGAGCCACATGTGGGAGTGGTCAGTAGACACATATCCATTCAAGGCCTTAGTAAAATATCTCCCTAGAATCAAGTCATACGCATCAGAGATGTCAGCTACTTGAATATTGATAACCTATTGAATCCTTGGGTCAGAAGCTATCTGCATGTGAATCATGTTTAATTCTCCCACCACATTTACTTTAGTTCTATCTAATTGAGTTACCTTCTTCTGAGAATCAGCAGGTGTAATCCCTAAAGCTCTACAAACTCCAAATGGCATCACATTGGTAGAAGCACCAGAATCTAGTAAACAATTATGTAGATTCTTACCAAATATGCGCACAGAGATAAGAAATGGTGGGGTTTTTGTCTTCCCTTGAAACAAAGCCGACTGAGTATCCACTTGAGCCACTTGAGTCTTATCTTTCTCCTTTCCTTTATCTCCAGGGGAAAAGTTAGTTCGACTGTGGGCCTGATTTTGTGTCTTCACAGGCTAAGAACTAGAAGTCTTGCTGACATCCTCACTAGAAGGTTTATCCAAAGACACTGGATGTGCATCATAAGTACCTAAAACTGCCTTCCTAATTGCAGGGAATCTCAATAACTCAAATGCTGAAAGATTTACCTTTAATTTTTTGAACTCCTCAGCAACATATGAAGCCATTTGCTCCTCACTTAGATTCATAGAGGCCTCCCTGGAAGACTCTTCCACCTTGTCTTTACTTACTTGGATGACTTTCTCTTTCTATGAGTCAATTTGGGTCTGTCCTTCCTTTACAAGGTACTACCTAGAAACATGTGGATAGGACAGATTATTACTAGCGTTGGGATCTGGAGGGGTATTGAAATTATTTGGAGGAATGGAAGTGGTGAAAGGTCCCCAAGCCTGTGGGCGCCTATGAGGCATATCCCTCAAACCTTGCCTCTGGAACATCTGTACTTCAACATAAGCTTCTTCCTTGTCCAGAGGGCCATTATCATTCATTGCTTCATCATTGAATAGCCGAGCAACCTCATCTCCATTACAGATTTGATCTGTCCTTTCTTCCTGAGAATCAAATTCCTCTTCTGGTACATTTTGGTCATTTGCTAGGAAGGGAGCGTGATTTAATACTAACACAAGAGAGTCATAGGGAGTGGAGGGAACAATCTCCTACCCATTTGCATTATTCTCTACCTCATACTAGAAAATGGAGGCGGCAGTTTGGAATTCTGGACATTCTAACTCTGAATGCTGGCTTGTCTTATGGAGCTTGCGCCATCCTGACAGGGCTGCTTTAGCCAAATATACACCACTAGGAGGCTTGTCTTGACCGACTGGATGATTTGCAGACTAGTTGACAGTTTGATTAACTGGTTGATCCAATGAGGTGGGAACTCCTCCATTATTGGGTCCTGTATTCCATGTCCTGTTCTGTCCCTGCGATTGCCTCTTATCGAATCCTGGTCCACTGTCGTATCCTCTATCGAAACTCTGTTTCCTATCATTATTGAATCCTCTGTCATTATTGTAACTCTTATCCTGATTGTATCCCCTATCATTATAGAATCCTCTTTCATTACGCTACCCTCTATAAAAAAAATTCCCTTGTAGAAATTCTCTATTCTGATTGGACTGTATACTCTTCTAGGCAGCTTGTAATTGGCTATTTTGATTCCTTAGGTAAGTCACCTCTAGATTTAACCTCTTTATCTGCTTAACCATTTCATCAATCCTATCCTTATTTGGATCTCCATAAGGGATCTGGTTTGGATTACCCTAAAGGGGAACATGCATTGTAGTAGATCCCATGGACCGATGCAACACTTCAGAGTTTTGCAAATAGGCAGGGAAACTATTTGGCTGTGGCTGATACATAGGCTGGTTAACCTGCTGTTGGGGAAAATTCATCATAGGGGAGACCTGACTCATGGGAGGACCAGGGTGTGGCACCAAAGGTAATTGAGGCACTAGATTCATGATTAGAGTATGATTAGCAAGTGTTTGATTCACTGCCTAAACCTAGTTAGGATGTGCGGCTGGTCCTAAGGAAGGCAATGGTCCAGTCAAGTGTTGTCTCAAATCTATACTAAGCTTAACAGCTTCTGTATAGGCATCAGTCAGGGTAGCTGGAGGATTGGGTCTCCATTTCAGAAAGGTTGCTATAAGGCTATCCAGGGCTTCATAATAGACTCCCAGGGTTGTATTATTATCTAAAACATAAGGGTCTTGAAGTTTGGTGTATGCACGGTGGAACCTATTATTGAAACTAGATATTAGTTCATTAACCTCTCTCTTTACTTTGGTGAATTGCAGATATAATTCATTGGCACTGATGGGTATTCTGAACTTCTATAAAAAGGCAGTTTCAAGATCATTCCAGTTAAGAATTGAGCCAGATAGGAGGTGATTGTACCAATAAAAGGCCTCTTCTCCTAGCGAATAAGGAAACTACCTACAAGCAACATCTTCATGAACAATCCCTCTGTCTTTGAGACAGGTTTGGAAAATCCTTATATGTTCTTCCGCAGTCCTGTTCGGGTCATTAACATGGAATTTTGAACAGAAGTGCTCCGTGTTTCTAGGCATAACATTGTAGGCTTGAAAAAATAAAGGAGATGGATTATTAGCAAGGAAGGCCATTGGAAAAAGCGGGGGTGGTGGTTGCGGTTGGTTGACGATAGGCTGGGGTTGTTGAATGGGAACTGCCTCAGGGATGGGTATGGGTTCAACTTCAGGAAGTGAAGATGCAGAGGATATTGGTGAAGGGATGGGTGATGATGATTCTCCACTTTCTCGAGTCCTTCTTAACCTAGTGGGGAACAATAATTCTTGTAAATATTCTTCTCTTGGGGTGGATCTGGTACTTCTTCTATATCTCTCAGGAGAGATGGCATTCAAGAAATGATCCAGTGTGCTCATTCAGGCCCTCCTTCTAGCACCAATCTGTTGATGGTGTTATCTGCACATCACCAACTTAGATAGAATACAATATTCTATCTCTCTTGAAAGGTAATCTTCAATAATAAATCACTGAAATCACCCCAAGGTCTCTCGGGTGTCAGGTCATGACAATGCATAAACAACTCAGATAATATGTGAAAATGCTGGTAATCACAATTGGACCTTACTACAAGCAAACTATTTCTTTCCAATTTATCGGATCTTGCAATATGATGATCTTAAATTCTAAACCTAACCAAATGATAAAGAAATAGCAAAAGATAAGGATGGAGAGATATGATAAGATCTAAACTATTCCTAGAATGAACAATGCAAATGATAGATATCTGGAATGGACCAATCTCAAGTAACCAATTCTTGTTTAACCCAAAATGCAATATCACAAGAACGATGCAATCTTCTAAGGTATATAGGTTTTCAAATCATAGATGTTCATCCATAATCGAACTAAGCACAAATAAACATATGGTCTAGGTTGACTTCACCAGCCTACTACAATCAGATAGTTACTGGGAGTATAGACCAGAGATTGCTACAAACATTCTAAATATTAAATCATGAACATCATTCACTAGACTAATCCAATTCTAAATACTAAATCCTTGATCTTTAAGCAATTTGAAAGATGAAACAACAGGAACCATGCAAGATAAACTAACACAAGATATTTCACCAGGAAAACCATAATGTCTTCAATTGTATTAGATCATGAAAATGCTGCAACAATTCCATTGTTCTGCTACAATATTTGCTCCAAGAACTAAATACTACAAAATGCTCTAACTCAACTATATCAAACTCTAACTCTTACTCTCCTATGCTCCTATTGTTCTTACAATGAGAGAGGAATTCCTTTTATAGAGAATTCATAAAACATGTCGGCCCAGCCAAACATTTACAAAATAAAATTAGCCAAAAAAAAGTCGGCCTCAAGAGTTTTAAAATAAGGCACATATCAAATGCCGATACATTATCAAGGTTGGCCTAGACACATTCCCCAATGCAGCCCAGATCAACACATACCCTATAATAATAGGGAAGCACAAATCTCAAAATGGGTATTAACTACCGCCTCCCTTATCCTTATTCTGAGCCAATGATCCATGAACCCTCAAAAATACTTTGTCCAGCTCGGCGACAAGTGGCAAAGGAAAAATCTTGAGCCGACATTCGATGGAGCCAATCTCCTCTTTTGACTGTTCAACAGTTTTATTCCAATCATCCTTGTATGCCCAGTACTTATCCATCATGGCCAAGTAGGTTGCTGCATCATCTAACTGGTGCCCTGTTATGATATTTTCAGAGTTAGGGGCATAAACATCATGCCACCATTCCCTTAATTGTTCTAAGCTTAGGTACTTAGGAGCAATCTTCCTCCTGCCAGTCATAATCTCAAAAAATGCAATACATCCATCATAAACTCCAGTAAGGTCACCATCTATCTGCTTCTTTCATTTATGGATCTTTCTAATGGCCTTTTGCTGAATCTGCAAAGCTTCAAACCATTCCCAAGGCTCATTAAGTCTGGAGGAAGGAAGGATCCCATCTGCAACTAGCTGATCTTTTCCATATTCCATGATCACTTTGGATTCCTGCAATAGAAGGCCATTATCCTCCTTGTCCTAGGATAGCACATGTTCTAACAAGTCTTTGGCTCTTACTGCATCCTTTCCAACCAAAAGGATCTCCTTTATTGCATTATCTCCTCTCAGTTGTACATCTTTCAACCAATCAATTGCAGTTTGGGTGGAGGCCTTCATCTTTTCAATTTCAGAAATGGTTTCCTTGGGCAAGAAACCAGGAGTAGCAAAGGAAGATGGGTGGAGAGATTGCAAAGGCTTCATCAAGACTTCTAGGAACTTCTTAAGCCTCTCATTCTCCCTTTTAAGCTCACGTTTAGACTGTGTCTCTTTCCTTAGTCTTCTGATTATTACTCCACTGGATCCTTCATATTCTTCAATATCTTGCTCTATAGAAGCTGGTCCAAGGTTGATGGTCTGCACATTATAATCTTTTCCAGTAACCTCTTCTTTGCTCTTATCAGTAGTAGGGGTGGAAATATGGATAACTCTATTATTTACTTCATCCCTTTCTATCCTTGAAACTACCTTTGCCATATTTTTCTTCTTACCTTTACCAATCTTGGATAGCATCTCATCCCAATCAAGAGGGGTATCCTCAACAATGACTTGCTTCTTCCTTGTAACCTCCTTTTCTAGCCAATCTGGGACAGCAGGGTCCAGCCGGATTTCTTCTGTCTTGGACTCCTCATGTTGTTCTGGTGTTTCATCTTTTCCTTTCTCAGGAGACTGATCACCCTAGTCACCCAATTCCGGCTCCTCTTCTTGCACAGGCAATGGGGTTCTAACAGGGATACTCTCCTTCTTAGGTGATCCATTACCTTTACTATTCTCTGAAGAATTCTCATATTGCACTAGTGGAGAAGGGTGCCTTTCTACCTCTTCAGTCCCAAGTTCAGCTGTTGCACCAAAGAGTTCTCCCTCCTTGAATGGCTCTGTCTCTTCACTAGTCTCTTGCTCTTGATGGACTGTCTGCTTAGGTAAACTCAGTGAAGGAGAGGTAGCCTTAGATTGCTCCACAACTGGTGCCTTTGGAAGAGGGTCCATCTTTTGCATAGTCTCCTTAGGAGATGGAGTCCTTGATCTCGAATAGACTTTAGTCTTTTCTCCTGAACTTTCTACTTCAACAACCATAGTCTCATCTTTGGAAGTTTCTTGGCCTTTCCTCCTTGAAACCCTAGTTATCCTTGTCTTCTTTGGCTGTGGAGGAGCATCTTCTTCTTCTGCTTTTTCAAATTCCTCCTCTTCAGAAGACCTACCTATTTTCAAAGCTCAACTTCTTTTCTTTCCCTTTGGCTTTCTTTTTGGTTTTGGCTCACTTTCTTTAGGGCCTCTGATTTTAATTTTGAAGGGTGAGCCCACTTTGGTCTTCCCTTTGGAGTCATCTTCCCCGGATTCTCTTGAGGTGGATAGGGGATCCAGATTTCCCATTAGATTAAAGGTACAAGGTACCTTTTCGCTTTCCAGCTCCCACACCTTATGTTTCAACCATGAAGTAGTAAATTTCATAACCGGGGCCATCAGGTCTTCCAACTCAGTTACCTCATCTTCATTCCAATCTATCTCCCCAATTGATTTGTCCTTAACGAACTCATATGCATGATCCTGCACTAGATTTCCATCATCCTCTAACTGGTCGGGGATCAACTTAACATTGTATTTCCTAATCACATCAACTGGAAGTCTAGAGTACCTTTTCTTCCTTGCCTCAAAATCATCCTTGATATTTTCCCAATAGTCCTCTAGGTCATCCTTGTGATGGTATTCTTTGGTGGCCTTCTTCTGCGCTTCCTCGGTGATGTCAAAGTTTGTCCTCTTGGAGTGGATGGAGAAACCATAAGCAGCTAATTCATCCCTTGCTGCATGTGCTGATTGGATGGAAGGGCACACCTCAGCTATACCAATTTTGAGAGGGAAATCACCTCCAAACCCTGTCTTATGCTTTTCCTTTTTAACAATCACATCAAATTAACATATCTATCTCACAACTTCCAATAGCACAATATGGTCAGTAGGGTACCTAGGTAACCTGTCTGGAGCAGCCTGACATCCGTCAACTCTAATGTAGGAGAAGGTGGGAAACTGAATGAACCAAGCTCCATACTTCTTTATCAGCTCCTTTGCTCCATTAGACAATCTAACATGTTCTGCATTTTGAAGCAACCTAGTGATATACATTGTAAATGCATCATTTTCTCTTCTGTAATCCCAGTGTCCTAAGTGCAATTCTGGATATATGTCATAGATTACATCTTGTCCATATGTCCCCTTTGGATTCAAACCCTTGTAGGGGTAAAATCTAGCCAACACATACATCACATATGAAGACATGGTGAACTTCTTTGTTTCTAAGACATCCCTTAGTTGTTTATCAATCACAACAATAATGAGTCCTGCCCAATGGTAATTAGTACCTTGTTCAATTTTGTTGATCACATGGACCATCTAGTTTTCCAATACCCCAGCACTCTTCAAACTTGCTACTCTGCTAAAAAATGTGATTGCATCATATATGTCTGTCCTGAATTTAACCCTGTGTAATTGCTTAGGTAGTTTGGAAAAATGGGACTTTGGTTTCTCCAACCAGGAATTAATCATTTGTTGGGCTTTAGTGGGCTCATTCTCATAGTAGGTTTTAGCCAAATCCATGTTGAAGGCACACACAGATGGCAAATACGACATGTCAAAAGCTTGGGCAATAGAAACAGGATTGAAATTTTCCAAGACTCTGCCCTCAGTGCTAACAACCCTCTGTGTGTTGAAGTCATACTATCAGGAACACTCTAGTATTAACTCATAGCACTGGATTGCAGGAGGGAACCCTGCCACATGAACTAGTCCAGAGTTCATCATTCCTTTTCTCAGGGCCGATAGGTCATTCTGAGCTGTTCTTTCTTTGAATTCCTCATATCTCCATGCTCCAACATTTGTGTTAGAGACCTCAGACCACACAAAATATACTTTGCTATCAGGCAGTTGACTCTTGGTATCTAAACTTAATCTTTCTGGTTCTGTGATGGAAGATCCCTCTGTATCACCTTTTGACTTTCCTGCAGTAGCCTTGCTTGATTCAGCCTGTATTAACAAAAGAACATCATGAGCATCCAATTATCATACATATTCCAATCAAAGGGTTAGCATAAAATCACATAAAGTGATTAAGAACTATCACAAATCGCCAATCCTTGAAAATCCAAAAAAAATGAAGCAATCCGGGAAAATAAGGTAAACCGGGAAAATCTGGTCAGGGTGGAATTTGGAGAAATCTGACCCAGACGGATTCCTGCTGCCAAGACATCATTTGCAAAATAAATCATTAGTATGGACAAAAGGTTATGAGATTATCATGAAATCCATCAATTAGTAGCAAGAAATCATCATTTAGCATTTACTCCATTACCCCCAACCTCAAAAAATTGGAAGAAATGAAACCAGGCAGGAAGGTTGGAAAAATCCGGACAGGTCGGATTTTCGCAGACAGTTTGAAATTCTAGAATTCGCTATACTCCGCGGACTTGGCCGAAACTGGGAAAATCTGGGTGCGCAGGAATTCCGCAGACACCTCGGAAACCTGACGAATGTTAACGCGCGAACCATTAATCAGATGATCATGTAAACTCCTCTACTTGGATTCTAATGGTCTCAAAATCGACGCCAAAAAGCAACATTTCAAATGCACATGAATTCAAATTCCCAAAGTTCTCAAATGACTAATCTTCATAGCGAAACAAGGATGCCCTAATTTTGACGACTAGACCTCCACCATGAAAATCAGGGTAAGCTCGGGATTTGAAATACTATCCTCAAAGATCAATCTAAAGCACTTCGGGGCTTCTCAAGGCAGGGGCTAGTTTAATCCAAGTGCAAGATATGTAAATCACAACAAATTCATCAAGCCTAGCAAAATCTGGGCATAGCACCGAAAACGCTAATCTTCACAAAATATAACGAATTGTATGTCTAGAAGGAAAAGTCCAACCTAAACGTATCTACAGGGATACATCCGACACTCAATTGATAAACCAAAACATGCATAGTGTGAGTGATAAAATCTGGTGGAGAAGTAAGCCAAACCCTAGCTCAATAAATACAAAATGATAAAACAAGCAAAGGCCAACCCAGAATGGCCATCAATCAACTTCGAAAGATTCAATCATCGTGCAAACAAATGGAAGGGCCAGCGACAACTTACCATGGATCAGTCCAGATGAAGCTTGAACTTGAGGAAGCGACTGCAAATGAGTGTGCCCTAGCAACGAAAACCTCAATCAGCGCTCAACCAATCCTTATGCAAGTAGCTCAAAATCAATGATCAAAGCTTGAATGAAGAATGAACTTAGATGCCAAAGCAGATAGCAAGGGAATAATGAAACCAAAATGGTGCCCAAAGGGCCTTAAATCCATCCACACTTGCGCCTGGATGAAGGTACGTTGAGCATTAATGAACGACAAGACATGTCAGAAAAAATTCGAAAACCCGAGCCCGAAACGAAATTTAAAAAAAAAACCAAGTCAAACGGAAAATCCAGATGAACACGAATTCCGCGGATACGACATAAACTGGGATTTTAACGAAGTTCAAAAATTTACCGCAGTTCCGGAAAATGCGCCAAAGCCCAAAAATCCTAGAATCAAGCAGAAACTCAGATTCAGAAAATTAAGCAATAAACGGACAATGAACCAGGACCCGAAAAATCCGCCTGAGCTGGAAAATCTCGGATTCAAGTCAAAACCTGGATTTTCATTAAAAGTCAATTTTAACTGATTTAAACCTCATGGCAAGACCAAAGGCATCAAGACCAATATCCCAAGACCTCGAAAAGACAAATCCAATAAAACCAAGGGTCAAAAGACATCCCGAAAAGAGGGTCCCTACTCTAAGTGGGGCGTGTGTGCAAATTGCACAACAATTTCCTCTTCAAAAATTAAAAAAAAAAAAAAACATATTTCACACACAAACACATATGTTAATCCTAATTTAAATGTTAGTGGAAATGAAATCTAAACAAATATGTTAGAAATGAATTGTTTGGATAGTAACTCAAAATTAATCTAAAAAACATAGTCAAAAGTGCAAAATATTTAATTAAAATTGTCCACTAATTAGAGACCCTATAAAATATAGGTAGAGTGAATTTAATTTTATATAATTTTATGAGGGGATAAGTATCTTGAGTTGTGGCAATTTAAGGGAATTATAAGTCCAATTCAAAAAATATAAATTGAAATTATTTTAGAAGGATATAAGTCTTCCATTAGCAAGATCTATTACTTATTTTTAGTAGGATTCTTATAATCTAGTCAACTTATTTAATAAGTTCTAAAACCTACTTAAAATATCTTGACCTTAAATGTAATATAAAATAAATTATCATTAAATTTTTAAGACTTGATGAAAAACTTTGATGACTTAATATTATATTATTTTTCTTTATTAGGTTACCTAATTTAAATGATTAGTTTCAAAATCGAATATATTTTTGAAGAATATTGGGTTAATTTTTCTCCAAAAAAAACTTATATTCCTAGGAAAAAATATATAAAACATATTTCATTCATTGCAATAAAGCCATTTTGATTGAAAATTTTGAATAAATCCTCAATTAATTCAAGTCAATATTTTATTTAAATACTCTATAATAAGGATGTCATGAATATAGATCAATTTCATTGTAGAAAATGGCTAAAAATATTAATATGTAAATGACCCACAAGACAAGAGGGTAATTAAAGACATATTATTATGATAGAAGCGTAATTCAAAAAACCTAGATACATAAGAAAACCTTGTAGGCTTTTTGTTTAGTAGGAAAAGTGATCTTAGATCCAAATAGAATAACTAAAATTATATCCTTTTCACTTGAGTCAACATTAAACATAAATTGACTAGTGTTTATGATTGACTCACTACCACAAGGGAGAGACAAGCTCCTAGGATTTATGTTGTTTTTGTACTCTGAAAGAGGTAAATATGATATGTAATTTGGAAAGCCTATTTGAAATACAATCCTAGATCTAAAAATGTAATTTATGACAAAGATGAAAATTAAAAATTATAGAACTTGAGACCTGATACTGAGATATAGAGTAGAAACTGTGATGAAAATTTGAGCTTGGATTGATTGGTCTATAGTGCATCATGCCCTAGAATGAACTCCTTTTTTGAATCTCAAAAGTTTGAATAGTGGATCAATGTTTGCACTCTATTTCTTGAAACTATCACTTGTTGAAACATCTAGATTTGACCTGTACACATGAAAATAGGGGAAATGTTGTGTTGTATATGGGCTTACCTAGTTCAAACCCCATGTTATTTCTACCTCCACGTACAATGATGGATGATGATCAATAGGGCATGACGTAGGTTGGGTAGAGGCCAAAACAACAATAATTGACTAAAACTAATAAATGACAAATGATAATGTTATATTTGTAGGGAAAATGTGTCTCAACCTGCAATTATATAAAGGTTATTCTTGATAGGATATATATATATATATATGTATTTCCTAGTTACACCAATAGGTGAATACAATGGCATCAAGGGGGAGGAGTGGGATGCATGTAAACAATTTTTTGTTAACTTTTTCAAGAAACTTCTAAAATGACTGACATACATTAAATAAATGATACATTATAAATATAAACCATTAATTATTAGGTTTTAGATCTAATGGTGGATATTTTGTTACCCTTTCTTTCCCTATAATGTAACTTTATTTTATGAGGGCGTTGTATTACAACTACAGTAGAGAAATAATGATGTATTCTGAGAATCTAAAAGAAATCACATTGTCTCTTGATCTTTGAGTGGTGATATTCTTGTGAGAAGCTTGCTCTGCAAATATATTGTAATCTTTGTGATTTTTGAATAATATATTGGGCAGATTTTGGAGTGTGGGGTTTTTCTCCCGAAATGGTTTTCCCCATGTAAATCACTGTTATTGTATGCATGATATTTATGTTTTTGTAACTATTAAATATATATAAAAGTTTTTCATTATTCTCCTCTCAGGATTAGTGTAGGAAGTTCTACTACCTTAGCTTCCTTACAAGTGGTATCGGGGCTTGATCGCCTTTGGTTTTAGTTATGGCTTGTTGGGTTTTTTGAACTAGTCTAGATATGAGTGGGAGCAAGTGTAGAAGATACTTTGTGATCTTGTGGCAAGAATTTTCAGATGGAAAATTCATTAAGGAGAATAGAGGTGGAGAAATTTTCTAGAAATAATTTTGAAATGTGGAGGCTAGAGATGGAGGATCTATTGATAGATCGAGATCTATGGGATGTTGTTGATGATAATGTTTAAAGGCTTGTAGATCCTACTTAGGTTACTCAATATGATGTTATGGACCGTAAAGCCAAGGGTCTAGTTAGATTGTATTTGGCAGAATCTATTTTAATTAATGTCTATGAGGAGACCTGCACATAAGCTATGGAAGAAGCTTGGTGAGATGTATTAGGCCAAATCTTTAGTGAACAATATTTTATTGAGGAAGAAATTGTATTCCTTGAGAATGGAAGAGGGTGAACAAATCAAAAACCACTTGGAAGTATTCAATATTCTGGTGGCTTAATTGGTGTCCATTGGTGTTAAAATGGATGAGGAGGAGAAATGTTAGATATTGCTTCGTTCTTTTCCCAATTTGTGGGATTCTCTTGTTATGGCTATTGTGAGTACTTCTATTATTTTAAAGACTGAAGATATGGTGGATTCTTTTCTTTGTGAAGAGATGAGGAGGAAGGTATCCATCACAACTAAGGAGGCCCTAAATGTTCATGGAAGACCTAAGGAGAAAGGAAAGAAGAATGAGAAGCATGACAAATCCAAGTCTAGGGGGAGATCTAAATCTCCTAGAAAGTCCAAATTTATTTGATGGAACTGTAGTAAGCCTGGACATGTTCGTAAGGAATGCAAAGAAGAAAAGAAGAATAAAAATAAGAAATTTGATTCTAATTCTAAGTCCAAGAAGGAAGATGGAAACAAATTGATTGCATCTTTGGTAATTTGTGCAGGTAATGATGCATGGTTAATTGACTCAGGTGCATCTTTCCATATGACCTTTAATAGAGATTGGTTTTCTGAGTATGAAGAATTTGATGGAGGTAAGGTGTACTTGGGTGATGACTCTCATTTAGACATTGTTGAACATGGTAAATTTAAAATAAAGTTTCTTGATGGTAGAATAAAAAGGATTAATGGTGTGTTGCATATCCCTAGATTAGCATGAAAATTGTTATCTATAAGCAAAATAATAGATGTAGGTGTCTAGGTAGTATTTTATGATGCAGGATGCAAGATGGTTAGAGGTGCTATGGTGATTGCTAGAGGTGTTAGATATGACACATTGTATAAGCTTGATGCATGCACTATTGAGTGCAATAGTACTTCTGTGAAAAGAAAGTTGTGGAAGAAGTGAGGGTTTCACCTTCAATAGATGGTCATGGCTTTTGGGTACCCAAGGGTGCTCTTTCTTCTGAGACAAAGTTACCTATAGAGAAAACTATGTTATGGCACCAAAGACTTGGCCACATTGAAGAAAAGGGTCTAAGGACCTTAAAAAATATAAAACCTTGGTTATGGCTTGTTCGATTGTAATCTTGAATTCCAATTTATGTGAGCATTGCATTTATGGAAAATAAAACGATGTTTAGTTTTACTCAAGTTCTCATAAATCTTGTGGTGTATTGGTTCTTATTCATTCTATTGTGTTTGGTCCTATAAATGTTCCTTCAATTGGTAAATCCACATATTATGTTTCATTTATTGATGATTATAGTAGAAGAAAATGGGCATATTTTCTAAAGAGTAAATCCGAAGTTTTCAATTGATTTAAAGAATTTAAAGCAATGGTTGAGTTATAGACTAGAAAAAGAAAAAAATGTTTGAGGATTGATAATGGTGGTGAATTTTTCTCTAATTATTTTGATAGATTCTATAAAGATTGTGGTATTCATAGAAAAAAGACAACTCTGTATTCTCCACAACAAAATGGAGTTGTAGAAAGAATGAACAAGACACTAATGGAGAAGGCTAGGAGTATTTTAAGTGGTACTAGCCTAGAATCAATGTTTTGGGATGAAGTAGTTGCCATTGCTTTTTACATGATTAATAGGTCTCCTACATCAACTCTTGTTGATAAGAAACCTATAGAGGCATGGTTGGGTCACAAGCCTTCATTAAGACATCTTATAGTTTTTGATTATGAGGCATATGCACATGTTCCAAAACTAAAGTAAACAAAGTTGGAGAACAAGGTTGTGAAATGTATCTTCATTGGATACAATTATGGTGTGAAAGGATATGAGCTTTGGGAACCTGTTGCACAAAAGGTAATATATAGTAGAAGTGCTATTTTTAGAGAAACTAAGCCTTCTTCTGTTACATTGCAGATAGAACAAAGTAAACAGGAAGATGTGATTCAATTTACATCTACACTTGAGAAATTTGAATCAAGGCCCAAGGATAGACAAGAAGTTGAGGAGAGCTGATCTAGCTCTGGATCTTTAGAAGAGGATGAAGAAGCTCCAACTCAACTTTTTTGTAGGTCTATAAGGAATAGAAAACCACCTAAAAGGTATACACCTAATGATTGGATATGTATTTTTCCTTTGAATACTAACATGGATAAATCCAAATCTATAGTAGAAGAATTAGGTATGAATAATGTAGAATCCTGGAAGATTGCTATGGATGAAGAAATGACATCTTTGAAAAAAAATGATACATGGGATCTTGTACCATTGCATGAAGGACAAAAACCTGTTGGTTGCAAATGGGTGTTCAAGAAAAAAATTGGTTCAGATGGAGATATTGAGAAGTACGAAGCAAGGTTGTTTGTGAAATATTACTCTCAAGTTGAGGGTGTTGATTATGGTGAGATATTCTCTACTATTATAAAAATGACACCCATTATATTTTTTTATTGCTATTGCTGTTACTTATGATTTAGAGGTTGAGAAAATGGATGTGAAAACTACTTTCCTTCATGGTGATTTGGAGGAGGATATTTATATGACACAACCAAAGTACTATGTGGTGAAAGGTAAAAGTAATTTGGTTTGCAAGTTGAAGAAATCTTTGTATGGCTTAAAATAGAGTCCTAGGATGTGTTACCAAAATTTTGATACATACATGTTGAGTTTGAGATTTGAGCATTCTAAATCAAATCATTGTGTTTATTATAAAACTAATGGTGATCATTTCCTATTTATTCCATTATATGTCAATGTTATGTTATTTATTGGCAAAGGGAAAAGTATGATTTCATAACTAAAATCTCAACTTGTTGCTAAATTTGAAATGAAATACCTTGGTGTAGCTAGAAACATTATTGGGATGGAAATTAAAAGAGATAGAGAGAATAGAAAGCTATGTCTTGGCCAAAGTAAGTATGTCAATTCAATTTTACAGAGATTTAACATGCAAGATTGTAGACCATTGTGTGTTTCCCTTTTTGTTGGAACAAAGTTATCTATTTTAGATTGTCCGACATCCCCATCGAAGATGGAAGACAGGAGAAGAGTGCCTTACTAGAGTGCAGTTGAAAATTTGATATATGTTATGATTTGTACCAAACCAGACATTTACCAAGTAGTGGGAGTTCTTTCCAGATATATGTCAAATCCTAGTAGAGTTAATTGGGATGCAGTTAACAAAGTCTTCATATATTTGTGTGGTACCTCAAATTATTCCTTATGTTATCATAGTAATGTGACTGAAGATAAGATTTCCCTTGATATTAATGGTTATGTGGATTCAAATTGGGTAGGTGATGTTGATACTAGAAGATCCACCAGTGCTTGTGTGTTTACTTTATTTGGTGGTGCAATTAGTTGGATGAGTAAGCAATAGGTTGAGGTTGCTTTGTCCACTACTGAAGCAGAGTAAAAAATCCATTTGGCTTAAGACACTGTGTTTAGATACTAGAATAAAATAAAATGAAGTGACAATTTATTATGATAGTTAGAGTGTGGTATGTCTAGCCAAGAACCTGCCATTTCATGCTAGGACCAAGCATATTGATGTACAATATCATTTTGTTCAAGATATGGTCGAAGATGGCAAGGTGAAGTTGGTTAAGGTAGATACTTTGATGAATGTTGTTGAATATTTAACTAAGCCTTTGAGCACAGAGAAGTTCAAATGGTGTTTAGAGATTATGGGCCTTTTGGCACCTAGTAATTAAGAGATAATTTTTATCCCCTCCCATTGCTCTTGCAATGTGTTTGAAAAGTGGGAGATTTTTTGGGAAAATGTGTCTCAACCTTGATATTATATAAAGGTTATTTTTGATAGGATATATATATATTCCTAGTTACATTGATAGATGTAATATACAATGGCATCAAGGGGGAGGAGTGGGATGCGCGTAAGAAATTTTTTGTTAACTTTTTTAGGAAACTTCTAAAATGGCCAACATACATTAAGTAAATGATACATTTTAAATATAGACTGTTAATTATTAAGTTTTAGATCTAATGATGGATATTTTGTTGGCCTTTCTTTCCCTAGAATGTAACTCTATTTTATGATGGAATTGTATTATGACTGTGGTAGAGAGATGGCGATGTATTCTAAGAGTTTGAAAGTGGTTGTGTTATCTCTTGATCTCTGAGTGGTGATACTCATGTGAGAAGATTGCTCTGCAAGTATATTATAACCTTTGTGATTTATGAATAATATATTAGATAGCTTTTGGAGTGTGGGGTTTTTCTCCCGAATGGGTTTTCCCCACATAAATCACTATGTCATTGTATGCATGATATTTATGTTTATTTATGTTTAATTTTCTATAACCAATAAAGATCTATGAAATTTTTATGCTATTATGCTCTCAAGATTAGTGTAGTAAGTTCTTCCGCTACCTTAGCTTCCTTACAATCTTGACATAAAAACCTTCATCAAATGATATCACATAAGTTTCCAAAAAAATTCATTGACGAATGCTTTAATTTCTTGATAGATATACAAAAGTTTAGCTCATAAAATATAACAGATTGTTGCAACTAGAATGTAGATTATAGCTCAATACATCTTCATGTTTTGGCATGATTGATCATAATATCTCCTTGAACATAATTTATTCCTTCATCTTGATGCCTTGCAAACTTGAACTTGATTGATAAAAATGCTATACTAGTGTTGGTAATTCTCCCCTTGATTTCCCTTGATTAATTTTAGGATCTTCAATTTTCTCAATAGATTTTGTAGGATTTGAAATGGTGAAAATACGTTGTATTTATATGTAATTATTCTAATTTCCAAAAAATAAAATATTGATAAATGAAAATTGAAATTTAAAATTCAAATAATAAAATATTGACACCAACATATTCAAATACAAAGCTAATAGTGTTGGTCTAGGGCATGGGGTTCCCTAAACTAGATTCCTACATTTTTAAGATCAAAAGTGTCAAGGGTAAAATGTTAAATGCATAATTTGATTTCCCATGTTTGATTTTCCAAGAATGTTTATCAAATGAGTAATCAATGCATACCTATGTCCAAGAACATATGGGGGAGCTAAACCTAATGTGAAATTGTCAAGGTGACAAGTTTTTACACTACATTTATCCTACACTTTAGTGAGAGTATGAACTTACACTTAGATTCATACTAAAGTAAGAATATGTCAAAAGAGGTTCAATTATCCAAATGTTGAAGATATATGAGAGCATTGAATCTAGGGGAAGTGCTAGCCCCCAAGATTCAAGATCCCATGATAAGAGAACATAAGGGAAAATGAACACACATGTATGAGATGCAATGCAACATGAAAAATGCGAAGCATACACAATGTAGACACACAAAAAAAATATATATAAAAAGAAACATGATATAAATGAAATAAAAACATGATGTAAAAATGTAAATAATATAAGTCATAATCAAAACACAAACACATATATTAGTACTAAAAATGATCTAAGCATTCGATCACTACTTCACACAAATTTACAACTGGTATCCCACTTGTAAAATTTTCTAATATAATATTGGCTACCTTGGTGAGTTTTTCCACCATAATATTATACCAAACTCATTAACATAGATTGATAAAAAATATTCTAATGATATGTCACTTCCTCTATAGAATTTCATGAGAATATACAAGTATTGCTAGTGATGACATTCTGTCTTCACCCTCTGGTACTCTAGACAATGCGCTACATACCTTGAAACATTTCACTCTATTTCCTTACAAATTATAGTCATTTGACATTAGTCAATGATTTTGTCATTCCATTTTTTCCTAAAAATGACAATCAACTTACTACACCTCATTCCTTAATTCTCCAGATTTTGGTACTCAAGTTTTCCCTTGATTCATAAAATTCGATCCAAATTAAATGAAACATCTTCCTTGTAATTATAAAACACTTTGATTCTTAATAATATAATGATTAGATATTATTGAGGAGATATAAATCCTTCGTCTTAGGGAATCCTTATTCTGGATTTTCCTTTTCCCTTCTAATTATTTCCAAAGTGGTAGTCCAATTTCAACTTATTCTATCTCTTCTAATTGGTTGAATAACAATTCTTGTTAGATCATGCTAGTTTGAAATTATCTCCCAAAAGATATTCAAATAATTAAGGCATACATGGTTACCAAGCATGAATGTTTTTTCGATAAGTCAAAATAATGTGGAGCATGGTTTTGTTCATAAATATTTCCTTTCCTCTTTCATTAGAAATAATATTTTCTTTCATGGATAAGAATACTACTTAACCTTTTTCCAAAGCTTCAATGATGAGCACACATTGGTCTTCCAATACAAGAAATTATAAAATTGAGTTGTAATTACTTCACTCTTAGTTGGTCAAAAGTCTCTAGCTTTCCTTCACCATTCCAAATCTTTCACTAATAGTTTCAATACCTTAACCTTTAACTTCAACAACCTTGTTGTGGTAATTGAGTACAAAACTTCAAATATAGGGTTTTTGAACCATGTCTTATGGAGAAGTGAAAATTTCTTTGAAAATACATCATTGAACTTCATTGAATAGGGTACTTATCTTGTATGCATATGATTTCCTTCATCCCCTCCTTGGTGTTTCCAAACATCAGATCATCTTAATAATCATTTATTTTCTCCAAATTGATCGAATTGATTTATCATTCCTTTTTTTAGCTTTTGATAGTTGAATGATTGTTACTTTCCTTTCTTTCCCTTATTAGGTATACCTTGAAAAGCCTTTTTTTTCCAAAATTATACTTTCAACTTGACAACACTGTCTTCTTCCATATCAAATTTATCTCTTGCTCATTTTCAAATGAATTATAAAGGAACTAAACAAAAAGTTAATTTTGTTTGAACTTCAACCCAACTATGTTATGAATGAGCCCTTAACTAAATAGTCTATTTTTCTATCCAATATTTTGCTTTGTAATCCTATTTCAAGGAAACTTTGTCCAAATTCTTGGTGATTTCATTTTTCTCATAACCTTAGACACTCTAAGGTTTGTTTGATTTCTTTTAAGTCCCATTTTATCTATTAGTTAATGCATATTCTTTATATTTGATCTTTTGTTTGATAGGAATGTGATGTTCACCACCCAAATGATCCAATTCCCATTTATCCTAGTAGCTAGAGTAATTCAACCAATTAATGCCATTCTCTATGTCAGCTACCTACTGGCATGAGGGTTTTTCCGCTATTATCGCTGCCTAGCCATTGTGGATATTTAACATTAAATATAGTCTGTTGATCTATTCTATTCATGCCAAGATCCATTGATCCTTCTTTATCCTCACCAACTTTAAAACACATCCATTGGATTAGCTTTCATTAAACTATCATTGTTGATCTTCATCATTTTGTATATAAATATCACACTTAACCTATCGCAACTTCACTTTGAGATTGAAACTCATTTTTGTGATGTGAAGGTGAAGTGTGATCACCATCCAATCTTCATCTCTTAACCTTTACCATTGGATTGCCATAACATTCACTTTTCCTAGTGCAACTTTTTTTGCTTGCAAAGATTGTGAATTATGATGTAATAAAAATTTTCCACCTGTCTTATTGAATACATGTCCACCTTATCACTCCATCCTTATTATGAGAAGGGGAGCCACCAATTCTTCATCACAACCCTTTTAACTATCACTCTTTGTTTGGCATCGTCTTACTCACAACAACTATGTGAATTAATAAAGTGATGTAATCGTATGTTGCTGCCTGTCCATGCTTACATCACACTCAACTAACACTTTACCCATAACATATCACACATTGCTTTATAACCTATAAATGAAGAAATGTGATGCATAAAAAATCTATGATGAACCCTTATTCTGCCACCTATCCTTTGTTGAAATCATACTCCACTAGCTTCGCATATCACTAGTTTTCCTCAGTTGATGCAAATACAATCACATGTGAAGAACACATGTGATAGTCATCTAATCTTACATGTTGCAACCTTCACCATTGATTATCTTCATCACCCATCAATGAATTGTATAGGGCCCATGAAGAATAAAGATGCGATGTGAAGACATATTTTGATGCACAAAATGACATGTACTTACTGGCAGAAAGAGAAGTTCTTTTAAATTTTTTAGTAATTGATGAAGGTTATCAAAATTTTATGAGACACCACTTAACTTAAACTTGGTGGAGCATATAAGAGTTATTCTAACCTTTTAAGAGATCAGAGGAGGTTATCAAACCAACAAAAAATGCTAATAACCTTTGGGGTAGAGTAAACAAGAGTTAGGCCAACCAAGGTGGGGGTTGACAAAGTTATGCAAACCACCAAAAATATTGACAAGCTTTCAGACTTAGAGAAATATTTAAGCCTTTAGTTCTCCCACCAAGCTAATAACTTATAGGTAAATGTGTTCATTTTTGCAACAACATAAAAGGATTAAGTTGTAACTTAAGAAAATTGCAACTGCGAACATCTAATCAACTTCAAAATATAAAACCTGATCATCTCCATGACTACAACACCTTAGGGTTTAGCTGTAAAACCCTAATCTAACTAGAGAGTAGAGTTAAATCTCTTATGAGTACATTTCATGTCTTCTGATCATGTAGACCACACCAATTCTTTAAGAAATTGATCCACTATAACTAATGACACTTAGTCTTCCACTAGACTCCCCTTTATCAATGACACCTTTTGACATCAATAACAATATTATGCCAACAATCTCGCCCTTTTTCATTGATGGTAAAAAAAAATTCTTTGTACCAACTCCAAATGCACTATACCAACTGAACTAATATGTAGGTCCAATTATATTAAAACTAATCATGAGTGCACATACATAATAGCTCTCCCTTAGACATATCTCCTCTTCTTGTAGAAAAAAATCATTTGCTCAAATTTATCACCCTTTGACATCAATGGTAAAGGGACACTCATGAACATCTTACTATACTCGATGTTTCTCCCCATTTGACAAAACTATGCAAAGAGAAAGAAAGTAACCATAAATATGTGACTATCAAATCATTAGAAATCTATAAAACCATGTTTACCTAGCTTGATCTCTCTCTTCATTTCCAGGGATGAATGAAATACCTATGAAGATCCCCTTGGATCATACCCTATGATTAGGACTTAGTGATATGCTGTGGGAGCAATAACTCCCAATTTATTCCTTAGATATTCAAATTTTTTCCTTAAGAAAAGGCTTATCGAATATGTCAGCCACTTGATCTTTTGTTGGCATGTAATCCATGGTGACTTCCTAATCTATAACCTTCTCTCTTATGAAGTGATAATTGTTATCTGCTTGGTCTTAGATTGCATCACTAGATTCTTTAACATGTTGATTGCACTTGAATTATCAAAAATAATAGAGATAAGTTCTTTTTACTTAGCCTTGATGTCTTTGAGTGTCTACTTCATCCATAATACTTGAGTACAAAATGTTGTTACTGCTACATATTCTACTTTTGTTGTAGAAAGAGTTACTAATTCTTTATTTTTGCTCATCCAGGAAACAAGTTTGTCTCCCAAGAAAAATGCACCATCACAAGTGCTTATTTTTCATTTGCACTTCCAACCCAATCAACATCTGTATAGGTAGTTAAAGTGAAATATTTTCTCTTGGGATACCATAATCCATAGTCAAAAATAATTTTGATATATCTAAAAATTATTTTTACCACATTGACATGAGACTCTTTGGGACCATCTTTAAATCTTGCAACCATACACACTGCTTGCATAATATTAGGTCTTGATGTAGTTAAGTACAACAAGCTACCTATCATTGACCTATACATTATATGATTTGCATTCAAGGATTCATCTATGTTTCTCAACTTACATCTAGTTGTCATAGGGGTACTTACTTGTTTTCTATCCTCCATTCCAAACTTTTTAAGCATTTCCTTATCATACATAGTTTGAGATGTAAATATTTCATCATCAATTTTTACTATCCATAAACTAAGGAAAAATGACAATTCTCCTAGCATTGACATTTCAAATTCACCTTGCATTTGAACAGCAAATTCTTTACACATCTTATCATTGGTACAACCAACAATGATGGCATCCACATATACAACAACTATCATGTGTTCATCTTCTAATTTGAACTACAAATTGCTATCTACACATCCTTTCTTGAAACCTTGTTGTTGTAGATACTGGTCTAATCTTGAGTACAATGCCCATGGTGCTTGTTTTAGACCATACAATGCTTTCTTCAATCTGCAGACACAATTTTATTCTTCTATTAGCTAAAAATATTCTGGTTGTTCTATGTAAACATCTTCTTCAAGGTTTCCATTCAGAAAAGAAGATTTAACATCCATCTGATAGACTTTAAATACTTTATAAACTTAAAATTCAAGAAATATTCTTATGGATTTTAATCATGTAGAAAGCACAAATGTCTATTCAAAGTATATACCTTCAACTTGTGCATATCCTTTGCACACCAACCTTTCTTTATCCCTTACTACAACTCCATCTTTGTTGAGCTTGTTTCTAAACACCCATTTAGTACCCATCACTTTTTTTCTTGGTGGTCTAGGAACTAATTCCCATGTTTTGTTATTCTCAATTTGATTAAGCTCTTCTTCCATTTCCTTTATCTAGATATCATCCTTGTTGGTCTCAACATATCTTTTAAGTTCAATCTAAGAAAAGAGATCAAAATTTACTTGTTCCTTATTCTTTGCAACTCTTCTCCTTGTTTAAACACCTTCATTTTTATTACTAATTATCTAATCGACAGGATGATCCTTTTGAACATATTTTGTAGGTGCTTTTTCATTATCTTCTTTGGTTCTTCATCAATAATCTCTTCTTCACATTCTGATTCATCTTCAAAGTTATCTCTATCAAATTTAGCATGTTTCAATTCTTCATCAATCTTGACATTGATACTTTTTTTGTATCATTTTGTTATATAGCACTTGTAAGCTTTTCTTTGGGTGGAATATCCAATAAATATTCCTTCATCACATCTAGAATCAAATCTTCCTAAATTATCTTCTTCTCTTTTTATGTATTGTTTGCTACCAAACACTTTGAAATACTTGACAAATGTTTGCTTATCGTACCATAGTTCATAGGGTGTCTTCTCATTGTTTACCCTTAATTGGACTCTGTTTAGAATATAAAATATAGTATGAAGTGCTTCTCTCTAATACACATCTAGTAACTTGGCCTCATATAATATTTTTTTTCCTTTCTCATTAACTATCCTATTCTTTCTCTTAATTACTCCATTTTGTTGTGGAGTTCTCAATGCATAATATTTCCTTTAATCCCATGCTTCTCATAGTATTCAATGAATTCACTTGATGTGAATTCTCCACCTCTATCTAACCTTAAGCATTTGATTCTTCTACAAATCTCCTTCTCAACCATGGTTCTAAATATCTTGAATCTTTCAAATTCTTGTGACTTATCCTTTAGAAAGGTTACCCATGTCATCCTTGAATAGTCATCAATCAACAACATGAAGTATCTTTCACCTTTCAATTCTCTGTTCCTTGTAGGACCACACAGATCCATATGAACTAGTTGCAAGGGATTTTTAGTTGAGTATTCTTTTGTCTAAAACTTTACCCTTGTTTGATTGCCTATTTGACATTCTTTACAAATGGTATTTGTAGGTTTAGTTATTTTAGGCATGTGTATTACCAATCTTTGTGAGCTCACCTTCACCAAATTGTCAAAATTTACATGTCCCATCCTCCTATGCCACAACCAACTCTCATCAATTGGACTTATTAGATAATTTTGACCTTTTACTTCACTGAGTTTATAAAGGTTGCTATCTATTCTTACTCATTGTGCAATTTTTTTTCCATTTTTCTTTATTTTGCATCCTTTTGAATTAAATGTGACTTTATAACCATTATCACACATCTGACTTACACTCAATAGGTTGTGCTTCAAACCTTGAACCTAGAGGACATATTTTGTTGGTAATTTTCCATCTATGCTCAATGTTCCTTTGCCACAAATCTTTATGGCAGTGTTGTCACCTAAACTAACTTAACCTTCCTTACATTTCTCAAGTTGGGTGAATTTTCTCTTTTCCCAAGTCATATGCTTAGAACATCCACTATCTATCACCCAAAATGTTTTCTTTTTGGCATTAAGTGTCCATTTTTCAATCATTCACTTGGTGGGCTACTCTATTTCTTTCCACACTTTCTTAGGTGTCACGACCCTCCTTTCAATAAGTAATTTATAATTCAATAATACCATTTTAAAGCATCTAGTATTTAATTTAGTGAATGATTATAGTGTTCGTATGTTTAATTAAATTAATCAGTAGTGAAATAAAAGTGCAATGGAACAAAAAAAAAATTATTACTATTTAATTATAGATTTTATTCATTATAAATGATAATGTTTGGATATTTAGAATAAATATTTTATTCCCAATTGAATGAAAATTATTTATTATTTATTTAGAGTAGATATTTAATTTGCAAGTAAATAATATTTCTTTATTATGTATTAAGGGTAAATATTACTTTTGTAATTTAAAATGGCATTTCTTCACTAATTACTATGGATAATTACGTAGTTGCAATTAAAATAGAATTTTTTATTACTATTTATAAAAGATAAATAAATGATAAACCGTACCTCACCATTTTTTAAGTATTAGGTTTAATGGTGGCATTCTTCTCAAGCATCATGGTTATCAAGTATGTAAGGTGAACTTTGGAATTCCCTCACTTAGTTGATTTTGTGTTTTATTCTCATATGAATGTATACCTTCTTTTTAGTTTTATTCACTTATTGTTGAACTCTCCTTGAAGTTATAATCAAAATGTGAATGGCTTATGACTTTCAATATACTTGCCTTATTTACAAATACTTGGGAGCGATTCATGATAGTGTTGGCATTACCTTATTCTCATATGCAAGGATGATGCATTGGTGAAACTTGAAAATGTTTCTTGGAGATTTATGTGACTTGTATAAGAACTTAAATATGTCCTTTGTTAAGTGTGATAGATGATATCTAGAATTTTGAAATGAATGGTCATGTTAGTGTGACGTTATTGTGACAGTATGATCATTGCTTGTGAGGCATCTTGTAACCATTGAGAATTTGTAGCCAGTAAGGCTCTACTAGTGAGGCATTTCATTAAGCCATTGAGGCATTTTTACAAGTGGTTTTTCATCCCTACAAGGGTTTTCCACTCATGAAAAATCTTTGCGTTATGGTTCTTTGTGGATGCACTTAAATGATTTTTCTATTTTTCTTTAATTTGCATTTCAATATTTGAATTTACATGTATTACTGATATGATAAATCTGGTGTAAGCCTATATGGCTATATACTCGATTAATTGATGCATGTCATTTCATTGAGTATAGTGATGAAAGTAATTAAATTATTCCTCGTCTTATGCACCTTTTATAAATAATTTATTGTATTAAATTATCTTGGAAGTTAAGAAATATAATTAGTAAATGATTTATTCTCAGATGTTACATTAGGTTTCTTTTCTACATTATCTTCCTTCTTCTCAAGGACTTTAGACCCTTTATTTACTCTAGGAGGTGTGTTCTTTTTCTCACTCTATACATTTGGTCTTGTAATTTTTTTTCTTGCAATTCTTAGCTATATGACCAAAATTATTACAATTGTAGCATATTACATTCATATCTACTAAAGGATCAAATAAATTTTTTCTTACAAAATTCATACTCCTTTAAGGGACAACTCTACAATCTCTACCCCTATGACCAAATTGATTACAAGTATAATAGTACCCATAGAAGTATGAAGAGTACCTTGTCATAGAATTTCATTGACAAGGATGAGGGGGTCTTCTTGGCTTTGGCTTCTTCAAATCTCTCACCCTTGCTAATCCATCAACATTAGTTCTTGGGTCAGTGCAAGATCATGGGGGTCCAAACTAGGCCCCTAAGTGGCAATGCAAATTCAAAAAAATGGAGTTATGCAACTTGACATAAAAATTTGAATAGGCTATTAACATAATTTGAAAAATATGTAAAAAAATAATTTGTAGAAAACTAAATGTAGGTTCTAAGCTTTTAGTCATTTTTTGGAAAAAATTAAATCTATTTGGTGAAAATTTTAAATTTTAATGCAGTAGTACTAAATTTTCAAGAAAAAAAGCAGGTATTTGTCCGACCACCCTAATGGGGAGAAAAAATAAAATTTTATTCTAAATATTTGAATATAAGTAGGGGACACATTATTGGATGTGATGCATATTTTTTTGTAATTTATTTGCAAGTAAATATATAGTTATGAATTTTCTAGTAGGAATTTATAAAAATATTTAAAAACAATTTGTCTAAACACCCTAACTTGGTCAAAAAATTATGAAATTAATTTTTTTGTTTTTTTAAACTATAGTTTGTGAAGAATAGGTTGTGATGCATCTTTTGGATTCAAAAAATGTTTAACAGTTTAAAAGATAGAGTTTTTTCAATCCTATCAAATTTTAGGACTTTAGTCAGAATGTATGTAGAAAATCAATAATAATTATCTATTTAATTCCAAATAAGGCATATGATTATATTTTTGGAAAGCTGAAAATTTTCTCTATAAACCCTTTTTGTTTCATAAAATTTGGATATTAAAAAAGTCTTCAACCACTTTTTGGACCCCATGATCTTGCATTCACCCTCTTCTTGTGTTATGCTTCTTTAGGATTTTAGGAGTTGATTGGTTATTCTTCTTGTCTACAGTAGGCTTCTTTTCTTCTTCCACTTTCTTTATCTTAGCAATCTTCTTCTCCTCTATAGAGTTGTTCTCCTTGTAGGATTTCTCATCATTTGTATTGAACTTTTCTTTTGCTCTAAATCTCACATACAGTTTTGTAGAAGCATTAGTAAAGTTACTCTTCCCTTTCTCTAAACCCAAACTAGATTTTTATTTTAAAGGTTTTTGTTTGCTGATTGACTCGTCAAGAATCTCCAAACCTTGAGCTTCTACTTCAAGACTTTTTATAAGTGTTCTCTAGCCTTTTCCAAATCTTTTCTTGAGGAAACTATTTCTGCCTCTAGCTTCATACATTCATCAACTTTTTACTGTAGCTTTGACTTCACTACATCTTGAATTCTTTTGGATTTCTCTACTTGTATCTTCAAGCTCACCACCATCTAGTTAGATTCTTCAAGATTTTTAGTTAGCTTTTTTGTCTCTTTTTTTGCAAGCTTATTCCAATGCTCATTATCCTTTTTTCGAATTATCAATCTCCTCTCTCAAGTTATAATTCTCTTCTAAGGCATAGATAAGTTCTCCTTCATGGTAAAATTCTCCTTCTTCACCTTCTTCACCAAGATCCTCAAAGTTTTGACCCTTTTTTTCTTCAAAGTCTTTTGCTATGAATATAAATTTATTTTATTTAACTAAAAAGGCACAATATTGTTCATCATCTAAACTATCACTAGCATTAGATGAATCACTTTCCTCTTGAATGTATAGACTCATCTTCTTCTTTAAAAAATTCATTTTCTTAGGGAAGTAGGGTTTTTAATTTTTATCATCTACTTCTTTTTCAGCATTATCCTTCTTATTGTAAGGGTATTTAGAATCAAAATGTCCTATCTTACCAAAATTAGAACACTTGAATGGTAACATACCTCTATACTTTCCTAAGCATCACCTTAATCTTTTGATGAAGTTGGCTTCTTCATCATTAGTCTTTTCATGTTCGGATGTAGAAGCTTCATTATTTTGTTTCTTGGAAACTTTAGTCATTTCCTTCTTGGAGGCCTTGAATGCATCTTCTCTTTTGGATGAATTTTTATTTTCCATTCTCATTTCATAGGTTGTGAATATGCCATGCAGTTCATTAATAGCCAGTTTATCTATTTCTCTTGCTTCCTCTATTGAAAATATTTTGGAGTCATACTTGGATGGAATGGATCTCAAAACTTTTTGAAAAATGATTGAATATTTTACTTCTTCTCCAAAACCTCTGATTGAGTTCACTATTTTATCAACTCTAAGAAGATAATCTACGATCTTTTCTTCATCACTCATCTTGAGACTTTCAAAATTGGCTTTGAGAGTTATAGTTTTGTCATCTTTAATTTATCATCTCCTTCATATATTATCTTCAATTTACTCCAAACATCATGTGTGTAGTTTGATTATACATCACTTTAATAAACAGTAAACTAGACAACCCACATAGAATAACATTATTTTCCTTTACATTTTTGTCATAATATTTCTTTCCTACAACATCAATAGGAGTAGTAGAAGGAGGGTATATCTTTTTTATCATAAATCTAAACATAAAACCCTAATGATGTCAAATATGTCTCCATATTAATGCTCCAGAAAGCATAATCTAATTCATAAAAAGAGGTACCTTGTTTGTAGATGAACCCTCTTGGCTGGCCATTGTGTTCACTTGTCTAAGATCTACCCGAGCTTATTAATATTCTCCAAGGGAACTAGGGATCTAATACCAATTATTGGAACAAAAAAAATTATTGAGAGGGGGGGGGTGAATAACTAGATCAATTAAAATTTACCCCTTAACACTTTATGCAGATAAATTAAACAAGTAGAGAAATAAATTCACACACATTTGAATATAACACAAGATATATGTGGAAAACCCAAGATGGAAAAAAAAAATTGAGAATAGCTACTAGGACCTACTATCCTAATCCAACCTCACAATGAAAATATTTTGATTACAATTATTTAAGGGCACCAACCCTAAGGAGACAACAATCTAATGATTTTAGGAGTACCCACTCCAAGGAAGCACCCACTCCCTACACTAAGCACCTACCCAGTTATCTGATGGCACACACCAATCAAATTTATAATGAAAATATTATAATTTGATTCAATATAATCTAGTTCAATGTTACAACTCTATTTTTCAATTTCTCACACTTTTCTATGCATTCTCTACAACTCCAATTTCTACTCTAAACCTCTCTCTTTTCTACTCTGCACCTTGAATGCAAACCCTTGATGATGTTATGTATTTTTTTTAGGTTTCACTCTGTCTCAGCATGTGCATTATCTATCCATTTCACTTCACTCTCTCACACTTAGCCAATTTTTTTCATGGATATTTTCTTATGACTTCATTGATAAGGATTAATTCCTTGAGCCATGTACCACCACCTAGATTAATTTCATATTCATTTTTTTTCAATCTAGAAACTTTTGTTAGGGTTTTATCACATGCTATCTACCCCAACAAGCTTCTTGTACATCGAGCCTCACACCATTTTCATCAAATTATGTACCAATGATATTTTCAACATGTAACTAATCTAGGGTTTATGTTCATTAATGCATATTCTTTATATTTGATCTTTTGTTCAACAATAATGTGATATTTACTGGCCAAACAATCCAATCACAATTTAACCTGGTAGCCTAGAGAGTAGTTTAACCAATTAATTTCATGCTCTATATCAGTTACCTATTCAAATGAGGGTTTCAATTATCACTTCCTAGTCTTTGAAAATATTTAAATTTTAATCTGGTTAGTCGATTTATTCTATTCACACCAAGATCCATCAATGCTTCTTTATCCTCACCAAGTTTAAAACATAATAATTGGATTAGATTTCTTTAAAATATCAATGTTGATCTTCATCACTTTGTATATAACCATCATGCTTACTTAACCTATCACAACTTCACTTTGAGCTTGATTTTTTTTATTTTTGATGCGAAGGTGAAGTGTGATCATCGCTCAATCTTCATCTCTTAACCTATACCATTGTATTTCCATGAAATTCAATTTTCCTAGTGCAACTTCGTTTGCATGCAAAGAGTGTAAATCACAATGTAAAAAAATATTGTGATGCAATACAAATTTTTCACCTATCTCACTAAATATGTGTCCACCTTATTGCTCCATCATTCTTATGAGAAGGGGACCCACCAATTCTTCATTGCAACCCTTTTAACTATCACTCTTTTTTTAGTTCTTTTTTTATTCACAATAGTGATGTGAATAAATGAAGTGATGCAATCATATGCCACCACCTATCCATTCTTACATCACACTCCACTAACACTTTATCCATCACATATCACACATTCTTTATAACCTAGAAATGAAGAAATGTGATGCATAAACACTCTATGATGCACCTTGTTCCACACCTATCCTTTGTTGATATCATACTCCACTAAATTCACATATCTCTTTTTTTCCTCAGCTGATACAAATACAAATCATGATGTGAAGAAAACATGTGATATACATCCAATATTACATGATCCAACCTTCACTATTGATTATCTACATCACACAACACTAAATTGTATAGACCATGAAGAATAAAAATGTGTTGTGAAGAAATATTGTGATTCACTCACAAATTGACATGTACCTATCGACATAAAGAGAAGTTCTTCTAACTTTGTTAGTAGCCAATCAAGGTTAGCAAACTTTATGAAATATCATAACCACTTAAATTCAACTAGGAAAAACATATAAAAGTTCTTCTAGTTTTGTCATAGACCAAAAGAGGTTATCAAACCAACACCAAATGTCGATAACCTTTGGGGTGAGTAAACAATAGTTAATCCAGCTAAGGTGGTGGTCGATAGAGTTATGTAAACCACCAAAAATACCAACAAGCTTTTAGAATTAGAGAAATATTTAAGCTGTCATGATTCTCCCACTGATCCGGTAACTACTAGGTAAAGGGGTTGATTTCCACAATGACATAAAAGGCTTAAGTTGTAAGTTAAGAAACCTTCAACCACCAACATCTAGTCATTTAAAGTATAAAACCTACTAATCATCATGAATACAACAACTTAGGGTTTAGCTGTAAAACTTGAATCTGACTAGACTATAGAATTAAATATTTTCTAAGTACATTTCATTCCTTGTGATCATGCAAACCACACCAATTATTCCAAACACTGATCCACCCTCACTAATGACACTCATTCTTCCACTAGACTCCCCTTTCATATCAATGATTCCTTTTGAAATCAATGACAACATTATACTAACAAATCTATCCTTTTATCGGTGCTTTTTCAAATTTTTGAGCATCATTTTATCTTTGTTTTCTTCATTTCATTATGTTGTCAAATATCTATTTTAGTATTAGAAAATAGAAAATTTTATGTACCTTCTTACATTAAGTTCAATTGGTCAAATTAAGTGCTTTTTTAGGTTCTTTGCACCTTAGAAGTCATTTATCAAATATAAAATATTGCATTAATATTTTCATTATAACAACTTTATCATGGATTTGTGTTTTGCTAAAATATGGGTGTCTCTGAGATCTTTGGTAGAAATTTCAAGTTGTATGTTTGGTGATGACCCTAATGAAATTTAGCCTATTCATTAACCTTCACCTCTTAATGAATGTCCCTATGAGGTGGACATCTTAGGCCAAGATGAAGATAGCATTCAACAATTCATTACTCGATATGTTCAACCTTTTACATCCTAAAATTGAAGCACAAAGCAAGCCTCAACCATCAATCATGAATGAACTTGTTAACAAGGAAAATAGTGATACTCTTCTATCTTATGCTCATCAAGTTATCGATACATGAATTAACTTAGAAGAGAGTTATGGTCAAGGATTTAATATCCTAAACAAACAAGGATGTGACATAAAAAATGAGCATGAAGTCCACAAACTATTAGAACAAATACAATCTAAGGATACCAAGGGGATATGATACCAAGATCCTCCCCCCCTGCACATCTCCTAAGGGGAAAGGTGTTCTCTTTCATAAGATCATTTCAAAACACCAATTAATACCTCACAAGGATGATAGGGTCACCTTAGATCCTCCAACTCCTCCTCAAAATGTTGCCCAATGAAGCAAAATATAAAGACCTTACTAACTCAAGAAGTTATAATTCCCTTGTCCTATGGCCAAAAATGAAAAATCTTTACACACACTTCTTAATCAAGGGCATATAAAATTATCACCTATCAAGGAAAATCCAAAAGGAAAAAGTAAAAACATGTCTCATTGTCAATATCATAGAACTCTTGGGAATAGTATTGATGAGTGTTGTGATATAAAGAGAATTATTAGAGAATTTGAACCATTTTCACATTAATATGATCATATAATCATTTAGCAATTGATCACTTTTCTCCTTGTCATGTAATAGTTGTAGGATCATTGCATGCTCACTATTACATGTTTTACATTTAAATGAAAATAATTTTCTATATTACTAGAAGCACATTCTCATCACTGAAATGTTGAAAATGGGTACAATGCTATCATATGGTTTTAGGACATAGAGCACACCCACTTTACAATTTCATTCAAGGATAACCCTAGAGAGATCGCAGTGCAAAAGAGAAAGATATCTTGCAATAGGGTTGTCCTAGGGGTTGATTGTAAACTAAAAGGGGTTGACCACCAAGTAAGAACTTGGAAAAACAAATGAAATGTAAGATGTGACACTAAACCCTAATATGATGTAATGAATTACAAAATGACCTAAAAAAGTAAATGAAACAAAATTATAAACTGTAGAATCAAATGTGTGCACCTAGAAATATAGAGATGGTTGAATGGAGCTCTAAAATGTTGGAAATTGTGATTTTAATGATGAGTGGGACTGATTCACCAAGTTGGGTGAATCAATCCAAAATTTGGGTTTCTGTGTGGGAAAAGGAATCTGGAAAATGGGTATCCAAATCTAAAAAGATCTGAATTTTGACCAAAACTAGGACTCATTCACTAGAAGTGGCGAATTAGTCTAGTTAGGGTTTTCTAAAACTTCAGGATTTGAATCTTCTCTTCAGGTATGTGTAGGATCATGATGGGCCGAAAAGTGGTGATATGATGGGTATTTGTAGGGTATCTAGCTGACGAATTTTTTTACCCAAAATTGATGAAATGAAAAGGGTTTTTAAAGGAGATTCTCAACTTTCCACCAATATAAATTATTCTTTGTAACTTTGAATTTAATAAATAATTATTATTCATTTTCTATTTGAATTACGACTAAAGTCCTGATTGATAGGTTGATTGAAAAACATCTATAGCTTTCAAACAGTATCACATTCTATGCTTTGCATCCATAGGATTAAAAAAAGAAAATTTGAATTTCATGAAGTTTTGACCAAGTTAAAGTGGTCAGACATACGAGTTTTTTATATTTTTTAAAAGTTGTAATAAAAATTCATAATAAATTATTTACTTGGAAAAAATAACAAAAAAATATGCATCACATTGGGACATCAATCCTCTACTTATCTCTAAAATATTATAAAAAAATATTATCATTTTGTGTGGTTAGGGTGGTGAGACAGACACCTACTTCTTATTTTTTTCTTGAAATTTAAGTACTATTGCATTGAAATTTCAAATTTTCACCAAATAGATTTTTCCTTTTTTTTAAATAAACCTAGTAGTTTAGAAACTACATTCAATTTGCTACAGATTCTATTCTTACATATTTTTGAAATAATATAGATAACTTATTCAAATTTTTACGTCAAGTTTCCTAACTCTGAATTTTCTAAATTTTTTGCCACTTAAGGGCCTTTTTTTTCCATGATGATCCTGCACATACCTCTTCTTAGTCTTCTCAATCTACTTCTTCAAGTTTCTAGATTTGAATCTCTGTAAATTAACCTGTAGGTGTTATCCAATGTTCGGTAATGCTTGATGACAACTTTGAAAACTTTATGCACTTTGACAACTTCTTCCAATCTTAATCTTCAATGTTTCTGTAATATAAACCTAAAAATAACACACAAATGAAAGGGAAAAATGTTGTTTTGTTAGTGGATAGGGGTTTTGCTTGGTCAAACCTCATTTTGGTAATCAAACCTTGAAATAGAATGAAATAGGAATAGAGAATGATGAATGAACAAAATATGATGTTGCAACTCACCGAACCCTTTCAATAATATGCTACAAACATGTATGTGATGACTCTAATGGATGTAGATCATGAATATTTCTTGAATATGATAGATATTGAATGAAATGCTAGCTTGAATCATGAAACCCTATATCACAATCGTTAGCTCAAAAGAAAACATGATGCTTGATGCTTGAAGAATGCTCTAGAAAGCTTGATAATATGCCCTTGAATTCTCTTGTGAACTCAAACTTGCTATGAGAATAAATACATGAATGCTTGGGGTGAAAATGAGTGAAAGAAACTTGAATTTATACTTAATTATGCAAGAATTCCCAAAATTACAACACTACAAGCCAAAATTAGATCTAGGAGGATAAAACCCACCAAAATATTGAATTAATTTTGATTTCAAGCCACACGGGACTCATTCGCCCAAGGTAGCGAATGAGTCCCATTAGGCATAATTTATGGGACCATTTTAAAAAATGCTTAGAAAGGTGTGAAAACAAGTTTGGGACCCAAAAATCTAGGTGGGACTTAGTCACCCAAGGTGGCGAATGAGTCCCAGATCACTAAATATGGGCCACACAACCTGAAAACACATGAATTATAATTGGGTATTGATTTGTGTTGGGATTATCCTTGAAAAGATGCATTAAATGAGGCTTGTGGATGCAAAATAAGGCCAATGAAAGCATAAAGAAGCCCAATTATTAATGACAATCCTAAAAATGTGTGAAAGTGTGTTACAACACTTTACAACACTTCAAATAAGGCATCAATAAGCTCATTTAGTTCACAAGGGCCCAATACCTAGTGTGAATTTGTTAGACACTTTGCAACACTAACTTAAGGCCATGTTAGGGAGGACCTTTTCCATCATTACATCTAGCCCCCATTTTAGTGAGAGGAGGAACTTGCTTCCCACTCACACTAAAGTAGAATGAATGAACCAATGCTAGTAAGATAGGATGAACTTGATCAAGAGGGCTGCACAATCCCCCAAGACCAAGGTCCTATGGAAAACCAACATATAAGCACAAAAGAACACACACGAAAATGATATAAAGAGAAACAATAAGGAACAAGCATGCAATGTCAAATTCATAAAGGAAATGAAACAAAATGAAAAAGGAAAAGGGGAAGATCAAGCTTTGACCTTTTTTCCATCACAATGCGGATCAAATCTAGGCTGTTTGTCTAAAGAAGAAAAAATGCATACTCACTTTGAGGCAACGAAACTCTAGGTTGTCCGTTGGGTGAGAAGTCCAAGAAGGTGAGACACATACACTCACAGCCGGTATGTACTCACACAAATGTACGAGTGGCTAACAAAAATTTGTACCCTTGTTCGGCTTCTCATCAAACCATACCAAAGTTATACCTACTGATAGCTTTGATAAGGGTTCACATAAAAATGATTTTCAAGCTTCATAAGACAAGCAAAACTTTGTATGCTTGGAGCTCATGAACAAATAATATGGCTCTATAGGGATGCAAGCTATATTATGCAAGGTGGACATATAATTGAAAATGCAAATGTAACAATAAGGAAAATTCAAGGGAGTCTTGCTTAGCTCATGCGAGGTCTTTAACTTAGGGAAAATTATGCCTAATGTCTCCAAGAGAGGACCAATCAAAGAATAGAAAATTCACAACTTAGGGGATGTGGTGCATCTCATCAAGCCACTAAGGGGAATGTAATATGATAAGAGAGATAATGATCTTGAAGGACATCACACCCAATGTCATCCACAAAGTGAAAAACACATCATATAAAGTAACAAGACTGCACCATGAAACATGGAAAGAAAAATGTGAAAGAATAATGCCAATGTATGCCCCCACTTTAAAGAAATTGCAAAAAACCATATTGTGAGAAATTACTTTAAAGTAGCAAATGATAAATGTAAAAAATAAAGAAGACATGAGATCCAACTTGGAAAGCCCTATGCCAAGTCATATGCTTCCAAATAAAGCTACATCATGCAAAATAAAAGAGAGGGGTTGCCCCCAAAACTTGAAACATAGAAGGGATCTATGGATTTAGGATCAGTATGTTCTTGCTACAATATTTTTAGAGAGCTTAGAACTATCACCATTCCTTCAACACACTTAGAAGTGGAAGAATGACACAAAGAGAGTGAAAAAGAGGAAAAATCCTTTTGGTTCAACATGGAAGAGACATGAATGTCTCAATGCCTTGTGTCATCCCCAAAAGGAAAACACAAGACAAATGAAAAAGATAAAGAAGGTGAAAAGATAAAAGATTTATGACATAGAGAAGAATAAAGGTACAAATAGAGGAATGTCACAAAGAGAGAGATATCAAATAGAACATTACGGGGGATCACATTATGCACATGCAATCATAAAGAATAAGAAAAATGAAAAAGAATAGTAAGGAAAATGCGAGTCAACCTAAAGCAGGTCGTTTGTCTCTCAATAATGTTTATTGTATATTGAAGGTGAACAACTAGCCAAAGGGAAAATAGCAAGTGCCAAACTAGGGCCATCACCAGGTTCAACACTCTTCTTAGGAGAATTGTCATTTAAACTCATGGAAGAGGAAAACAATGTATTCAATTCATTATGCATCTCTTCGTCAATTTTAGCAACTTCCTCATCATCATCCAAGTTAATCACAACAAGAGGTCGAATGATAATGTCTAAGGAAGGGTTTAACTCTATTTTTGGTTGCATTATAGGATCATTATGTTTTGGGGTGAGGGTAGATTCATCATGCATTGCTTCATTTGAGTTTGGATTTTGATTTTCTTTGTTTATTCCTTCATATAGTCTATAAGCAAGGGAATGATGTCTACGCCTACGCTCTCTAGCACCTTTTTTTATTTTAGTTCTATTTTCAAGTTACATTTGTGTAGGAGTAGGTTCATCAACCATAGGTTTCTTTTCTTCCCTAAGGAGAGGGATGGAAGGAACCATGGAAGGTTGTTTAACCACTTTCTCTTTGAATTTGTAAGCTTGTTTTATTCTAGGAGGTGTGATGGGATTGTTTTCATTATATTTTGGTCTTTTGTAGGAAGTAGGTGAAGGTTTTGTCTTAGGTTGGTCTTGGTTATTTGGAATTTCTTTAGGCTCAATCATGGTTTCTTCTAGGATGGTAGGCTCGGTGGTGGGTGGGGAAATGTTTTAGAGGGATAGTTATGCTATTTTCTTCACCTTGAACTTTTGATAGGACAGAAAAAAGAAGTATTCTCCTAGTTTTATAGGTTCTATAGGCTCAGGCCAAAAGAAATCTAAGGAAAAGTTACCTTTGAAGGACAACAGGTTAAAGAAAAAATGATGTATGGTGAAAAATTCATTGTTAAAGGGAAATTTTAAGCATTTATGCACAAATTTCATGGAGCGAAGTCATGGATAACCTAGTTTCACACAGAATTTGTCTGATTGCGGGATGATGGAGAATGAGATATCTAATTTTTTTGGTCCTATTTGTAATGGAAGGTGATCAATCCCATTGTAGGGAAAGCAAAAATGTTATTTGTCTTGATCCATGCTTTTAGTTTATCATATATGTCTTGATAGAGATCATGTAGAAGTAAGAATTCCTTAGTGACCACATTCTCTCCACAGATAGGATCTATTAGTATCCCATTAGTGGGTTGGTCATAGATTTAGCCATCTATAGAAAGAGGATCATAAGGTGCATATTTAAGTATATCTTTAGAGGAGAAAGCAATGTCAAGAGGATTTTTAGTTCAACCCTTACGAGGAATGATGTCTATCACTCCTACCATATCATCCATAGGATCATGTTGAATAGTATCATTGTTATCATCATCCGTATCAAAACTCATCACATCATTCTTTGTATTTTTACTAGCTTTGACAAATGAAAGGTTATGGTTAGGCATAGATTTGGTAAGAATTTGCAAGTTTTGGTAAGGAGGGGCAATAGATTTATTTCCTTGATTGCTAACACCTTCAATAGAAAGACAACCAGAATCAATGAGGTCTTGCACAAGATGTTTAAGATGCTTGCAATGTTTTGTATAATTTCCATTATTTTGGTGATAATGTGAGTAAGAATTTGGTCTATAGCTTGCTAGTAATGGTTCACTAGTATTGGGTTGTTTAACGGGAGGAAAGGTAATCATCTTTTTCTCTAAAATTTGTGTCATTATATTATGAAGGGTATTGGGTAAGGAAGTGAATTGTCTTTTTGATTCCCCATAGCTAAAGGGTATCACGGCTTTAACATTAGCTACTTGGCTATTGGTATTCTGAGTTGTGTGTTGAGGGAGATTGAATTAAAGGAAACCTTTATTCTATTTTCTAAAAGTTTGAGAATTGTTTTTATTTTTGGACTTGGGCTTCTAAGTTCGGTTAGAAGTGAACTTTGCATCATGATTACTAACCAAATTTTGATAATCATGGAGGGAAGTACACAAGTGCATGAAGGAGGGAAATTTTATCATGGTAAGTTTATCTTGTATCTTGCTTTAAATTTTTTCTATGAAAATATTGTCAAGGTGAGCGTTGGGAACCTTGACATCAATTTGGGAATAAAGTGATTGGTAGCATGAGATAAAGTAAGTTATCTTTTCTTCTTTTTTCTTGCATCTCATCAAATTGGCCAAGGTCATCTTAGAGGTCATATGTACTTGGAAATGGTTAACAAATGCCTCAAAAATTTCATTGAATGAGCGAATTGAGTTGTTCAGTAAAGAAGAAAACCACTCCGAGACAGTACCCTTCAAGGACCTAGGGAAAATTTTAGCCAAGAGTTTATCATGAAGGAAAAAGTCACTACATAAGGTGGTATAAGTATTAACATGAATAGAAGGATCTCCCTTTCCTCCAAATTTCTCAGATCTAGGCACCTCTACACCAAGTTGCGGCATCGTTGTTTGCAATATCTCGAAGGACAATGAACTACTTTTGACATAATATACATAGGTGGGCCATTTTGATTTTGGTTGATGGTGGAAACTTTCTTTTGAATGGATGAAATGGTTTGCAAAATTTGGTTTATGAGAGGGTCATTTCTTGTGTTATGCGATGGAGGGGAAAAGGGTGAGGGGGTGTATGTGTTCAAGGGACAAGTGAATGGAATACTTATAGGTGGTAAAGTGGTAGGAAAAATGATGTGCAATGCCACAAAGGTACTAGGGGTGCTAGTGGAAATACCCAAGGAAGAGATCACATTACTATTGGTTGCATTGTTGTTGTGACTTGAGGGTTGGTATAGGTAAGTATTGAGGAAATTGTTGTGAGAGGAGGAATTTTAGTTCCTCCTTGGTTTGTGACATTGCTTGTACATAAAGGACAACTAGTGGTTGAGGTGAGATGTTTTCCAAAGATTTAAACTATGTTTTTCACAAGGTCAAGTCCATCTTCAATTTCAAGCATGCGGTGGATGTTATCTATAGTAGGGATGGCAGTAGTTGAAATGTTCTTATTTTGCACCTAATGTTGTAGCTTTGCTAAGTATTCATGAATTTGAATTATGTTTTCTTGTGAGACACTAGCAACCATTGTTTCAACATGTGTCACACTATTTGAAGGTAAAGTTGTTAAGGGTGTGATCCATACCAAGTGTACTAATGCCAATACTAGGATTGAAAGAGCTAGATAACCCAAGATCCAAAATGATTGTGCTATCATAGGATAACATCAGTGTTGAACTATGTCTCACTATAGCATTAGCAATAGGACACCAAATACTCATGCAAGGGCTTCTAAATGCAAAATGGATGCAAATGCAATATAAGCTAAGAACAATAAAATGACTATAACATAAATTCTGTAAAATGAAACACAAAGCTATGAATGACAAACAAAATATCAAAAATAGTGCTTTAAATGCTAGAAAATGCAATGTAGTATGTGAACAGGGACTGATTTTCCATGCAAATGAGTCCCAGTAGGGATTTTTTCAAAACTTTTCAATTGCTTTTTATGGTTTTTATGTTTTATGATCTGTATCTTAAGTGTGAATGTAGATTTTGTATAAATTTCAATGAAATGAGATGCAAAAATGAAAGCTATATGAACTTTCCCTAATGAAAAATTTGAAAACCCTAGAATTCCAATTAAATAATACAAATCCCAATGCAATGTTAATGCAAGCCAAATCAGAATTATGATATTCTAAATGTAGGTTCACCAAAATGAAATGTGGTAAAATGGGTATGGTGCTATCATATGGTTCTAGGACATAGAGCACACCCACTTTACAATTTAATTCAAGGATAACCCTAGAGATCCCAATGCAAAGGAGAAAGAGATCTTGCAATAGGGTTGTCCTAGGGGATGATTGCAAACTAATAAGGGGTTCATCACCAAGTAAGAACTTGGAAGGATAAATGCAATGTAAGATGTTACACTAAACCATAATATGATACAATGAGTTACAAAATGACCTAGAAACGCAAATGAAATAGAATAATAAACTGTATAATAGAATGTGTGCACTTGGAAATATGGAGATAGTTGAATGGAGCTTTGAAATGCTGGAAATTTTAACTTTAATGTTGAGTGGGACTCATTCACCAAGCTAGGTGAATCAATCCAAAATTTGGGTTTTTGTGTGGGAACAAAAATCTAGCAAATGGTTATCTAAATCTACAAAAATCTAAATTTTGACCAAAACTAGGATTCATTCACCAGAAGTGGCGATTCAGTCTAGTTAGGGTTTTCTAAAAATTCAAGACCCGAATCTACTCTTCTCATTCAACTCAATCTGCTTCTTCAAGTTTTTGGATCTGAATCTCTATAAATCAACTTTTAGGTGTTCTCCAATGTTCTCCAATGCTTGACGACAACTTTGACAACTTTATGCACTTTGAAAACTTCTTCCAATATTACTCTTCAATGTGTCTTTAATCTAAACTTGCAAATCACACATAAAAGAGGGGAAAATGTTGTTTTGTTAGTGGATAGGGGTTTTCCTTGGTCAAACCCCGTTTTGGTAATCAAATCGCGAAATAGAATGAAGTAGGAATGGAGAATGATGAATGAACGAAATATGATGTTGCAACTCACCAAACCATTTCAATTATATGCTGCAAACATGTATGAGATGGATCCAGTGGGTGTAGATCTTGACTCTGCTTGAATAGGATAGATCTTAAATGAAATGCTAGCTTGAATCATGAAACCCTACATCACAATTGTTAGCTAAAAAAAACATGATGCATGAAATCTTTGGCATGATGCTTGATTCTTGAAGAATGCTCTAGAAATCTTGATAATCTACCCTTGAATGCTCTTGAATGATCTTGTAAACACTTGAATGCTATTGTGAAATCAAACTTTCTATGAGGATAAATAGCTTGGGGTGAAAATGAGTGAAAGAAACTTGTATTTATCCTGAAGTATGCAAGAATTCCCAAAATTACAACACTACAAGCTGACATCAGATCTAGGAGGATAAAATCCTGCCAAATATTTGATTTAATTTTGGTTTTAGGCCACACGGGACTCATTTTCCAAAGGTGGTGAATGATTCCCATTAGGCATAATTTATGATACCATTTTTAAAATGATTAGAAAAGTGTGAAACCAGGTTTGGGACCCAAAAACCTAGGTGGGACTCATTCACCCAAGGTGGAAAATGAGTCCCATATCACTAAATCTAGGCCACACAAGCTGAAAACACCTAAATTATGATTGGGTATTGATTTGTGTTAGGATTATCCTTGAAAATATGCATTAAATGAGGCTTGTGGATGTAAAATAAGGCCAATTAAAGCATAAAGAAGACCAATTATTAATGACAATCCTAGAAAAGTGTGAACATGTGTTACAATACTTTACAACACTCCAAATAAGGCATCAATAAGCTCATTTAGTTCACAAGGGCCCAAGACCTAATGTGAATATGTTAGACACATTGCAACACTAAATCAAGGCCATATTAGGGAGGACCTTTTTCCATCATTACAATCACTATCTTAGCTCATCCTTTCCCTACACATGGGGGGAAGGAGTTAGATAGCCTTGTCCTAGTATGGCTCTTGTCGTTGTCTCTTTGGATAGTTTCTCGCCTTCCACCAATGATGAACAAGATTTGGATGTGAATGACCTGCTATTGGTTGACAAGTTCACATGTGCCATACTAGTATTTTCTTTGTTTTCTTTTCATTTTCTATGTGCTTACATGTGTGTAATGTGGTTACCTATCTCATGTTGTTTAACATGTCATTATATGTTTGTAAGCCTACTTTCGATGACACTTGTCACTCTGTTGGTGGAAGGATACAAAGGAAGTGTATCTGTTGTGACATTATTCTATTTGTATCTACATTCTTCTATCTATCATAGACATTACATTTTTTCTTCTCTTGTGTTTTACTTTTGGGGGTGATGTAAAATTTCAAGACATTTAGGTCACTTCCATGTTTACCCAATATGATTCTCCTTTGTTTTCTCTCTCAATGTGTCATTCTTCCTTTGTGCTCATTATTACATGAGCTATTTTGGGAATGATGAAGATTTTGAGCTTGATTATATCATTGTAGCAAATACATACGCTGAAATCGAATCCATGGATCTCTTATTTTTTCTCTTAGGATTACATATGGAGGGAAATCTCCTTTCATGACGTAGCTTTAATAAAAAATGTATGTTTACATAGGGATTTCCAAATAAAGCTCTCATATATTGGCACTTATCATTTTGCTACTTTAAAGTAATTTCTCACATCATGGTGTTTAGAAATTTCTTTAAATTGGGGGCATATGAGTCCTTTCTCATGTTGTTTGCATATTCCCTTCAAAGTTTCTTCTTAGTGGTGGCATTGGGTTTGATGTCCTTGAAGAGCATGAACTTTCTTGTTATATAATATCCCTCTTAATGGTAAGGTTATGGCTTGAATTCCTTAAGACATTAATCTTTTATCCCTTGACTAGTCCTCTCTTGGTGACATTAAGCATGATGTTCCCTAAAATGAGACCTTTCATGAAATAAGAAAAACCCCTTTGACTATCCTATCCTATTGCATTTAAAATTTTGTTATGGCCACCAAGTATAACACAATGTGCTTGCTAGTGGTTCCTTTTTTCTTTTCATGAGTGTCTAGCATAATGTAGCTTGCTAGCCTTATGGAACCTTTGACCATTTTTGTGTGGAATTTTATCAAAGTTATCAAGAGGTATAACTTTTGGTATAGTTGACATATGGGAGCCTATAGACCTAGCATAAATTTCCCATCATCCACCCTTTTGTGGGTACATATCCACCTAGTGTGTGTTTCTCACTTTGTTGGGGCTCACCTAGTGGACATCAAATTTCACTAGGCCTCATGAGTATATTTTATTTACATAGTGGACAACGGGTTTTCACTTGTGAATGTATTTTATGGATAATAGCACAACCAAGGCTAGTCCATCCTTCCTTTTCTTTCTTTTTTCATTAATTTTGACATTGTATGATTGTGCATCTTGTGTTGCTATTGCAGGAATGCATCTATTTGTGCCTTTGTTGGTTTTCCATGAGATCTTATATCTTGGGGGCTTGATCACCCTCCTTGACCTTTGTCATCTTATCTTTCCAACACTTGTATAGTTAGACCTCTCTTGACTTTTTTTTTCTACTTTACTATGAGTATGAGCACAAGTTCACACTCTCACTAAAGTGGGGGCTAATTGTAGTGCCGAAAAAATGTACTTCTTTACATTTTCACACTATGCTTGCATCCCCTTAATTAATTGGACTTAACTAAGCCTTTAATTGGCCCAATTATACATTCACAAGCCTAATTAATTTCATTTTCTGAAAGGTAAATCCACATTTAATCAATGCCTACACTTAATTACACATCTTGGAAAGTGTGTGTCCTAGGTTTAGGGCCTAGGACCCATTCGCCCCAAGGGAAAATGGGTCCCCCTTAAGTCTTGGGACCAATTTTTTAATATTTTTTTCGTGGCATTTTAATGATCTAAATTAAAATTGCAAATGCTGGATTGTAGTGTTTAATTGTTGGGTAATTAAGGAAACACCTATGAATACACGGTATTTTATTAGTTCAAATCTTAGAACAAACTTTATGCAAGCATTACAAGAGAAAATATTATTTTCAAGAGCATTGGAGAGTAGATTTATTAGTCAATTATTATAGCATTCAAGATCCCATCATGATGTCAAGATTTACATGTGTGTTCATGCATTTTTTTGAGATACCATTGTGATGTAGGTTTCAAGTTTCAAGAAAGAATTAAAGCATTAAGATCTATCAAGAAATAAAGCAATTTCATGCAAGATATAGAATCCTTGGAGTGATGCAGTAGACTTTAGTCCTCTAAGGTTATCCATTAAAGGATTTGGTGAGTTGTAACAAGCTTTGTTCATTCATCAATTACTCTATTTTTATCATTATTTCATTATCAAGGTTTAATTACCAAACTAGTGTTTGACCAAGGCAAACCCTTATCCACCAAAAACAAACAATTTTCCCTTCTCTATGTTTGCAGGTTTATAGGTGAAGAAGGTTAGAAATTGGATCAAAAGTGCATTTTTTTTAAAGTTGTCAAAGTTGTCATCAAATTTGTCAAGATATAGAAACTCACCTATAGGTTTTATTTTTGGCTTTCTAACAATCAAACCTGGGGGAATCAAAAGCTTAGATCTAGGATATGAGGATTGCAAGAATAATTTTCATACCCTTGTACAAAGATCCATTTTCCCCTGAATGAATGTCCTTCAATAGAGCCTGAAACCCACTTGTGGAGCTAGGTAAACACCATCCTAACCTTCTAAGATCTACTGGTCAATGGTTGTTTATATTAGTTTTATCATAATACTTCATGTTTCAAGTGTTATATCTCATAATTTTGATTGTTAATGCACTTTTATTCTTCTCCAAACACTATTGTTCAATCATTTTTGTCATAAGGAGTTAAGGTAGCATAGTGCCCAACCCCAGGGTTGACTCACCTTGAAGGTTGCAAGTCAATTCTAATCATTTGTGGCACTATATTTCTTCCTAATGAACATGAAAAAAGGTGTATTTATGATTAGGTGGAAACCCCCTTTTGCATCTAGAATAGGTCCCTCATTTCATATCTCATTTTTAGGTTTCCTATCCATCTCCGCCATTTTTCCTTCATTTTATAAGGTATATGTAAGAGATCTACAAAGAAGATGCATAAAGAGTTTGAGATGTCAATGTTTGGGGAGATAAATTTCTTCATTGGATTACAAATCTATTAATCAAAAGAAGGCACTTTCATTTCACAGTCAAAGTATGTCAAGGAAATGTTAGAGAAGTTTGGAATGGAGGATTCTAAACTAGTATGTATTCCCATGGTTGCAAGTTGAGAAAAAATGATGAATCTCCTAAGACAGATCAGAGCAACTATAGATCAATGATTGGTGGATTTATATCATGCATGTAGTTTGTCTTGTGGCACGATTTCAGGAAGATTCTGAAGAATCACATGTGGCATTAGCCAAAAAGATATTTAGATACTTCAAAGGAACTTGAGATTTTGGTCTATGGTACCCCAAGGGTACTAGTTTATCTTTGAGTGTTTATACAGATGCAGATTAGGTAGGTTGTGTAGATGATAGAATAAGTACAAGTGGACACTTTTTCTTTCTTGAAAGTAGGTTGGTTTCTTGGTTGAGTAAGAAGAAAGATTCAATGTCATTATCTATTACAGAGGTAGAATATATTGTAGAAGCATTATGTTACACACATGTATTGTGGATGAAGCAAATATTGAAGGATATCAAAGTGTCATATGATGAACCTATTTTTGTCTTGTGTGATCATACAAGTACTATCAATATTTCAGAAAACACGATAATGCATTCAAGAACAAAGCATATCTCTATCTAGTATCAGAGAAAATTGTAGAGAATGAAGTGAAGCTAGAGTATGTGCCTACAAAGGATCAATTACATTGTAAATATTTTCATAAAGGATCTTCTAAAGGATACATTTGGGTATCTCTAGAAGTTAGGAGTTATTTCCCCTACTTCTTTCAACTAGATGCATAATTTGGTGCATCTGTTCAGGTGAGCTATTCAAGATACATTCTTAGTCCTGGACTAATGAAAGATATCTTTTAGGGGGAGAAAGTAGTGATTTCTTTGGTTGGTGTAGTTAGGGGGAGCATATCTTGTGTCCTAAGAGGAAAGACAAATAGAGAGTAGTGGAGAGAAAATTAAAGAGTGTTTCTTGTTGGTGTTTCCTAAAGTAAATCTTTTAGTTGATGTCAAAGGGAGAGATTGTTGTCCTTTACCATTGATGTCAAAGGGGGAGAGAAAAGTTTGGAAAACATGGAGAGAATTAATTTTGAGAAACTAAGGGGGAGAGAAGACTGAAGTCTAATATGTAAGAAGTTTTCTAGTAAGGGGGAGTTTTGCTTGAGTATTTCTTGATGCAAAGTTGCTTTTGTGAGTTGGTGTTGCCATTGCAATGTTACTTTTGTTGTTGATAATTTTTTAGAGCTAGTTTTGCCACAAATAAAAAAGGAGGAGATTGTTGTATATTTCTGGTGTTGTCATTAGTGTTATCATTGATGTCAACCCTTGGTGTGGATGTGTTGTGGTTTGATACCATGTATTGATGTCAACCTCTAGTGTGGTCATGGAGATTTTTGGAGATTGTTGCACTATGTTTTCATTAGTGTTGTGATTTGATGTCAACCTCTAGTATGGTCATGTTGAGAAGTTTTTGTGGTTTTGAGAAGGTGTTGTAAATGTTGTAGATATGTTGAGCTAGTGTTTTTGGTGTTGCTGATTCAATTGGTTTACTTGGTTTCCAAGTGCTTTTGAGAAAATTTGAATAAAAGAGTGTGTAGTGTGATAGAGGATGTTCAATGTTGTGCAACACATTTCTTCATGGTTGAAGATTCTTTGTGGTTTGTATGTAATGATCAAAGGTGTTCAAAGGTGCTATATCTAGAGTTTTAGGTTTTGGATCGTGCAACAATGGAATTTTTTTTTATAGTGTGTTGCTAGTGAAGAAGGTTATTTTGGAGAAATGAAAATGCTCCACATTTCTTCACATTGAGGTTTCTTGTCTTATAGATTTGGGAAGGTTCTTAGATTGCTTGTATCTTCCATCTCTTGAAGTTTCTTGTGTTCAATTGTTTTGTAAGGTTGGAACTAGTGAGTTGTGTTCTATGGTAGTATGTCTATGTTCTATGGAAGTATGTTTGGTTGCATAGAAAAAAAGTGTTCTTTAGTTTTAGGTGGTTGTATCAGTGTTGTGGAATATTCTGATGATGTTAGAGTATTTTGGGATTTTGTGGAGTGTTTCTTTATGGTCTATGTGGTGTATTCAAACCTAGAGAGTGTATTTGGTTTCTTGTTAGTGTCAGTGTAGGTTTGGCCGACTTGGCATGCTCTAACACATATTACGAAGGTTGATTATTGTTTGTGGAAGCATGGAAAAAATTATTGGTATATATTTGGGTCCTAGTTAACCATTGGTGTGGTCTACCTTCACTTCTTTCCACCATGGAAGTGTTTGGTGTTGACCTATTTAGTGGTTGCATGTTTGAGGTACATATGTTTCTTTAAGGTTGACCTAAACAAGGTTATTTGATGTTGTGGAGGATATATGATCAAGGTTATTGTTGGAGATGTTGTACAAGTGTTGTAAGATGTGAATGCGATCAAGTGTGGTGATCTGAGTGTGAGAGTAAGCATCTAAGGATCCTAGATGTAGCGAGAAGAAGGTGTATACATTTTTAGTGTGCTTGAAGTTGTTGGAGATAGTGAGTTGAAGGTTGCAGATGGTGCAGAGTTGTAGTGGTGGATTTTTCCTATTGCTATGAGATAGTGAATCTCTTTGTAACAGTCTTCTTCTATTCTTCTTTCTTCCAAACAGTGAGTCCTTTAGGCAGTGATACCTTGGTAGTGATCCTTTCTTATCTTTTAGGTAATGGGCCCCTCTGCCAGTGAGCCTATTGTATTTGGTGTTGCTATTCATATATATGTGAGTTAATCCTCACTATGGTTTTTCCTTGATTAGGGTTTTCCACATAAATCTAGTGTTCTCTTGTGTTCGGTTTTGTTATATTGATGTTTCATATGTTTATTTTTGATGATTCTTAATAACGATCTAAAATTTAATAAGGGTTTTAATGATAACTGATTCACCCCCCCTCTTAGTTGTCTTGTGTGTCTAACAATATTTTCATTCATATTCTCTCATCTTGGTCACATTTAGCATCTCACATTTATGTGTCTAGGTATTGAAGAGGATTATATAGGAACTATTCTAAGAGAAGTAAGGGAAAACCTAACACCATTGAACTACATTAAGGAGTAACAAGCTTAAGCCATCCAACAAATATAACAAGAAAATGATCAACTTAATTTTTTTTTCCTACTATATCTCAAGTTGTTGATTGAATTAGAAACTCATCATTTTGACTTGCTCTTAGAAAATGGTTGCTCAAAGCTTGATGTTGTACACATCATTACCATGGAAAATTATATAAGAATCATCACAACCACACCTCTACAAAGGTTCATGAGAGCAAGAGCCCACACTAGACCATCACTAAACTAACTAATTTACAAATATCGTTAGCTCATTTATGACATTTCTCCCTCATGAAAAGGTGTCCTCTAGACACTCTCATTTGCGATTTAATTTTACCTTGTGAGTGAAAGTGATTTGGTCATACAAAAAGCCAAATGTATGCAAATTATTCCACCATTTTTGACATATAAATAGTAATGTTGAATCATATTTAGAGATCATAGGACCCTTGTAGGAAAAATTAACATATAACCTATTCCAATTTTATTATTTTTATCCATGTCAATATTAACCACAATGTAAAGAAATATAACATACATAAATTAAATGGAAATAAATATTGCACAATTGTGTGGGGAAAACCTTATAATAAAAAAAATACAAAAGCATCACTTTTTATTATTGAAAAACATAAATTTGTCTAACAAACAAATAGTATATCATCAATATCTCATATAGATTTATTTGTCAACTTCACATATATCCAATAGTATTTTTCCTCACATGACAATCCCTAAATACAAGATGGATGAAACCATCTATTGCCTTTTAAGTGGTTACACCCTTTTCTTAATGAATATAATATTTTAATTAATAAAATAATTATTTGTAATTAATCAGACCCAAATGATCATATATATCATAAAAATATAGCTTTTATACTATATTAAATAGTCTTATTAATATTATTGAGATTACTCATAAATAAGGGTGGTGGCATAATAAGCTAATTGCTTTAGCAAATATAAATTCATTACATGTATGGAGATAAACCAACATTGTGTGCTCCATGATGGATGAGTCAAGAAAATGATCCATTAAAGGGTTTTGCTAATAAGAATCCCTCAAAGTTTAGTTAATATACTTCACTAGTGGTTGACAACTTAATAACATTATAGTGTGGATGATGTCTAGGGTGTGAAGAAGTAGTTGTATCCTCAATAAAAAGTAATATGTAGTTAGTGGTATAATATGTGAGGTTGGTTCATTATCATTTAAGAGTATTATTTAAATTTTTGAGTTTTCATTAGAAATTATGAAGATTGGCTAGTGGTTATTTTATCATATTTAATTAGAAGGGACTTAATTTTTATTTTTATTTTTAAAAATTGTTTTGTATCTATTTTACAACATATTTTGATAAGATATATGTGATATTGCTATCAGGATTCAACCATGGACCATTCATTGTCATGAGAGATCATGGGTTTTTGTGAACCACTACTCATGAAACATGGGTCAATGAGTTTGACTCATAAAACTACATGGTTGAAACCTGATAGCAATATCACAATTTGATACATCGTGGAAAATACCTCCTACTTATCAAGATATATGTGTTCACAAAAAAAATGATAAAAGAAGAATTAATTAGTTATACACATCTATTTAAATTATATTTATATATTTTTGAGAATATATAAAAAATAATATATTAATTATATTACTACAACATGAAACAAAAAAAATAGATAAATAATAATAATAATAATACTAATAATAATAATAATAATAATAATAATAATAATAATAATAATTACTACATCTATTTTTCCAAAAGTGTTGGCCAGTTTTGAGCTCGGAAATGACTGAAGCATTAGAAGCAGCAAGATCATCAAGAAGATTTTTGAGAGAAATCAACAACACTTTCATTTTTTCAATTCCTAAGAAAGATAAAGCACTATGTCTAGATGAATTTAGACCAATATCACTTTGCAACACAATTTATAAGGTGTTGACAAAGACTCTTGCAAATAGATTGAAAAAGAAATTGCCTAAAATTATAGGAGAAGAACAGAAATGCTTTGTTCCAGGAAGATCCATCTTTGATGGAGTGATAATTGCTCAAGAAGCAATTCATTCTATTCAAAAAAATAAACAGCCAAGTATGATCATAAAACTAGACATCAAAAATGCATATGATAAAGTAGACTGGAGATTTTTATCTAAATGCGTGGAAGGGTTTGGGTTTTGAAAATCATGGATAAACCTATTATTTTACTGCATTTCTACCCCAAAATTCTCCATCTTGATCAATGTGAATCCATGTGGTTTTTTTGAAAGTTCAAGAGGAATCAGGCAAGGAGACCCACTTTCTCCCTTCCTTTTCATCATCATGGTTGAAGCTCTTGGTAGGAAGTTATGCAGCCTTCAAAGATCTAGTTCTATTAGAGGAGTGGAGGTGAAATATTTGGTTCAACCAATCACACATCAGTAGTTTGTAGATGATACAATTCTCTTTGGGAAAGGTTGTAGAGGAGAGGCCTTACAGATAAAAAAGGTTGCTATCAATATATGCTAAGGCCTCGAGAAAAGTAGTCAATAAAGAGAAGTCACAAATTTTCTTTTTTCATGTCAAATCAAGAGTCCAAAACCAAATACTAAGTTTATTAGGTTTTAAGGAAGGTAGACTTCCATGCACTTACTTAGGGATTCCAGTAGATAAATCCTTGAGATCTTCCTCAGCCTAGAAACCAATTGGGGAAAAGATTGATAGGAGAATGGAGACATGAAAATCAAAGTGGTTATCATGGGAAGGGAGAATTATAATGTTGAAAGCAACTCTTTTAGCCATTCCCATTTATCTAATGTGCTGCATTTCAATGCCAAGTGGAGTGTACATGGCCTTGATGAAGAAGTTGAGAAAAAACTTTTGGCAAGGCACATATACAAAAAAGAAGTTTGCACTGATTGCATGGGATAAGGTTTGCAACCCAATTGAGCATGGAGGCACGGGTATCAAAAATTAGTTATGGCAGAATAAGGCACTAGGGGCTAAGCTATTCTGGAAAATACATAAGGAACAACACCTCAAATGGGTTAGGATCATTAGAAGCAAATACCTCACTAACTTAAATAGTGAAGAGGCATTAAGAGTTACAAATTTTCCTAAGGGGTCCCGTATTTGGAACTTTATTGCTAAATCTAGTGATATTATACTTAACCATATATCATGGAATGTAAAGGATGGGAAGAAAGCACTATTTTGGAATGACTCATGGGAAGGTTACCCTATTATTAGTAATTTCATGGACACAGACAAATGGGGTATTCATGTAAGTGACTACATTATATCATCTGACAATAACCAAGCTTGCAAATGGGAGTGGAAACATTTGAAGACTTGACATACCATTGGTGGAGATTAAAAACCTTTGACAAGTATTAAAGGACAAATTTATTATGTTTATGCAGGGAGGGGATGAGATTATCTAGAATGGATCAAAATCAGGATGGTATAATGTGAGGGATGGCTATAAAATAGCATTTGGGTAGCAAGAAAGAACCAAAAACCAGTTACCTATTCAATTATGTTGGAATAGAGTGTGCATGCCAAAGGATGGCATCTTCACATGGGCGGCATTGCAAGGGAGAATTTTGACAACAGATTGGTTTAAAATAATTGGATATCAGGGCCCTTCAAGATGCTCACTATGTTACAATAGTGAGGAGAATGTCAACCATATGCTTCTAACATGCCCCTTTTCCCTTGAATGCTGGCAGTGGCTTTGTGCTAAACTTGGTTGGATATCAACATTGCCAAATGATATATTCACACTATTCAAATCTTGGCCACTTCGTTTTACTGACAGCTTGTGTGGAAAGTTTTGGATCATTTCTCCTTCAATTTTGATATGGGAACTATGGAAGGAGAGAAATAGGAGAGTATTCAAAGAGAAATCTATGGAGATAGAAATGCTTATGAATAAGATTGAAGCTGTCATTGTGGAAACAATGAACTTGAGAATTCATGCCCAAAGCAACAAATCAAAATTTTATATAGGTTGGGATGATAGTATGTTCAAGAACTGGTTTGGTCTAAAAACTCCTCAAGTTATTGGGAAAGGGTGTCAAGTCAACAAACAAAATAGAGCAAATTGTAAATGGAGACCTCCAAATATTGGATGGTTCAAACTCAATTTTGATGGAGCGTCTAGAGGAAATCCAGGTCCATCAGGAGCAAGTGGTGTGATTCACTCTTGGTAGGGAAAAACTATTGCAAGATATTCAAATCCATTGGAGATTGATACAAACAACGTGGCAGAATTTAAGGCTCTAGTGTCAGGGCTATCCCTTTGCATAGAATTGAACTTGGCAAAGGTAGAAATTGAAGGGGATTCCGCTATTGTGGTAAATGCGATAAGAGCTAAGAAAGTGTTGAGATGGAAATTACAATCTTTACTAGATTCAGCAATAAACCTGATGGATAAGTTTGAAAATGTAACAATTAACCATGTTTATAGAGAAGGCAATACAATGGCAGACGCATTGGCAAATATGGGAGCTGATGGAACGACACTTAAATAGATAACTCCATGAGGAGCAAGGCTAGTAGGAGAAATTTAAGCCATGTTTCTGCTTGTTTTATCTTCTATTGAGGCTTCAAGTCTTGTAAATCCCAGAAATGGAGACAGAACTTGCCCAAAATAACTCCCAGAAACATCTGTTATTCACGTTTACCCTGCTGCTAAGGTCGGGATTGCATCTGTGAAGCTCTGCTTCCTCTTTGGTGCCGTCTCCCTCTCCTGGCAGCGCCTTTTAGATTCATCTTTGTGGGCTTCTGGGTCAGATGAGACTCTGCGGGCTCGATAGACAATAGTGTGCAGCACGACAGAGTTTGTGCAGAATCTTGAGGCTGAAGCACTGTTGCAGGAAACTGTATGTTTGCCAGGGCTTTTTATCTTCAGGATACGGACATCCATCAAAGCATAATGCAAAGAGGAATTTTCTAAATCTGGAAGCACAGACAAGCGGAGGGTCTTCTAATTTGTTATAGAACATCCATTATTTCAACCCTAAATTCCATTCATACAAGGAAGTGCAGTCCAGATCTGCAGCAAAGGGGAGTTCTGGGACAGTCGCTGACTGATAACTCCCAATGACTCATTAATTAGAAATTTTAATTAATACAATCTTCAAGTCTTGTAAATTCTTATACTTTTAATTTTAATACAATCTTTTCGGCTTCGGCCCCTTATTTATAAAAAAAAAAGAAAGATGTAAATGTAAAAAAGAAATATATTAAACCAAAAAACCTTTACGGAAATTAATTACCAGAAATTCCAATTGGATACGTTTGTCATAGCCAAAAACAATGGACGCATTCAGTCATCTAAACTTAGTATAATGAGGGTGTTCTGAGTCGAATGGTTATAGCAATTTTTGGTTTCACAGAAAGGCACCATAGAGTAATTATTGACATTACTTTATCTGTTGATAAAACAAACAGTTCCCAACTTAAAAAGAGGTTTTTTAAAGCCTTACCTGAAGATGCAGATTTGTCAGTATACTTTACAGTTCGATACATCTGCATGACGTGCACAGCAAGAAGAGTAGTCATTATCGTGAAAATGTTTCTTAGACAGTCCTAAGATTTAAAAAATCATAAACAACGAATGAGTCATTTGAATGGAGGAGACAGTGCCAATGCATTTTCCATTGATAAGAAATCATCTTTATTTGTTATGAAACAAACAAAAACGTGGTCGTTTTCCCATAATTATTTCTGCAGATCTAAATGCATGCACATGCTCTAAATCAGAAGATAAATGTGAAAACAGTATATAGAAATATTTAACAGCCGACTTTTAGGTTGGCGGTACGACTGTTCAACCTGGAATGGTAATTTGAATAGAACTCTTATTTTTCCCTTAAGAAGTCCGGCTTTTCACAGACAGCTAATCCCATCTCTAAACATTTAAAATTTCTTTGACGGTTTTAATACTCAGTATTCAGGAATTCTTTTCAACTTTGAAACGGATAACAGCGTACAGCCATGATTAGTGAGTACAATGTCTTATCATAGATTAATGAGTAGTTCATGTGACTATAGCACATGATGATGTTCCTTAGGGCAAGTTCTTCGAAAGCTCCCAAATGCCCACATGGTTTTGACGTACTGAAATCAAAAGGGACGTTTGTGCGGCAATTTTCGATATAACTTGGGAGTCTGAACTTTCTTACAGACTAAAAGTTAAGTATCCTTGTCCGAGGAATTTCAATATAGCTTGGGGTTTGAGTTTTCTTTCAGTTAAAATGAAAGTGAAGAAAAAAGCTTAAGTGCAAGTTTAAGTAATAGTAATGATAGTCGACCAAGTATCTCTAAGATGGCAACTTCCAGTTTACAGGGGGAAGATTCGCCCTATTTTGCTGAGTGGGAGGAGTATCGAAGGAATCCATATGATCCATAGCTCAATCCTTTGGGATTTATCCTTTCTATGGCTCTTGCAGATTATAGAAAGGTAACAATAGATGATGAATTTGATTTAATGATTTCAAGTTTTCGCAATTCAAACTGTTAGATAAATATTGTTTTTGGATTCAATTGTTTTGAGTTTATACCATATTTTGTAATTCATCTATTTTTCAGCTCTCTATGATAGATCAAGAAATGTGATCCAAAATATTGCTGTAAAAACATCAACAATTGAATTCGGAAAGAATATTTATCATGAATTTTATTGTTTTGATTCGAAGTTTTAATGGGTTGATTTATTAGCTAGTTGTCAGTAAATTGAAACAATGTCAAGAGGGCAGTTTTTTCAACGAGTTTTGTGCATTGCCATTACAGGCTATGTCAAATTTCATGGAGGCATTGAGAGGAAGAAAATTGAAATTTGGTCCTGAGATGAGATGAAGAAAATTGATCATGAGAGGATAGTAAATACTGCTGGCTGCTGGATCAACTGCAGCCAATGAGGTGGTAATGTTCATCCTGGAGATTTGTTCTCTTTACCATCTCCTTATTACTCTGGGTGAGTTAGGATTCACAGATATGAGGATAAGCTTATGGAATGAGCATTAAACTTCACGAAAAAGAATCTGTTTTACTATGTAAGATAGTTTTTAGTTTTTCTTTCTGAAGTAGCTTTTTTAACTGTAGGTTTGACAGAGATCTGAGGTGGCACACAGGAGTAGAGATTTGTGTCAAACAATTTTCAATACATCTTGTTTGCAATGAGATTACTGAAGCTCAGTCTTTTCTTCTCCACGCTCTCACAGCACTAGAAAATTATACCCCAGATAATGTGCACCTCGTGCACAGTTTATCAAAGGACCTGGGCCTTCCAGGCTTCAGAGTTGGGACAATTAATTTAGTCACAGCAGCTAGAATGCCTAATTTCTCAATGGTTTCATCTCAGACTCAGCACTTATTGTCCGCTATTCTTTTGGCTTCAGAATTCGTTGATTATTATTTCATTGAGAGTAAAAGAGATTAGGAGAGAGGCATAGATGGACGTTGTTTCAGGGTTTAACAGCTAGCATTAAACACTTGGAAGGGAATGGGGGTTTTCTGTTGAGTAAAAATGACTTATAGTTGTTATGAGCTTTTTACAGTCCATGAAATTGTATGTAAGTCTTTGGATTCAACTTTCATTAGATGACTTAGAGGGGGATTAAAATTATGAAGAGATATTTTGTTGGAGGTCAAACTGAATATTCTCTCAAGTGCATGAAACCTGGCTTGTTTCCTGGCTTGTTTCTTGTATGCTTCACTGACATGAACATATGTCCACCAAGTTGCATTGAAGATATTTCAGAGATTTTCTTAGCAATACAAAGCCATGTATTAGCCCTTGCCAATTACATATTTTCAATGAAGGATGTTCAATCTTTCTCATAAGTCTATTTCTCGAGAGAATTTGTTTGAGAAGTGGAGAAATTGACTTACGATAAACTATGCAATCAGCCAAAAGCTAATACATGGCTTTGTCTTGCTTGGGAAATCTCTGAAATCTCTTCAACATAACTTTCATGGTGGATATACATATTCCAGTAAAGCAGAACTGAAACCAATGCTTGAATGAAGACCCAAAATAGATATTCAATTTGGCCTCATAAAATATCTTTCGATAGTTTTACTCTGCCTCAAAGTTGTTTGATGAAAGTAGATGATTCATGTTTACCCAATAGAAAAAGACCTATATTCCCTTCTAAGTGTTTTATGAGAACTCATTCAAAACCTAAAAGAACCAGCATATGCCTCTCTTCTAATCTCTTTTTATTCTTAGCTCTATAATTAACAAATTTTGGACCCAAAAACATAGTGGTGCTAGAATTGGTGATTAATCTTATAATCTTATGGTTATGTATTTTAACTTTAATATTTTATTAGTCAATTATTATTTTATATGACTTCAAAATTTGTGGAAGGGGATTTCAATGTTTTAAATGAGAAAAATATGTTTTGTAATTAATTATTATTTTCTTGACATTTTGGAATACTCTTTGGAAGGTGACATCAATTGGGAACACTTAATTTGGTCAATGATAGTACCTTTAGGCACTTTGCATGAAGTGGAAGAGAATCTCATTATTAATAAAGGTGTAAGAAGCATCTATGAGAGTTTAAAATGTGTAATAAAATATCTTGAACTATGTATAAGAAGTGGGTATCATTTTTAGACACAAGAAAATGATATATTATCTTCTAGTGTGTTGTATTTGTCTTGTAGTAAAGTTGGATACCCAAGCCCATGAGAAAAGTCTTGGATCTTCTGGAAAGATGCTTGTGATTCCTAGACAATTGTCATGAGCTATCTTTTATATGTAGGCCACTTGGCTCATGGTTTTAGTCCATAGTATTGGAAAACATTTTATGTTTTTTTGTATTAATTTTGATTATATATTAGAGCTTGAGGTGGTAGGAAAATAAATTGTTCTTAGAATGTTGAAGTAACAAAGTGCTGCAGAAATCTAGAGGGAGAAGTTATATTGATGTGAGGCTTTTGATGGATTAATACAATCTTTGAATCTCTTTGAATGTGAAGTCTTTTCTTACAAAGGTTTCTTCATTTATACCCTGTGTAATAGTTTGCATCTCTCATTGTAATAGTTTGCATCTCTCATTTGATTATTTTCATTCCCATCTATGATTGATTTATCACTATTATATACTTGAATGATTTGAATTTACAACATATTTTTACTTGTAATTTATATCCTATTTCTACAAATGAACAATAAATGTTAGGTCTGGATAAAACCCTACAAAAAATAGACATTCTTCTAACTGCTGTGACTAAATAAATTGTCCCAGCTTTAAAGCGTAGAAGGCCAAGTCCTTTGATAAACTATACATGATAGTGTAGATTATGTGGAGTATAATTTTCTTCAACCACATTCACTACAATGTTGTGAAAGTGTGGAAAATAGAAAATCCCATCGCAAACAAGTTGTATTTTCTTTTAATGTGCATAAGCAAGCAACATCTATTGTGTCCAATGTTGGAACACATTTGTTGTTGCACTAAAAAAATGACTTATTACCGCCGGATACAAATGCCAGAGATAAGCGGATCCACGGGAGGCAGTTAGTGCATGTCTCGAATCCGAAGGGAAACACTGGAAATTAGCCCAACAATTCCCCCCTTAGTGTCACCCTAGGGGATTCGAACTTGCAACCCAACACTGATACCATTTGTAGAATAAGTTTTATGTTGCGCCAAAAGATCAACCTATTAACGCCCGATAAAAATGCCAGAAATAAGTGGATCCACAAAAGGTGGCTAGAAAATGCACCAAATCCAAAAGGAAATACTGATGATTAATCCAACACTCAATAGATTTACATGGGATTTATTATTACAACTTTGATTAACATTTGTTGTTGGTTTCAATTTTTTATGTATTTTAAGGATGTAATGTTTGGAGCCGTTGAGACTAAGTTATTGCCTTGATAATTGGCTTCAGCTACGAAAATTCACATAATTTTTCTGTCTCTTTTTGTAACTTCAAATATAAGGAACCTTCGTAAATACGATGCAAGTAGCACATAAATCTTAACCTAAAATATCATAACATTGCACAAAGCATACGCAAAATGTTAGAAGCGTAGCCATGCAAGAATAAAGTAGGCAAAGGCAATGTGGTTTCAGTGTCACTTATTCTCATATGTATTTATCTTGTCAAGTTCCAATGAATGACTATAACAATCTTGGTTCAAAGGGTTAATGTCAGAGAAACACTATATTGGCTTCTACCTTAATGCTCTCTGCATTCTTTTAATGCTTGTGTCTTCTTTTAATTTGTTTATTAAGGGAATCAGCAACCCTGCAATTTTCATTTTATGGACATCAAATGTATATCGCTTATGTGGGTATCCAATTAAATGCACGATCCTTTCTTGAATTGAAACATTGTGTCTTGTAAAATTAGTAGTTAAATAACATTTTGAAGAACAAAACATATAAAATAAAATGTAGTTTCTTTTAGACATTAAAAATAAATATTAAATTATAATTGAAAATTTTAAAAAATTATACATGTATTAGAAGAAAAAATATTCTATAAGATATTATATATAGTTTTAATTATAATTAAATTTAGGTAAATATTGACATCCTATAAAAATTAGGAGATTTTGAGTAAATTTGACATTATTAATTTTTGATTTATTTTTAATCAAAATTTAGTTTTTTTCATGATTCAATATATTTTCAAGTTATGTAAATGAAAAAAAAAAAATTCATTATAGCAATGTTCCATCAAGCTCAAAGTTTAATTTTTTTTCAACAATTCAAATAATCTTAAACTTATAAAAAATGATATTCAACTAATTTTCAATAAACTAAAAAATTATAAAGATAAACTATTTTAAGTGTTTAGTAACATTTAATTAATTAATATTATTTAAAATTCAAAACAAAAATATCACTTATAAGTCATCCAAATTGAAACACTATACTTGTTTTGGCCATTTCCTTTATTAAAGCTTGACGAAGTTTAAAATATTTACCTTGAATATAATGAAACTTTTTATATCTAAAGGCCTACCTTCATTTTTGTAGGTAGTAGTTGAACTTTCCCTAACACTCTATTGATGAAGTTACTTGCATTTTTCAAGTGTATAGCAATGAAACCTTTATTGTCCATCCTAGAACAAGAAATGTGTTTCCTTAAAATTCTCAGCTAAAACCATTTTACCCAAGAAACATGAACCACATTCCCAAATCCCTACTCATATGACCAAAGGTGAATTGTGACTAGGTCAATTAGAATTTTTGAATCAATGTAATGAATATACTTATGATAAAATATGTGGGAGAAATTGAGTATCAATATTTTGGATCACACACAGTTAAAATTTAAAAAATTGCATCTTTTGAATGAAGAATCATGAAGTATAATGTAAAAAATTTATTCAAAAATTCTCTCTCAAATTTTACCAAAAATATTTGAATATATTCATAATAAAATGAGGAGATATCATATCTATTTAAGTGACTTAAAAAGCTTATATTTAAATAAAACAATACTAAAAAAATATAAAAAATAGCATTCTAAATGGAAAAACCTAAAGTGTACACAAAACACACCTAGATGTATGTAACATTATATCATACACCCCATCCCCTATCCCACATGCTGGACAAAATACATTGACCGAAAGACTTGATAGATAGTTAGCCATGTGCCATCACGTGTCTGTTGCCAAAAAAGGATGTGCGACCGATGGGAAAGTCAAAAAGCAATAGAAAAAATTCCCTAAACTTTGCCATTTTCTACATTTCATTTTCCAGTTTGTTGGGGAGTGCAGGTGACTAGATGGAGTTGTAGGCATTCATTTGGTATGGTTTTATCCATTTTTTTATGTACATAGGTGTGTTTTGTCTACACTTTAATCGAGCCCACATACCTGAACTTCGCCATTTGCCACATTTCATTTTGCAGTTTGTTGGGGAGCATGGGCATCAGAATGGAGTTATAGGCATTCGCGTTTGGAGGTCAAAAAAGAGAACCACATTCGAAAAGTGTGGTGGCTAGCGAACATGTATGTATATCTGCCATTTCTACATGTCATATCACCATTCTATGTAGGAAGTGTGAAGCATTGAACAACTATTAAATGGGTTTTCTGTGAAGCTTTGAATGACTATTCATTAAAGAAAATGGGTTTTCATTGATGGAAAAATAAAATGTTTTGTTTGTGTGTAGGGTTTTCATTTCAAATGCATAGTTGTTTATGTTTTTTGTGTTGAGGGTTTTCAAATTTATCTGTGAAGAATTAAATGGTTATTTGTTAGGAAGATTGGCTTTCATTGGTAGGAAAAAAAAGAGGTTTTCATTTGAAATGCAGAGGCATTTTGTGTGCTTTTGTGGGTTTTTGTGTTGGATTTTAAATTTTTCCTTTTTGTTGTTTGTTGTGAAGATGGGTTTTCATTGACAAGAAAATAAAGGTTGTTCCTTGTGAAAATGGGTTTTCATTTGAAGCACAATGTGGGTTATGTGTCAGCGGGTTTTCAAAATCATAATTTGGAATGGATAGAAAGCCCAAAATTGTGCACGTAAACAAAACCTTTTATTTTCCCATTGACATTCTCATTATGAAGGTTGCAGTTTCTAAATGGTTTTAAAACAATAGGTGGGTTGCAAGTTTTTTAAAACATAGTGTTTTGCATCCTATAATTGTACAAAACAGTATGTATGTACTGAAAAGCTTTGTGTTATTTAGATCATAGGAATGTGGTGATAGGCACCATTTTGTAAACACCCAATAAGGTATTTGGCTTCAGTGTGTAGAGGGTTTTACTACATTTTGTGGGTTGGAGGTTTCATAAATCATGTTGTCACCTCACCTCCCATTGTATTTTCCAACCTACAATCATATTGTGCATGTATATTTGGATCATATTAAGAAATATAATGTAAATTTGGATAAATGCAAAATGGCATTTCCCTTTTTTCATTTGATTGGAACAAACAAAATGCTCAACATTATTTGCAATGTTGGAAAACACACTATCCCATGCCAACTAGTTCATTTTGAAAAGTTTTATTTCGTTATGATGAATAATGCAATGAATTCCACTTTCCAAAATTTGAACAACTCTTTGCTAGAGTCCAAATGGAATTTCACTTCCTTCATCTAATTGGAACAAATAAAATTCTCGCATTATGTGTAATGTTGGAAAATACACTATTTCCTCTTAGTTGTTCCCTTAAATATTGGTATAGTATACCATTAGGGGAGAAGCTAAAGTGTAGAAAAAACACATCTATGTATGTAATGTTATATCATAAACCCCATCCCCCATCCCATGTGTTGGACAAAATGCACCGACGAAAAGACTTGACGAATGGTTAGTCGCATGTCGTCACGTGTCTATCACTGGAAAAGGATGCGCGACTGACAAGAAAGTCAAAAAGCAATAGACAAAACGCCCTAAACATTGCCATTTTCCACATTTCATTTTTTAGTTTGCTAGGGAGTGTGGACAACGGAATGGAGTTGCAGGAGTTTGCGTAAAGCAATAGACAAAACAAACCTAAACATCCTTCAAATATTGGTGTCTAAATGGTTTTGAAACATTAGGTGTGTTGCAGGTTTTGTAAAACACAATATTTTGTATCCTACAATTTTACAAAACATTATGTATGTGATGAAAAGCTTTGTGTTATTTATACCATAGGAGTGTGGTGATAGTCACTATTTTGTAAACATCCATATAGTGTTGTAAAACCCTCTGTAACTCGATTGCTTAGCACCCCTCACCTTGATATTTTTGGTTTTCTCCTCCAACTCGTACACGTGCACTCTAACCTTCAGGTTTTAATGTGTATACATGAAATGCAGAATGTTTTCCCCCTTCTTTCTTCATACTCAAAACACACACGTCAATCTGCTTCCAATTCTTGTGCTAGAAAAAATTTCTAAATATGACAACTCATACTCACATTGTTTGTACTATCTAAATTGCATTCATACTATTTTGTAAAATCCCAGGTTGCAAAACACTGGTTTTTTTAAATCTGTAACCCACATAATGTTTTAAAACCCTTTACAAGTAACAACTGAATTGGTTACTCACCCCTCACCTCAATTTGGTATGTTTTTTTATTTCCTTAAGAGCCTTTTGTGAATTAGATAGTAAGAGTGTAATGAGATTGGAAAACACCAAGTTTTAAGAAATCTACAATCCATATAGTTTTGTAAAACCCTCTATTGTGTAGTCTCGCAACACACCCATTTCCCCCCTTGGCAAAATGTGGATGCCCTATTTTTGTTTTCTTCTGATCCCTTTCAATTTTTTTTGATTTGGTGTCGTTCTATAATTTGCTTGGTTGCTAGTCTCATTTTCATTCCTGGATTCAGTGTTTCAATCTTTTCATAAAAGTTTAATTATATATTACAGGAAACTAGAATCCCAGAGTCTTGCATTTGCATCAAGGCAAATTGTATCTTCACTTGGTCCTAGCTCTGCTCGGTAATTCATCAACTGGAGTCATCAATCTTGGTAATATCCTTTTTATCAGAGTTTGATATTTTAATTTTATTTCCTTTTCTTTTCCTTATTCAAAACTTGGGAACCAGAGAGTCTATTTTGAAATTTGCTAATCTCTCTTGGAACTGGTTCCTAATCTTTTCTTTCATTCTAGTTTTCTCTTTCTAAAGCTTGGAGGTAAATTCCCAGATCCCAGTGTTTCTTCTTAAAGTCAATACCAGAAATTCTTAATCTCGGTGATCACAAATTGATCACATATCTTTAATGACCTATACCTCACAAAGAATTAGCATGACACCTGATTGCCACATATGATCATCGCGATTTCTTTCTCCTCTAGTAGTGAGCCTACGTAGAAATATAGGTGTTCACAATTTGAACCCTAATCCATAATTATTGCACCTTTATTCGAGGAATTAATGTGAAATAATAGGTAATTAACGAAGGTGGCGAACTAGATATGTACTTGGCACCACCTCAAGAATGCAGTTGCTTTTGTAACACTCCACTTTGTGTCATGCTACAAATTTGCAAATTACATTGAAAGAACGAAATAATATTGGCACGCAAGGAGAGGTAAATTTTGAGAAACTGAGAACACAACTACCAAGGGTTTTGAAGTTACATTCTAAAAGATTATCATAGTTGACTAGAACCAGGTATGTTTCACATAACTGATATTCTGTTAGTGATTTTCAAGCATGAAAAATCTTGAAAATGGTATTTTCCCTTTAGAAATTGAAATGTTGAATATTCTTTGATTTTGAATTTAATCAAAAGATGAACTGAAAGTTTTATAAATTGTAAAATTTGGTTAAATTTAACCCTAATTCTCACACAAGACATACATTTTGAAAAATGTAGAACACATGAAAGAAAATGAGTACTTCTGACCCAAGGACAAAAGAAGAATTCAAATACTACAATTCTCAAGCCATGCCAATCAATGTGGTAGTTACAGATACTGATATGGGATGGTCTTCTGATATCAAAAATCGCACATGGGCACTACAAGAAAATGCCTCTCAATGTACCAAAAATGTTGTGGCAAATGGCTTAGTTTTAGCAGGAGGGTTTCTGCCAGCAATGGAGGCCCTTGAATTGGTTATACAGTGTATTAATTACTACAACCCAGCCAAAAGAGTCGTTGAGAAAGAAGGGAGAATTTATTTAGACCTCTCACAGAAAGGAATTTCATACACATTTGGGCTCCCTATTTACACACAAATGTATAATGTTGATATGAAAGCAAATGTCAAATTGTATCAGAATATTGAAGCCCACAACAAAGACATTATGAGTACCCAATGGTGCCAAGAACCGATTACATTACAAAACAAAGTAATTCAGAGGTCTATGTTCAACCAAGAAATTCAAGATATTATAACTTTACTTACCAATATAGTTGGTTTAAGGGATGCAAGTAAATTTTAACATTGGATGTTTGTAATAATATCCAGCCTGATGGAAAGTCTTGTGCAAAGGCATTTGGGAAATCTTATAAGTGACATATTATATGTATAGATAACAAAATTTCCCAAAACTAGGTGCTTTTATATGTCTTCATATGTGATTTACTCCTATGCCGTGAGAGCTAGCAAGCAAGGGTTGAAATAGATTGGTACTCTAGGCACGAAGGTAGGAAATTTTTTGATATATGCTCATTTACCCTAGATCACCATGCATGGATATAAAGAGAATTACAAGATATTCAATGATATGTTCTCCATAAAACTGGTTAGAACGATGGAAGGTGATAAAGCCAAAAGATTATCCCTGGAGGCACAAAGTGTCATTCAACAAATGGGAGGCTGGTACATTTAGTTCCCCACTTACTTCTACATTAGGATGGAAGGATTTGATGGACATTCGTTCATGCTGCCTAGGTACCCAATAGACAAAATTATTTTATTATAATTGGTGAGACAGTTGAAACCGTCTCAGGATCTTTATAGTCATGCTTGCAAGAAGGCCTCTTTCAAATTCCTCATTGTGATAGGAAATTATAAGTGTAATGCAATCAAAGTGGCTAACTTGTGTGAAGAAGAATTAAGAACATATAATTTTGAGGATTTCCCACTTTAGAGAATATATTGACATTGAAGAAAATATTTCCAAGAATATAGCTGGTTATCATGCTCATGTCAAGAACTTAGAAGACTATTGGATTAATTGTGAAGATGAGCACAAAGTAAGAATAAGAAAATATCAAAGTTTGTCTCTAAAATCTTCCCATATTCTTAAGCTTCATGACATTCTAGATCAATTAGAAGAGGATGATGGACAAGTGTTGAATAAATTCTATAACAAAGACATGGTATATGATGAACCCATCCCAGACCCATACTATGAAGATGAAGAAATGGCATCAATTGATGAGTTCTCTAAATTAGTTTTGTTATACACTCAACGTTGGATTGATGATTTTTACAAAGATTTGAGAGAAAGAGATATCAAATCCACATTCTCAAAGGAAAAAAGAAGAAAAAAAATAGATGAGCTAACATTTGAGAGTAGATAGCCTACTAAGAAGAGAAGGAAAACTAGTAAGGTGACTCTTGGTATAAGAATTAAAAAAAGAACCCCTAAAATTTCAAAACAAGAAATTTTGATAAAGCCATCTGACAAACAGAAAGATGTTGAAACAAGTATAGATAAATTAAAAGTAAGACCCAAAGGTACATCTTCCTCTATAGTGAAACCAATAACTAAACTGGTTATTGATGAAGAAGCAGGAGTAGCAGAAAATGTTGGCACACAAACTAGGTCTACATCTCAAAGGGCTACAACACTATTTACTTCTCCTTTTGTTAACATGGATAGTATGAAACAAGCACTAGGAGGAACTCCTGTGGTTTTGGATGAGATTTTTGAGGAGGATGAAGCCAAAATCAAAGAACATATGGATAAATGAGGTGCCATCTGGGAGAAAGTGAAAGAAAAGAAGTCTAAAGATAAACCAATGGTACAACCAATGATAGAAGAGTTTTAGGATATAGGGTCTAATCCTATGAATGTTGAAGAAGAAGAATTTATATAAGGAACACTCACCTTAGAAGCAGGGAACCCTAATATCCTTGAGATAGAAACAAGGGAGACTGTAGAGCAGAGCCCTATTGATGAAATAATTATTGAAGATACTTTTGATTCCTAGCCCTTGCTCGAGAATGTTCCAAATTTTAATGAAAAATCATAGGTCTTTGAAGAATTAGAGAAAGGTCATGTTGAAGTTGAAATTGAAATTGAAAAGGAAGAAGTTCACAGCAACACAACAAACAATTAGAGCTAGATTTTGTGATAGATTTTAGTGTATTTCAGTTCATGAATCGAGCAACTTGGTTGGCACTAAACTTGACACAAACATGCATGATCATCTCAGCACCGACGTTTTCATTGACTATTGCGATGGATGTTGTGCTGGAGTCAGTGCCATAGTTAGCACCCAAAAATCATAGTGCCTCTGTTAGCACATAAAATAGCACCGAAAATAGCACCATGTTAGCGCCTCAAATAGTGTCGAGAAATAGCATCAGAAATAGCACCTAAATTAGCGCCCAATTTCACTTCCGATTTTGCTTCTATGTCTACTCCCATTTTTGCTTGGGAACTAATTTTTCTTCTGGTTTTGCTTCTAGTTTTGTATCTAGGTTTTCTTCCAGTTTTGCCTCCAATTTTTCTTCCAAGTTTTCTTCCAGTTTTGCTTCCAGTTTTGCTTCCGATTTTGCTTCCAGTTTGCTTCTGGTTTTGCTTCAAGTTTTTCTTCCAGTTTTGCTTCCATGTTTGCTTCTGGTTTTTCTTCCAAATTTGCTTCTAGTTTTGCTTCTTATTTTTCTTTCAAGTTTTCTTCCGGTTTTGCTTCCAAGTTTTCTTCTAGTTTTGTTTCCGATTTTTCTTTTAGCTTTGCTTATGGTTTTGCTTCCAGTTTTTCTTCCAGTTTTGCTTCCAAGTTTGCCTCCAGGTTTGCTTCTAGGTTTGCTTCCAATTTTTCTTCTAGTTTTGCTTCTGGTTTTTCTTCCATGCTTTCTTTCAAGATTTCTTCTAGTTTGGCTTCCATTGTTGCTTCTAAAAATTCTTCTTGTTTTGCTTCCATTTATTGATTTAATATGTTTTATTTCAATTTAATTAATTAAATATATCGTGCCTCTTAAATAACTCATATGACTATAGGCTAAGTAATTTAATTATTTAACTCATGATTAAATAAAATGATAATTTATTTTTTTTGGATCAGTAACAGAAAATTTTTGTATTGCTTGTAAAGATAAAAAAGTACATCTATTGTTCAGTGCCATTACCCACTAAAATTCCACAACAAACGACAGACTAGAGGTACCTTAATGTGCAAATTAAAATATTAAATAAACCTCGTAACCCCTCTAATTGTTTACAGTAAAATCCTTACAAAAAAAAACCACCATTAACAATATTCAGAGTTACATGCTTTAATACAACAAAAGCAGAGGGAGAATTCAAAATCAGACCAAACATGACCAGTCCTAACGAGCTCCACCTAGACCCAACAAATGCTTGGCTATCTCCTTTAGAGGCTTCTTCTTCCACCGCTTCCCCAACTTCTTTTGGTGCTTCCTTTTTGCTTCCAATCCCTACACCTCCGCCTTTGCTTGTGCCAAAACTTCATCAACCTCCATGAGTTTGATGAAGACTTTGAGCGCTTTCCATCCCAAACATGCTTCCTCATGGAAATGAGCTTTGTATTTTCCTTTAGGCCAATGAATAAATGGTTTGAGTCCTGGTCTCCCATAGAAATCCTCAATTTCATCATCTACCAGTTCTTCAGAATAATCTAAACCTATGCCCGGAACCGCCCATTCAACAATGGACTCCATGCCTACCAGAAAATCTTCATGCACAATCTTTTGCATCACCATCCTCACCATTTCCACTGGTTCACCTAAATCCAAGCCCCACACTATAATTAAGGAGTAAACATCCATGTTGGTTCGATATCTATGTTTCAAAGAGCCAAAATGCTTTCCATAAATCATTTTTGCACACTGCACTAGCTGCTCATTGTCAACAAGGAAAAGACCCTCAAGTCATTTTCTGGATGCCTCTCCATAAAACGGGTCCAAAGATCTTCATGACTAGAAGGTGAAATTGGCTTCCATTTCACCTGACAACTAGCGCTACCACCACCAAACTTTGTTGTAGAGTTTTTCTCAACCCTTTCCAAATGCAATTAACACATCTTAATTGAGGGCTTGCATTTAACACCATCTTGGATTTCCCACACTTTCTATTAGTGAAGTAATACTTCACCACTGCCTACCACGCCTACCTTCACTTGTCATGCCAAACGTACTCCACATGCTTCGCCACCTTGTTCATTTAAGGTATTGTCCTCTCCTATGTTAATTTTACCTTTCATCACCGCCTGAACTATTATTGTAACATGATCATCATCTATAATTAAAACAAGTCAGTCAAATATCTATAATTTAATTGAATTTGACAACATCTATCCTGAGCAGTAAATTAAAATCATCATATGTAATAAATATCCATCCAAAAATCATCTACCACTTTTAATATATATAAATTGACAAGTCAATACTGATAAGATCATCATATATAACTAAAAAAAGTGAAATTCAAATATGCCAGTACATCAAAAATATATCAAAATGATACATGTCCAACAATTGGCATAAGTGAAAATGATACATGTACAAATGATATAATTAAAATTGATAAATTATGTAACTCAAATTGATACAAGTCAAGATAATACATTTCCAAATGATATAGTGAAAATGATACATGTCAATATGATACAACTCAATAATATAGTACTATAGGCTGTAAAAATGATACATATGATAGTAACCATGAAAAGAGTCATCATAACGATATATTAGCAATGATCCATGATGCAGTCTATATGATCATGAATTTCACTGGTTACTACCACCAACTATCTCATCATCATCATCACCATCGTGATCATCATCATCATCATCATCATCATCATCATCATCATCATCATCATCATCGTCATCATCGTCGTCGTCGTCGTCGTCCTCGTCCTCGTCATCATCGTCTTCATCATCTTCATCATTGTCGTCATCGTCATCGTCATCTTCATTGGCCTCGGTGTCTTCCATGTCTACATCATCATCATCCTCTGCAATGTTGATGATCATCTTGATCTTCTGGAAGACCCATGTTTTGCAAAAAAAAAAACATTTAGAATGAAAATTTATTATTTATTTCATGCAATAGTTTATTTTTCTATTATATATCTAATATTACAACATATGAGACGAAACCATAATAATATTACATCATATCAAAGTGCACACACCATAATAAAATTTAAAAAAATTTATAGCTAATACTGGTGACTCAGGAGAAATGTCAACTTTCAAAAACAAAGCTAATTAGGTTGGAAGACTTGTGGATTAGGCCAACATTTGGTGGAAGAGGAAGAAAGATGACTGGAACTCTAGAGGCCCACCATAATGGATTTCAGTATTAAACCATGAGAGTGGAAGAGAGAGATGATATCATGTATCAAAACATTAAGCATGCATTCTTCCAGCCAGCAAAGAAGGAGATGATTACTTTGCTTCATTTTCATTTGCATAACCATATCACGGTGTGGGAACCAAGAAGACCAAGGATGTCTAGTTTTATGTGGAGGTAATGGATGTGGTCCAAAATTTAGGAGGGGAAAGAAGGTCAATGTATGATTCTGATGAAATTGAGGAAGAATAGCAAGAAAGGGACGAGGGAAAAATAAAATCAATCTGAGTTTCAAAGGATTTTCAAGAGTAAGAGAGCTATGGGAACAACCTCATCTAAAATATTTTTTGAACTAGGAGTTTGATATACCATTGTTATGAAATAACTTGCACAATGGAAGAATATGATATGAAATATGCTGCAAATACTTGATAATAGCGAGAATAACAAGCCACCGAGGGGGAAAACCTCAAATATCTCTAATGAGAACACACTTCACAACTTGATGATGAAATAAGACTCACAACCTCCTATATATACCTATTTATGCCAAGGATATCACCAAGGCCGACTTAGACACACCTATATAAGACTTAGGCCGACCTAAACAACTAAATAACAATATACTAATGATAATATGACTTAATAGAGAGTTAAGATAGCCACAAGCCGACTATTCATAACCCGATGTACAATAATATTAAGGCGTAGCATGCCCCCTTCTTCAAAGAAGCATTGTCCTCAATGCTAATCAAGTTTGGAAACTTTTGAATGAACTCCTCATCTTCCCATGTGGCATCTTCAACTGGTAAATTCTTCCATTGGATGAGATACTCGGTGATGGTTCTATTCTCGGCTTCTTTATTAGTGTTTGGCGAATGCACTCTGGTTCAAAATGATTCTCCCTTCTTCATCCAGCTCGGAAGTGTTGTTTGAGTGGGAATATTATGCCCAATTACCTTCTTCAAACAGGAAACATGAAAAACTGGATGTATCTTTGTTGTAGGTGGCAACTCAAGCTTGTAGGCAACACTACCGATCTTCTGCATGATTTGGTATGGACCATAATACTTTGGTGACAACTTATTATTCTTTCTTTGCTGCTTTAGTGAGATTTGCTTATAAGGCTGCAATCGCAAGAAGACCCAATCCCCAACTTCAAAACTTCTTTCACTACGATGTTGGTCTGCCTGTTGTTTCATTCGATTTTGTGCCATGGCTAAATTCTCCTTGAGTCCTAAAATACTTGTTGTTGATGAAGCAAGTGGTCTTCTACTGCTGAAACTCTTGGGACACCTTAATTGATGATGTGATGGAAGGAGGATGATATCCATAAAGTGCCAAAATGGAGACATTTTTGATGAGCTATGAAAGAAAAGTGTTATACCACCATTCGCAGAGTGGTAGCCAATCTACCCACTGGGACTGTTTCTTTGAAGTGAAACAACGTAGATATCCTTCCAAACACTTATTAACAACCTCTGTTTTCCCATCTGATTGAGGGTGGTATGAAGAGCTAAGAACCAATTGAGTACCCAAACATGAGAATAAATCTTTCCAAAAGTGACTAGTGAAGATAGGATCACGATCACTAACAATAACTTTAGGTGTACCATGTAGCTTTTGGATATTCTCCAAAAAAGCTCTAGCCACTGCACTTGCTGTAAAAGGATGTGCTAATGCAATGAAATGTGCATATTTAGTGAGCCTATCAACCACCACCATGATGACATTATGACCTTTAGATTTGGGAAGCCCTGTGATGAAGTCCATGGATATCTCTTCCCAACGCTGGCTAGGAATAGATAAGGGTTGCAAGAGACCTGGTGCCTTAATTGTCTCCCCTTTATGCCTTTGACACACCAAACATTCAGCCACAAATTTTTGAACATCACCCTTTAGCCCTTCCCAAAAGAAATCTTGCTTGACTCGATGATATGTCTTCAAAAATCCTGAATGACCACCCACTGGAGACTCATGCAACTCTGTGAGAATCTTGATTTAAGGTTGGAATTCTTGCAGAGATACAAACGCTCTTTATACCAAAGAGTATCTCCCTTCCAACAAAACTTATCTGAACTACTAGGATCACTTTTTAATTGCTCGATGAGATTGCTAGTCGCAACATCATTTTTCCACTCTACTTTGGCTTCCTCCACCCAATTTGCTTGTAATATTGAAAGGGCACACAATAAGGCTTAATCTTTCTCATCCTTCCTTGAAAGTGCATCTGCTACAATATTTTCTTTCCCTTTCTTATATACAATCTCAAAGTCATATCCTAACATCTTAGTGACCCATTTTTGTTGCTCTTCAGAAGATAGTCGTTGTTCCAAAAAATATTTTAGGCTATCATGATCTGTCTTAACCTTGAAATGTCTACCCAATAGATAAGGCCGCCATTGTTTCACTGCATGGAGTATTGCTAGCATTTCCTTCTCATAAATAGGTTTTAATAGATTCTTACCTTTTAATTGACGACTCTCAAAAGCAATTGGTCGACCTTCTTGCATAAGCACTGCTCCTATCCCATTTCCAGAAGCATCACATTCCACAATGAATTCCTTGGTGAAGTCAGGAGTGGCAAGTACCGGAGTTGAACACATAGCCTCCTTCAATCTCTCAAATGCTGTATTGGCAAACTCATTCCAATGAAAAGAATCCTTCTTCACTAAAGTGGTGAGAGGTGCTGCTATACTACCATAATTCTTCACAAATCTTCTATAGTACCCTGTCAATCCCAAGAATCCTCTCAGTTTCTTAATGGTTTTTGGAATAGGCCATTCCATGATAGCCTTAATTTTGTTAGGGTCCACCTTTACTCCTTCATGTGAAACTATGTGTCCCAAATACTCCACCTTTGTAAGACCAAAAGCACACTTGGATGGCTTAGCATAGAGTTTATGATCTTCAAGTATTTGTAATGCTTGGTCCACATGTTGCAAATGTTCTTCCCAAGTCTTGCTATAAATCAATATATCATCAAAGAATACTAACACAAACTTTCTCAAGAACTTATTAAAAATGGAATTCTTCAAACTTTGGAATGTAGATGGTGCATTTGTAAGACCAAATGGCATCACCAAAAATTCATAATGACCCTCATGAGTCCGAAATGCTGTCTTACAAATATCTTCCTCCTTAATCCGAATTTGGTGATAACCAGATCTAAGATCTAACTTGGTAAAAAACATAGCTCCATTTAATTCATCTAGCAAATCATCAATGACTGGAATTGGAAACTTATCTTTAATGGTGTACATGTTGAGCACTCTATAATCTGGACACATGCGCCAAGTATCATCCTTCTTACGCACCATCACCACCGGCGAGGAGTAAGCACTTTGGCTATGCCTAATGATTCCTGCCTCTAGCATCTCTTCAACAATTTTTTCTATCTCACTCTTTTGTATGTGTGGATACCTATAAGGCCTGATGTTCGCTGGTTGGCTCCCTGGGACTAACTGTATGGCATGATCATGATCCCTCTTAGGAGGAAGTCCTTTAGGCATATCTCCAAGAACAACTGAGTGACTATCAATTATAGCTTGCAAATCTGGATGAGGAGTAATAGATTGAGAGACTTTTAATGAATATAGTTGGGCCACAAATCCATCCACTCCTTTCTTAAGCAACTTTTGCATTTGATGAGAGCTTACCATTTGTGGAGATTTTTCCTTCAACCCCCTTAGCTCTACTAGCCTTCCTTCTGATTGAAATCTCATAGAATAGTTCTTTGGAAGTTCATCTCAATTGTTCCCTAATGTAGTAAGCCATTGTACTCCCAAAACAATATCGCACCCATGGATATGTACATTGGGGTTATCGAGTTGATAATATCCTATGGATAATTTAATGCTATGACACTTCCACACTGAACAACTAAGCGTACCACCATCTGCAATCAAAACTTGAAACTCTGGAGCTGGATATATGAAACAATTTAGACGAGTAGCTAACTTTTTGTTGATGAAATTATGAGTACTACCTGAGTCGATCAACACTGTTACCTTTTGCTTCTTTAGGAACCCCACCACCTTGAGAGTTTGTGGAGCGATGAAACCTGAGAGTGCATGACAAGAAATGATTGGTTGAGAATCATGTGATTCCTCATTTGACTCCCTTTCATCTTCTAGTATGGGTTCCTCCTCTTCTTCCTCATTGGGACCTTCAATATAAAACAATTTCTTTTCACTACATTTATGTCCTCAACTGTATTTGCTATCACAATTGAAACAGAAGCCTTTTGCTCTTTTCTCCTCAATTTGTTGTGCGATTAACTTAGTAGGTTATTGTTGAATATGCTTTCTCTTGTCATTGTACTTGCTTCTTAGGAATCGATATTTCTCCCTCTACCACAGGCACTAAGATAAAAGACTCATTTATGGAACTAGGGCTAAACATGCATTACCCTCATGTTGAATGCTGATCCTTGAGACCCCCCAAGAATAAATCATTCAAGTTTTCTCATTAGTGAATCCGCTAAGGATAGATTTTGGAATTCTTGGAATATAATCCTTAAGCTGATCACATTTGTTGAAGTTTAGCTAGTTGGGTGAAGAAGTTATGCAGCAGCTATTGCTATATTGTGCTTGGAGTTCCCTCTACGTAGGTGACCATGGGGCCGGTGAGCCCCTTTTTACCTCGATGAGTGCAAAGCCAACGATACCAAATGAATTGATCTGGTTCTAAATATAAGGAAGCCATCGTGACCTTTTGTCCATTTGGGATTTGGTGTACTTCAAAAAAATTCTCCATTTGGTTGATCCATGTTAGAGGATCCTTACCATCAAACTTGCGCATATCCACCTTTGGAAATAAATTCCTAGATCCCATAGGAGTACTAAAGCTTGTGTTAGTAGTGGCTGACCTAGAATTCTCACCTTGGTCACTTGAGAACTCCTTTCTTGATTCAGCTATGTAGGTGCTTAACATGTTTCTCATGTCCGACATATCTCCTCTTAGGTCACACATATCCATCTTAAGCGAGGAAATTTCTTCCTTGACCTTATTGTTAATTGAGGAAATTTCTTCCTTGACCTTATTGATTTCTTCATTATGAGTAATATCCTCAATTTTTTCACCATCCTTATCAGGAGTCTTCCCCGGAGTGACAGCATTCTTTTTACCCCTTGTTGCAGGCCCTGTCATGATGGAAACCACTAAGGTTGAAATAAATCACACAAATGAAACTTAAATTCTCTCAAATTTTTACTGTAATCTCCTTTAGTATTTCTTCAAAAAACCAATAAAAATCAGACTCCAATTCAATAAGATGTACGAGATATGTAGATTCCAAAAAAATAGGGTAGAAACCATAATTCTGCAATAATTCGCTTAATTCTACTCCAATTCTTCTAAAATCTGGACTGTAGCTTCTTCAATATGTTCTTCAAAAACCCTTTAAAAATCAGAAAAAAATTAGACAAATTCTGAAAGATATGTTCTTCCCAAAATCGCCTCCAAAATTGAGAAAAACCTTGCCTCTATGGTGCCAAAATCATGCTCTGATACCACTTGTTATGAAATAACTTGCACAATAGAAGAATATGATATGAAATATGCTGCAAATACTTGATAATAACTGAGAATAACAAGCCACTTCGAGGGGGAAAACCTCCAAATATCTCTAATGAGAACACACTTCACAACTTGATGATGAAATAAGACTCACAACCTCCTATATATACCTATTTATGCCTAAGGATATCCTAGGCCGACTTAGACACACCTATATAAGACTTAGGCCGACCTATACAACTAAATAACAATATACTAATGATAATATGACAATAGAGAGTTAAGATAGCCACAAACCCGACTATTCATAACCCGATGTACAATAATATTAAGGTAGCAACCATTTAGAGAGCTTGGTTTTCATGGAGTTCATTTCAAAGCCCTCACGCTTTTATTGTTCCCCTAATAAACTATTTGGTAGGGGTATGTGCAGATCATCATGGAAAAAACAGGCCCTTAAGTGGCAAAAATTTGAAAATTAGTGTTAGGCAACTTGATGTAAAAATTTGAATAAGTTATCTATATTATTTGAAAAATATGTAAGAATAGAATCTATAGAAAATTAAATTTAGTTTCTAAACTACTAGGTTTATTTAAAATAAATAAAATATATTTGGTGAAATTTCAATGTAGTAGTACTAAATTTCAAAGGAAAAAATAAGAAGTAGGTCCGTCTTACCACCCTAACCATAATAAAAATGATAATTATTTTTTATAAGATTTTATATAAGTAGAGGACTCGTATGAGAATGTGATGCATTTTTTTGTAATTCTTTTCCAAGTAAATAATTAATTATGAATTTTTTATTACAACATTTAAAAATATAAAAACTTGTGTTTGACCACCTTAACTTGGGTCAAAACTTCATGAAATTTAATTTTTCTTTTTTTAATCATATAGTATGTGAAGCATAATATGTGACACATGTTTTGGATTCAAAAAATGTGATGCCATTTGAAAGTTATAGATTTTTTTCAATCAACCTATCGATCATGACTTTAGTCATAATTCTAATAGAAAATAAATAATAATTATTTATTAAATTCAAATTAAAGCATAATTTATATTGGTGGAAAGCTGAGAATCTCCTCTAAAAGCCCTTTTCATTTCATCAATTTTGGGTTAAAAAAATTTGTCAACCACATACCCTACACATACCCATAATATTGCCACTTTCTGGCCCATCATGATCCTACACATACCCATAGAGGTAGTGGAATTACCTTTGTTAGTAATCACTATTAGTGAGATTGAGATTGTTAACCTTGAGAGAGTATGACTTGGGAAAAAGGAATTTGATATGGCTATTATTTTCAAAGACTTCAAGTGGGATGTACTCTGCATTAACGTCATTCCTCAATCTTCACTTGATGGAATCAAGGAATGGTTGAACTCCATGGATATAAAGTATTATGAAAGCATAATGAACTTGAACTGGCGGCCAATTTTGAGGAGTATTATTGATGATCCAGATAAATTAATTGAAGATGGAGGTTGGGAATTTTTGAAATGGAAGCTAGTGATTCTTATTCTAATAATTCAGAAGAGTTAGATCAAGGATATGAACCCTCTAATGTAGAAGAGGAATCAGAATTAGATGAGGAAGGTTCAGAAGATGAATCTCTTGAGGATTCAAAGGAGGACAAACAAGAAGAAGAAGATTCTAAAGAGGAGGAAGGTAAAACATGGGATGAATTAGAAGCTGAAGCTAGAAATGTAGATAGGGAAATAGGAGACGCGTCTAATAGTGAACAGGGAAGGCGACAACGAAAGGTAAAAGCTACAGGGAAGTTTCAAGCACCTGATATTAGAGATTCAAGAGGAATGTTTGGAAAGAGGCATAAATTCAGATGAATTGAGTTCATCTACATCCTTCTACTATTTATTCATGCACATAAACAGTCATCTTGTAATCATAAGATTTGAGCTCTATTTACTCATCCTATGCATCAATAAAAAAACTTGACACAAGAGATACAAATTGACATATTAACACAACAATATCCAACTAAGTTATTGAAACTCAACTATTGATACCTCATTCTCCATCCAGATTACAAAATCATTCCACTTTTTGTTTTGTAATATATTCTTTTCAAATTGCTTTGGATGGCGGCCATATTTCTCCTCCTATCAAAACATGGCACATCGACTAGTTAAACTAATTAATATGCAATCATTTACTTTTTCCAACGAAATAAAATAAATCATTTAACATATTAAATATACTTACAAATGTATAGATCAAGGTCTATAAACCTTTCTGTCCACTGCAATGCATGGCATGAAGTTTCTCAAGCCAAGCCTTGGAGGCCTTGTCCTGAAAAATATACTAATTCAATTTAACTATGCACAAATAAAATTTAAATATCATTTAATAAATTTTATATAATCTTATGAGAAAATTCAAATACCTATGTACTCTCCTAACCAGACTTCCTCCATGCATCAGACTTCTCATATTCTTTTACAAGCTCTCTCCATACTTTCACACTTACATCAATTGGCCTTTTTTACTACCTTAGCTCAGGAGGGATTTTTTTTATCTTCTTTGTTTGGTTGCACCAAAATATCTTGCAGTTTTGAGGCATTCATAGCTTTATCTTCTTTACAGACCAACCTATGCAAAATTCATTCTCCATGTCATGGATAACTACTTTTTTTTAGGTACATGGGTATCTTTGAGAATGGCAAATGTAGATGGTCTTTGAACTGTTGAAGGCATGATTTCTTCAACCTACTCACAAACGTTTTCCCAGCATCCATCATTCGGACTTCCCATGAAACCACCTCATATTCTATCTCCGTATTGTAGCTACCAATGTAATATTGAAAACATGGCATGGTGGGAGAAGTCTATGTCCCAAGAGTGGAAGTCTCTGCTCCCTGTTCCACATTCGTAGATTTTACTATCACTAATTTCCCCCTAGATCTTTTGCTCGATCCAGGACTGGTTGGGGAATCAATTGATTCCCTTTGACACAATTGATTTTTTCGTAATGTTTAAGGGGTGCTAATAAATTATTTTTCTATGTATCTGGCAAGTGTTGTCCAGTCCACATTAACCAATTTGTTCACTGCCTCTACCCCCAATATGGAAGCCAATTCCTCTTTATCTTTTTCTGTCTCATGTCCCTATATATATATTTAAATTATATTTCTTTTTTTAAATTTAGAAATAAAAAACTAAAAATTAAAATTCAAAGAAACAATGGAAAGATTTACAAATCTATAAATTGACAATGAATTACCTCATTGTGGCCAGAGTTTTTTGACAATGCTCTCTTCCCTCCATTGCTTGACATTTTGAGGCAACCTAGGGAAAATTATTTTCATCCAGTTTGTGGAGGAAAATGAAGTACACATTATCAGGTATGAAATCTTTCATCTAGTTTGTGGTATGAAAGCTTTGTTTTGTGGGCAAATATGTTCGTTGGGTTTGCTTAGCGTTGATAACCTAGGTAAAATACGTTCACTTGATTTTCTTAGTGTTGATAACCTTATCATGAAAACTCTTTCATAATGCAATATTGCATGAATTTTTCATGGCATCGGTGACTATGGTGCGGCTGGGAAAAACCAAGTGGTTTCTACATTTATTTTCAGTAGTTGCTCAGCAGTGACTAACCCAATTCCCACATTTTCCAAGTAATTCAATATTTCCTTGATACCCAGGTTAGGGAAAGAATACGGAGGAATCCTCGCTTTGTGTTATAATATTTTGATCCAAAGCTCAAATGGGTAGGGTAAAAAATTTTGTTGGTTTCTCAAAGGTTTTACAATTTATAATAATGGGACAATTTAGGGGTTGCCTGGATAGGTTAGGCCATGAGCCAGTAAACAATCACGAATTCAAATGCAATACAAAGAGCAGTAAAAAATCATGAATTCAACCAAGAAAAAAAATTGTAACCTTACCTATGGTGTCGCAAACTAAAACAAATTTCTCATTAGTTGTTGGTAGCACCCTACTCTCTTCCTTCGTGCGGTGTTTTTCCCTTTTTTGTCGTTCGATTTCTTCCTTCATGTGGTAAAGTTTTAAATTTTTTTATTTTGATTCATTATTTGATGCTTTAGTCAGTGTTATTTAACACCAACTTTAGCGCTGACTTTTGGTCGTTAATGTAATTTATTTGGGACATATAAGGCAACATAAAGTGTGCCTAATTTAGTGTCTGTCATTGTTGTATAGTGACTATTTTTCAGTGTTGTGTATCATAGGATCCAGAGTGTTGGAAATAATTCCAAATATTGCCTTGGTTTTGGGACTGCCATTGTCCCATGGCTCCTTCATCAGCTCGGCGAGGTAGATTTTTTTTTACCATGGTCCCACAAGGTGCTTCATCCTTCTCGGCGGTAGTGCGATGAAAGCTTCTATGGTGGCACACGAGTCTTCCTTCTATTCTTGGTAGTTTTGTGGTGACTCTCATAGTATCGCAAGTCTTCTACCATTGGCGTGTGGTAGTGTGGTGACCACCGTTGTCCCACGACTCCTTCATCAGCTTAGTGCGGTACAGTGATTTTTACCACAGTCTCAAAATTTTATTTTTCCTTCTCAGCGGTAGTGTAGTGAAAGATTCTAGGGAGACCTTTTTATTCATAAAGGAGGCCATGGAGAGAGGAATTGGACGGTGTAGAAATACTAAATCGTTGAGAGGAAAGTGGGTGGAAATAGATGAGACAACAAAATCTATAGATACAATAGAGGTAAGAAGAGAAAGCAACCTCAACTAAAGGAAGAAGGTGTTTATGAATTCACAAATGCTACAACGTAGAGGAGATAAAGTCATTTTTTTCCATGAGGCCTCTGAGGTCAAACTTGTTGGTTTAAAATGCACAGGAATGGTGATTAAATGTGATTCTATGATCAAGGGAAAAGTTTTAAAATTAGGATAGCCAAAACATGATATCAATATGTCAAATATATGACTAAAGTGTGGTTTTGTGTTGGATAGTATATTTGTTGAAATAATATAATTGGTGTACTAAAAATTATTTACTATGTTGTGTATTATAGGGGCGAGACGATGCCATGGCAATAGATTGTGTCATATCAAATGAGGACACAACAGATGAAGTGGGACATCAAGTACTCAAATTTTGACTTAACTTAGGAAAAAATGATTTGATGGAATTTTGTGATACGTCCATCTTTTCTCATAGTATTATTGAAATTTATAATGTATTATCCAATCTTGACATAAATTAATGCTTGTTGTTGATTATTTTAGATGGAGATTGGAGCAAATGCAGAGCCTAAGAGTTCAACTAGCAAAAGAACAAGATATGTACATGGACATGGACCTAGAACTATTACATCACATAGACGACAGTGGGTAGAAGAGGATATGACAATGGATACTGCAAACACAAAAAATGATTGCAAAGAGGTAGGTCAGGACTATAGCACATGTGATGAATACTTTGAGAAAATTGTTGTTTGTGGATATTTTGTATGTCATGGAAAGAAACAATTCAAATGAGCGATTGTACAAAGACATTACATATATGATGAGCTTCTAGTCGTTAGTATGCCTCCTACAATCGATTCAAATCCAATAGGAATTGTGGTGAGGAATTTTCTAATTTGATATAAGTAACATGTATACTTTGTTTAAACAATGTTTTATATTATTTAATTAACTATTTTTTTCTTAATGGATACTTGCAAGATAAAGTTCTTGGTTTAAAGTTTCCTAGATCACCGAATTCCAGCCTAGAGGGCAATGATCATTTATCACATGATACATCTAACAAAAATATGTGCCAATATACCAGCTTGGAAGATGAGGAATTGGCAAAAAAATTAATAAAACAAGAACTGGTGTGAAGATGCATAATTTGCTTAAAGACAAGGGAAAGGTGGACTACATACCCTATGAGAATGAATGTGATGGAGATGATGACTTTCCCCTGAGTTTGAGATCAATTTACAAAGAGACATTTGATCGTCAACTATATTGTGCTTGGCCTAGTGATCAACAACTACCTAGAGTGTACGAGGTGTTTCAATTTTGGGGATATAGCTACATGATACGACCCTCCAATATTCATGGAGTGAATCTAGGCCTCTTTATTGTCCAAAATGTACATGTGGGATCCAAACATAGAAACAATTTAGAACAAACCACTAGGAGATTAATGCCATATTATGGTCCATCATATTATAGTGGTGAATGGAGAAGGCTAGCGAAATATAAACCTAGCATGTCAGCATATGGTCTAAATTCAAATATGTATACAAATCATCTCCAATTGGAAAGTGGAAAATAAATGAATAGAGGTCATCTTATGTATATAGATGGATGTGCATACACACAAAAATATTGCAGGATTTATAAATAGTAGTAAGGGAAGGGACCCTACTGTAAGACCGAATTGTCAATTTGTTGAGGTTATAAATGATAAAGATGGAGGTATGGAAATAAAGGTTGATAGATTGATAATGGTTGAGGCTATTATGGACCTTACCATTTGGGATGAGTTATTTATTGATTACCCCTTCTTAAAATGCACTCCTGTGCAAAAGAAGAGGGAGGAACAAGGTCTCCCTAAGGATGTTCTTAAGGGAAGAAAACCAAAGAATAATAAATGAGTGTGGACTGATGTTTTATAAACTATGTTGTAAAAATTGTGTTTTATAGCAATTAGTGTATAAAAAAGGTAGTCTATAAACTAAAATTCCATTATTCATTTGATGTATATATGTTCATAAAATTTATATAATGTCCAATATATGTATGTCGTTCATGTGTAGGTATTTTTCTATGAAGATATTTTGGACTTGAAATGGATATTTGTCATACATTATGAACCAAGATTAAGGCATGCATTTGACAATGCATTAGTGGATACTAAGCAAAAAAATGATGGCCAACAAAATGAGAGAGGGATTAGAGAACATCGAAGAAATTGACATCCATGATGATGTTGAAGATGGTTATGTTCAGGCACAAGAAGACAACAATCCAAAGTTAGATGATGTTATGGAAGACAACAATATGGATGGTATAGAAAATGATGATCCAAATACATCTAGTAACAATATAGATGGTCTACAGTCAAATTTCAATGATGATGAAGATTATGCAGGTCAAGATGAGGATGATGATAATATTAAATACTTGAAAGAACATATGAACATTGATAATGATACACTGGATGACATTGTAACAAACAATAATGTTAATGACCAAGACTTCTAAATTTTCAAAATTATTTGCAATCCATGTTTAAAAAAGGATGATTCTTATGGCCTAAACTTTGAAATACTTCAGTAATATTATGTTGTACTTGGAAAATTGAAAACCTATTTTATTCTCCTAGCAAGCTTTTTTATTTTCCATTATAATTCTAGACCAAACAACATTTGCATGTTGGACTCAAGGAACACTGAGAGAGGGGGGTGAATTAGTGTTCACTAGTAGAATGTGGCAAATAAATGACTAGGTGACTAAAAAATTTAGTCACATGACTAATACTAATAGTATTTGGAAAATAAATGACTACTTGGGTCATTTATAAGTGACTAATTTGGTCATCGGGTAAAATCACAACTAAATGACTAATATCAGACACACAAAAATGACTAAATAAATAACTAAATAAATTTGATTATTAAAATCTTGGCCATAATTTTCATTTTAATAAACATAGTCTAAAACCTTCATCAAGACCTTATTTTCAATCATAGCCCTCCATAATTAATAATAAAATATTACAAATAAAATTAATAATAAATATTTTTTGTGGAATAAATATTGTGTTTTGTGGTGTCATCATATGAACACCAAAGTTTCTTCTAAATTGACAAAAAACCACCAAATTATAAAAATTAACAAAAACCATAAGAGAACTTAAAAAACTAAAACCCAAAAACCTTTAAAAACAAAAAAATAAGCAAAAGGAAGAGAAAAAATAAAAGATAAGAATAAGCAACCAAATAATCTAAGATGAAAAAGGACCAATTTTTTTTATAAGCATAATTTTCATTTTAATAAACATACTCTAAAACCTTGGTGAAAACCTTATTTTCAATGTAGCCCGCCAAAAATGGAGTAGTGAGTTGAAACCTTATTTTCAAGGTAGCCTGCCAAAATGGAGAAGTAAAGTGACGCCTAATTTTGGATTGCAATCTCTACCCATTTTTCCGCATCAAACATAATTTGTGCAGAATCTTGTGGTAAGTCACTTCCCATGGTTTCAGTTAATTTTA